>OU974079.1:8933289-9383289 GCA_918843875.1 Diadumene lineata
CCATATTTTCATGTTCCGTGTTTTTCAGGATAACCCCCTCATATTAACAATGTTGAGAATATGATATCTGCGGTGTTCCTGGTATGAAAACAAACTTCAAACAACATTAATGTCTCGGGGTGAGGGGGGTTTGGGTCAGATGATGTTGAAAAGAAAAGAATAAAAAACAGCCTATAACGTAATAAGGTAATCGAAAAATACCACAATGTCTCAACAACTTTACAACTTAGAGTAGCCTGTTGATTCATGTCACTGCGATTGCTGTGTTTACGGATGTTATTTTGCAGTGAATTTTGCACGTGTCATGGTGCATGTCATAGTTCACCGACTCAGTACTGGTAGTGTTTAAAACCTAGCTGCACCACATTTGTCTTCGGTAGTTTTGCAATGCTTGCATTTTGAGTGAAAGGTACCAAGGCAATGGGTGTCCATGATGTCACTGCAGTGCACTGGAGTAGTTCAGATAGTGCTTGCGTGATGAGGGTGATTCATAATTGATGCTGGCTGGTAACTCACTTACCCTGCGGTCTTGCTACGTCCTTAATGGTGTTTACTGTTTGGGAAAGGTCCGAGAGTAGTGCCTGTCGCAAACTCGTTGGTATCATTAGTAGCTGGGTCATCATTTATAAACTTTTTGATACAAGCAACTATTTGTACAAAATACTTCTGCACTGGCTCCTGCAAATTATCTTATATTGTTTGTTATTTTATGATTGGTTCAATCAGTCATCAAGGGGCAAAACTTGTGATCTTTGCAACCAATGAAATGTCTGCTGTCATGGTAACTGCCAGAAATAAACACGGAAGAGGAACTTAAGAGTTCCGTTCAGTTATATCGCGGGCTCGTTAGCTACCTAATCATCCATGACAACTGCAATCAAAGTATATTTAATTTTTTCAAAAAGCAAAAAGTTTACTTTTATATTGTAAATTTGACTTCTCAGCTATTGGTACATAACATCAGTATTTGTTTTAAACTGAATTAATTATTTTGATTTAAGCGCGACGGTTGACCGAACTTGATTTGCGTTGCGCGACTTACTATGTCGTGAACCCGGTAAATGATTTAGATGCAAAGTGCATTATTTCCTTGACCTCGACTGCTTTATTTGTAAATTGTTAAAATTGAGTTTGAGAAAAACATAGAAAAAGAGTAGTTTGTCAGTGTAATGTTAATTTGACAACAACACCCCTAACAATAACTTTGTTTATTTCTTTTCTTTTCTTTTTCTTTTCTTTTTCTTTTTGAAAGTTTTAATCAAAATTGATTGAATTCAATTTTGCAATTTAATTCAATTTTACAATTTATTCCATTGAAATGTTGTCAAACATTGTCAAGTCAATTAAATGAAATTGAAATTATATATACAGTAAAATAAAAGTAGAATAAAATGAATCCGGGCCACACAAATGGTAACTATAAAAGCACTGTTTATTTCGGACGTTTCGGCTATTCAGCCTTGTTCAGCAAACTGAATGTTTTGTCATTTTTGTTTCTGTGTATATCTAAATACATCGTCCGAAACATTAGAAGAATCTATACCCTCATATGGCACTTCAAGAATACCGCCCTAGACATACTTAACATTACCGTATTTATCAGTTATTATCAGGCCTCCTACAACAAGCCCTCTTGATTCTTGTTAATAACTATCCGAAATCTTAACTATTTTTAACCCGTGGATGGGCAATAACCAGCCTCAAACAACAAAAACAATTCAACAACAGTCCAAGAAAAATATAGTTGACCTCCCCTCCCCCTTCAAATATCTAATGGTCCGTCTCTAAGCACTGTCCAAGCAACAAGAAGAACATGAACACTATCGGCATGTTTGAAAAGTGGATATGGTATGTAGATCTCTCTATATATATACTACAGTGTGGTTCTCACTAGTTAAATAAATAGCCTCAACCACAGGTAGCCCAAGCTTATTAACAGTGTTGTTTAGCAGCAGTGTTATAGCTAGACAGACTATGGTAGTCGAATACTATCAAAACCCAACGAAATGAGCTCAAATTAATACATGACACTCTTAAATATATCAGCGACACAAGATAAGAGTTTTATTGAAGTTTATTGATTTTAAAGTAGAAAAAAGTTGACCTAAAAGTACCCATGCAATCCATATCAAATACCCATATATTTTTCGTCTGTCTGTCTAGCTATAACACTGCTGCTAAACAACACTGTTAATAAGCTTGGGCTACCTGTGCCTCAACACAAGTTAAGCGATCAAACATTCACATTTCTCTTGTGCTGTTCTCACTTGTGCAATAGACGACGCTTTGCAAGGCACTTTCCGTTCATGTACATTTTATTCGTATTCAAAGTTTATGTCAGTTAATTGAACATGTAAACTAACGGTTACGGTTTACCGATCTCACTAATTACTACAATTTTTTACAATTTTTTTACAAATCATTATAATAATACTCAGTCTCTATTTGATCAACGAGGTTGAACTCGTCATGCATGGTGCACTGAATATTCATATTGATGTTTCTATAGTTGAGTCAAGGTTAATAATCAAATGGATTTGGATTAGACTCAAAATTAGCCATTTTATGGAAATTTCTGGACACTGAATTTCACTGTATAATTTCTTTATATGAGCCGCTAATAAAAATGACTATAATTAAGATATAACACTAAACAGACAGCAGTCTATAAATTAGATAAACCCTTGGTCGTATGATCACTATCTCCCTTAACATTCCATTGGTACTCCGTCCGTGATACCAAGTCTACTAACTTGTCTTATATCAAAGCATTTGTATTGATTTCAAATTTGGAAAAAACTATAGCATTTCTAATAGAAATTTAATGTAAGTAGAGAGCGCTCTGTTTGCAATGTCGATCAAATCATAAATAGCAATCAACCCTCCGAGCCGCACTCAAAACATTCAATCGTTGACTCGTTCAACCGTTACCAGCTCGTGAAACAAAATAAAACCTGGTTAATGATGCATTGTGGGATCTGGATTGCCCGATTGCGTTAATACCACGTGGTATAAGCATGTTTACCGGAAGACACTGTCAATCACGTCAATCAACCACAACGCGCACCTCCATTATCCAATAGATTTGGATTTTGCAAGCCCCGTACAGTTCATACACGTGCGATTTTAACTTTTTTTTTGTTATTATGTTCACGCGAGCACAATTATCTCAATAATAATAATAATAATAATAATAATAATAATAATAATAATAATAATAATAATAATAATAATAATAATAATAATAATGGTTTAATCAATAGATTCAATAGATTAATATTTTAGTTAGCGTGCACTAGAACTTTATACATATATATTGTGTAACCAGAAAGTCCAGTGGATATTTTCTTTCCGGCTCTTCTCGACACGCAGTAAAGTAATTATTAAAACATATTGCTCCTGTAGGAGAGGCATTTAGTTCTTCGGATGCACTCAATCAGAAATTTGTTTAAAGCATACAAACTTTCATTTCATTTTATTGGAAGTTAAAAAAACATCTAGAAATCATATTCCTTAATTTTTAACCTTGGCCCTCACTAATAGACTACTAGTGAAACAGATGCACGCAAGCATCGATGAGTCCAAATGGTGTTCTCGCGGTGAAATAATTAATAAAAGCGTACAGACCCCTGTGCGCACAAAAAAAAAATGTTTCGATGACTTTATTTCAAATGAATTCAGAAGGACGTGCAATTCAATCCTTCGTTGAAGTCTTATACAAAATGGGGATTGCTGGGATAACAGACTACGGGAATAAGGACAACAGACTACGGGATAACAGACTACGGGATAAGGACAACAGACTACGGGATAACAGACTACGGGATAAGGACAACAGACTACGGGATAACAGACTACGGGATAAGGATAACAGACTACGGGATAATGACAACAAACTACGGGATAAGGATAACAGACTACGGATAAGGATAACAGACTACGGGATCACGATAACAGAGTACGGGATAACAGACTACGGGATAAGGATAACAGACTACGGGATAACAGACTACGGGATAAGGATAACAGACTACGGGATAAGGATAACAGACTACGGGATAAGGATAACAGACTACGGGATAACAGACTACGGGATAAGGATAACAGACTACGGGATAACAGACTACGGGATAAGGATAACAGACTACGGGATAAGGACATATTTTCTAACGACAGATGGGATTCGCATCGGCGGCAAAATCACGAACATCATGGGTTTATGGCAAATCGACTGGTATCAATTAATGAAGGCCATAATTTGTTAGATCTAGTGGAATTATGAACTATACTCCAATATATTATGGAGCGGGGATGATATTTGGAAATACTAAAAAATCCCATTAAAAATTACCGGAATCTCACAAAAGTGGATGTGACAACATGCGATTTTTACTCATAAAAGTAGGATTTTTTAACCAAACACCTTAATTAAAAGTATCTCGCCAATTAAAGTAGCCTACTACTCAGACAACATTGTTACAGGTCGGGAGGGCTTACATACCACTCAGTTGATGTAATACATACATAAAACGACAATATTAATACAACAGCAAGGCAGATGATAAAACACAATAAGGTTCTTGAGTACATTACACGAACTGTGTGCTATGTAGATTCTAGATCTACCGTTACCGTTCACGGATGGTCATTAGGGAGCTTTCATTTATTAACACATTGGGTCAGGCAAAATTTCGTGTAGCAGTCTCCATACATTATCCGACCCCCCTAGCATTTTAGTAAGTATATCACAAACCCCCCTCACCCCCTATGACAATTCACAAAAAAAACTTGACCCCGCACAATTCTGCCGGAATTTTTTAAATTGACCCCTAAAAGACACAAAAGTTATCTCCAGAAGAGCTTGACACTACCTGATTTTTGCCCCTAATAAGCTGCACGCTCATATGGCCCATATATCAGAGTGCGCGGATGCTCTTCGTACGTTATAGTGGTCAAAATCGGAGATCTGGTACCTTTTAGCTAGGGTCTCAAAGAGGTTTTCAGACTCTTATTATTAAATTCGGCTACCTTTTGGGACATGCACAGATATTCAAAAACAAAAAAAATCATGAATTGACACGCCCTTTAGGGGTCATTTTCAAAAATGCCGACTAGCAATGTTTGTAGCAGTAGAACGAAATAAATAAAACTCTGTACCGTTTGTGTATTGTTATTTTCTATTTTCTGGCGCCTTCCTACCCTTACTTTCTAATATTCAATAATTCCCTAAATATTGCTTCAAATATTGCCTGAAATTCAATAGGAAGGCAAATTAAGTTTTTAGCATATTCTATTTATTTCGTTCTTCTGGCTACTGACAAACGGTCACAAAAATCCGTGCCCTGTGGATTCATGGACGGGGTCAAATCAACGCAAATTTAGTGAAAACATTGTTGACAAACATTCCATAATCAAGGGAAAAAAGTGGAATTGTCCCAAAGCGCAATAAATATAATGATAATAATGATAATGAATTTATAAAGCGCTTATACAGGTCAGTTCTAAGCGCTGAAGGAACATAAATAAACACACAAACAAGTAAACAAGCAAACACAATAATACAAACATTACATATTAAAGGCTAGCGTAAATAAAAATGTCTTAAGTTCTCTTTTAAAAGTTGTTTATATTATCATATCTGAAAACCAGCGCTGATTATTTTTTGTCAACTGTTTCGCTAGGAGGAAATCAGTTTCATCTGAATTTTCTATTCAGAAATTGGCGATCTTCGATTCCACCTCAACAAGCAGCGACGTCATATAGTGAAATAGGGCAATTATAGATTTTTAACATTTATTCAATAGAATAATAGTTTTCTGCTAATGTATTTTTTTTCGTTTCATTTACGATTACGTACTACAGCTAGCTCTTCATTGGCACATCTCGGCACGACTCGCACAGCTTCTTGTCACAATAATATTTCGGCTTATTGTCGTTAAATTTTCGGCCAATGTGCGAGTCTATACCGATTGTGATGCAAGCAAAATTTTGTTATTGCTCTTTATTTGAATGCAAATTTTAGTTTTCAGCAAACTTTTAAACATGCAAGTAAAATGATAAACTGTTGTGTTTTGATTTGAAAGTAACAGAATATCAAATGCTGACTTTTTCCGAAGTCCGAGAGACGGCCGAGCGATGGGCTGATGTCGATTGTTTTCTTGTTTGGAGCCAGCGGTTATTCAAAGAAGGCAATGAAAAAGGTCTGTTTGTTGATGGCTGAAAGTTCCCCGTGAATTTAACATTTTTTGTGCCCTAAGCAGGCAAATGTCTAGATTCCAAGAGCTCAAGAAAGAAATTTCTGTCTTGGAGAAGACTTTTGGCCCAGATAACGAACGATTTCGCGTTTCCTCAAATGGTTTAGACGAAATAATTTGTCGTTTCGTGTGCCCAAGTTCCAATGTTGAACATGTTGTTCATTGCAATATCTCGGTAAATCACTATTTGTTTTTATTTTTTCCTGTTTTAAACATCGTAATAGTGTGTAATTAACATCAAGTTTACGTCAAATGTTTTAGGAGTCTTATCCCGAGCCTCCACCAATGTGGTTTAGTGAAAGCGAAGACCCAATAATCAACCAAATTGTCGAGGCACTCAACAACAATGTTGAACTTTCAAAACCAAAGCTGGTAAGTTTTTCAAGGTTATGATATTCAAATGAGATTGCGCTGAAATTTAACCGTGTTATAAAGCAGTTTAGTTAAAAAAATATTGGCTCTTTTTAGCGTGATTAGTCTCAGTCTGTGGTGGTTATAAGTTTATTTTTTCGTTTCAGCTTCTGCGAGCAACACAGCAACTGATCACGGAGTTATTCAAATCTCAGAACATCCCTTTACCTGTAAACATCGACAATTTACCATCTATTCAAATCATCGAGGTAAAAAATTACCGCTAAAACTGGATTAATATATTTCTATTTATTCTCGCAAACAAAGGTTATATTGTATAAATCTACTAAAATATGACCTATTGTCCTGAGTGAGAGTGTATATGAGATGCGTGTTTTTTTCCAAAGTTACTTTTTTTTATGATGAAGTACATAAAGCTCACTATTTTATCTTTAACACCGCAAACCTATAACAATGAAAGCGATTGTTCCTTTTTCATGGTATTTTTGTGTACATAATGTGTTGTCGGCGTTGTTTGTCTTACGTTTTTATACAAAATTTACAGTTGCATGACGAAAGTTTTCAATTTTTCTACACAAAATTTATCATACGATTTTGGACTATTTTATATTCGATGTGATTTATTATTGAAGTATCGCTTAATATGGTAACGGTTTCAAAATGTTTTACCTCTTTGTTATCTAGCCAATTGTTTGATTGATATGTAAATTTGATTGCTATCATCTATCAACATTGCTCATTTTGATTGGTTGAGAGTGTCAGCTTTTGCATGTCAATTTTTTTAATCTACATAAATATATTAATTTTTTAATACAAATCTTTGCTTTTGGTCCATGGTTTTGAATTTGAGCAATGTCAGTGGTATTATTATTTTATTGTTTTTCGAACCTATTAATTGTTTTGTACTTTGCAATGTTGAAAGAAAATATTCTATTGTACTTTTCGACTGAAAAGGAGTTTCAAACTGGTTAATGTTTCACGATACACAGACACATCATTTTCTAATTTAAATGATCAGTGTGATTGATTTGTTCATCTTTAGTAAAGGGAAATTGTTCTGAAACTCTTTTTTTGTTTAGATCTTTGTTCACTTACAGTGTGACCCTGTTCAATCTTTTGTTTACCATTGTTTTATTGTTGCTGGATACAACTCAGTGAACAGCTGGGGACGGTTGTACGACGCTTGGATAAAGTTATCCACTGGATAAAGTTATCCACTCCAAAGGATTTCTATTCCGCTATCTATTCAGGTGGATAGCAGCTTCGTACAACTGGCCTCTGACCAATATCATTACTTTGGCTGCTGGTTCGCAATATTTCAAGATTTATGTAAGATGTGTGGTTTCCTAACCATCTCCCTAAAATAACTATGATTAATAATTGTACAGGATGAATCAACTAGAAGAACCATAGACCACATGGACGTAGATGATAGTGAAGATGAAGGACTGGAGGAGGTATCAAAATATTGTTTGAATTATTTAACTATTTTATTTGTTTTGTTTCTTGTATGCAGCAGCCTTAACAAATAAGGGTCCAGGTCTCTGGATGATAAATGGGACCAACCAAGCTCCTGGGCAATTCAATTCAGGGCTTCACAATAAAAATATATACTTGGAGCTCTAGAGCTTTGGACTAAAAACATTCAAGGTTGCATTCTCTGCAAATTCTCTTTGATTCTGAATCCTTTTGAGATTTTTTAACAGTTTATTGGCACTAATTGCATTCTCTGCAAATTCTCTTTGACTCTGAATCCTTTTGAGATTTATTAACAGTTTATTGGCACTAATTGCATTAAAAAAGAAAGTAGGCAGTACAGCATTCTGGTAGCTGTATTAACAGCATCAAATTCAATATTCTGTTTTTTTTGTTGTCAGGACAATGAAGAAGAAAGTGAAGACTCAGATAATTATGAAATGGATGAAGAAGTGGAGTAAGTGTTCACAAGTCATTTAATAGTTGTGGTTACACTAGACCCTAACACCAGATTTCCCCATGGGGAAATGACTTGAGTTTTAACCAGGGTTTTTATCACATCCAGTTTGTCACACAACAATAATTATCCAAAATGGGTATAGTATTTAGTATCGTAATATGTCTCTCACTAAGAATTATCAAGGTCACATGAACTTCACAGCATGTAATTTCCTTTGTTCGGAAATCTCTGGTATTCTATTGGTAGAGTCGCTCTGGGGTCTTGCTAAACCCTACTACTTGATCTACGAACTGTCATGGGCAATTCTTTTGTTCTTTTTGATACATCTATGGTGATACTCCATGGGCAGTTTCACTCTAGTTACTCCCAAAATAGCATTTCCCACATCTGGAGAAGAGTTGTTTACCTGTGGGTAAAAGGCCCAGTGTAAACATAACTAATATATTTTAGGGTAGATCCAGGATTGTTTTCAGGAGGGGTTGCAAAACTTACATTTGTAGTAACCATGAAATTTAGAGGATATTTTGGAAAAATATTTCAGAATACAAAGATGTAAAACCTCTCAGGAAGGGGTGCACACCCCTTCCCAAGATCCACCTATACCACTTGAAGTATGTATATCACCATACTTGGATACATGTCTTGTAGTCTGAGTACAAGATCTATCTCTTCTGAAGACTGATCTTTTTTACAGACTTTTATAGTTTTTCAAGTTCTTCAAACATTTAGTTAATTTTTACATTTTTAAACTTTTAATTTTCTGTAAAGAGCATCAAGTTATATCCAGATGTGCTTAATAAGTAATGAATTATTACTATCATTGTAAAGAACTGTGAAGAGAAATTTTTAAAAGTTTAGATTAGGTAGAGGTAGTCTGACGTATAATATGTTTTGAATTTGTCAGCCTATAGCACTTTGAATCACTTGGCATAACCCCAAACCCAATGTTTTGACAAAATCGGAAAAATTTTCTGATACACTTGACTAAATGCGTTCTTGGCATGGTTTTTCTAGTGAAGAAGAAAAGAAAGAAGCTGATGAAATTGGAGCAGCAAATTTTGCAGTTTTAGAAAGACTAAGAGTGAGCCGACGTGAAGAACATTTAAAGGTAGAGTATGTTACTTTCAACTCATGTTGTTCTTAAGGTGGCTTTATGGAGTTTCAAGAACATGCTTTCTCACATCTGAAATAGCAAACTTCATGTCACTCCATCTTTTTTTCTAAATCTGAAACAGAAGTCATCATGAATTATCTTGAGGTTCACCTTGAAATATTTTGGCCAAATTATATCTACCGGGAAATTTCAAAGTTTCCAGCTCAAAATAGAATCATTAATCTACTGGACAGTTGAATTGAATATATGGTCTTCTGTGGCCCAGATCTTTATCAATACAACGCACAATCTCGTTTATTATACATTGCTTGCATTGTTATGCATTGGTACATATTAAATTGATTGATAAATTTATTCTGGTGTGAACAGTAAGCAATGTGAATGAGTATCATATTTAATAATATTATTATTTGATTGTAGGGTTCTGTGTGTGGGTCAGTTCAAGCCACTGATAGGCTAATGAAAGAATTGAGGGATCTTTACAAGTCGGACAGCTATAAATCAGGTAAACCTTTCAATATCACATGGTAGTTATGTACACAGGGTTCATGATACTCCTTAAACTCCTTGAAAACTACTTAAATTTAATTAGCTAATTTAAGGGAGCTTGAAAACTCCTAAAAAATGGTGAATCCAAAAAAGACATCTTCAAAACTCCTAATGTTTTACATAATTATGGTACAAGTGAATTTGGTAAAAAGAATGAAATTCAAAGATTTAATTGATCAACAAAAAATGTAGAAAATTATATTTCTAAAGATCGGCATATTGATTGGAGAAATATTACTCCTTGAAAATTGCAATTTTAGCCTACACAAGCCGATCTGCATTTATCTCAGCATTAGAGATGATTGTGATATTGAAAGAACCCTCAAAATGCTTTATATCAGTTGCCTTAATTCCTTGGTTTGATTAGATTAGTACACCTATTTTAATGTTGTCATGTTATCTTAATTGTTTTACCAGGGTTGTATTCTGTTGAATTAAATGATGATAACTTGTATGACTGGAGCATAAAAATCATGAGGTAAGCACCAGAAGACATGTGCAGATCCAAGGGGGTCGAGTTCCATAAGTGAGTACATGAGCTCATGAATGATTAGGTTATTAAATAATTGAATAGATGGATGAATTTGAACAGATGAATAAATTGGCCGAATTGGCAAATGGCAGACAATCTTGAGAACAAGACCAGTCAGTCGTTTAGGTGAACAGTTCAACTTTGTTGGGCTTTGTTGTTGTTGGTGAAAACTGGTAACAAACTCATGGGAACTACTCCATTTGAATAAAAACCACAACATACGGATCAGTACAAAATACTGTCATAGTGTGATGGCTGACTAGCCTCGTTTCTGTTATCTAACTCAAGGACATACCCGTGCAATCCGCCATATCTCGATTTGGTGTATGATAAAAAACAAGGATAGTGATAATAAGGACCTGAAGCTCGAGAACAACAAAGATGACTACAGCGAGTTTGAACTTTATTTTTGCACGAAAAAATATGTGTTATGAGTAACATTTAGTCAAAACGCCTTCATTGTTGACAACAACTTCTGAAAATACAATTACTACCTCAAAGAAAGACTCAGAGCACACATAAATCAACTAAGCTTATTGCAACTCGTTAATTGTCGTTATCTCCTCTCATCCCCATGCTTAAGGTCCTTAATATTATATTTTCTTAGAGTTGATCCTGAAAGTACATTACACAAAGACATGTTACAGTTAAAGAAACAGGAAGGACTGGACCATATTCATCTAAACCTATCATTTACAGTGAGTATAGAAGTCAAGATATTACAATCATTACTGCAATGAAGCAGATACAATTATACAAATTATTTGTTTTTTTATCACAGGGAACCTTCACATCCATAGTGCTCTTTCATCCACTCTCATTCCTAATAATTTACTGGTCCCTGGTTAGTTCTAATGCAAATATCACTTTCTGTTTTTTAACTACATGTATCAACTAGCGAAGCCACAAATCATATTCATTTTTGTTACTTAAGGTTTTATTAATTCCTTTCGTAGCTATAGATAACTGTTGTTTGTTTGTTTGTTGTTTTTTTTCGCTAAAGGACAAGTTTCCATTTGATCCTCCATTTGCCAGAGTTTGCTATCCTATTATCAGTGCTGGGTGAGTACAACAACAGTCCATCATTGTTTTTGAAATCCCATAGCTTTGTATGTATTTAGGCCTCTTGATTACACAAAACCACCATTGAAGTAATATATACAATATAAAACCTGTAGTGCTGGGATTTACAAATGCCTTAACGGTAAAGATTTTGTATTTTTCTTGGTTCATTAATTATTAAATTTGATAAAAACCATTACAGCATGCAGTTAAGTGATGACTTAATTCTTCAAAGTTGTTGCACTCGTAGTAAACATCTAACTTTCATAGATTCATTTTTTTTGGTGCTTTTTAACCCTTTCGCTCCTGTAGACAACTACCTTGCTTTAAAAAATCATATCTTCCTGAATTGAGTCATTCATGCCATAAATCACCATTCAAAGCAAACACTAGGAATGTGGTTAACTTTTAAGTACCATTCAGGTTGACGAAACTAGCAATTTGGGCAAAAACATACAGTTCAAACCTTAAAAAGCAAAAAAATCACGTTTTTTCGCTATTTTCAGACGTTGAAAACCACACATTTTGCAGGTCGAATTTTTTGGCTAAAAACCTTGTCTTCAAACAAAAAGTTTCATATCCTATAAAAATTCAGTCCTTCTACTAAGCGTATGCAAGTTTTTTAGGTTTTATTTCATTTCACTTACACTGGGATCCCGGTAGGTTGCGGGAAATTTTTTCAAATTGTGCGGGAATTCAAGGACAAATTGTGCGGAAAAAATGGTCGATTGTGCGGTAAAATGTGCGGGATTGCGCAATAATAATTTAATTATAAAAACGTTTTTTTCATATTTCTGTAGAAAATTAGCCTTTCTACAAAGTCTTGGGCAGAGAATAAGTGTTTAATCAAGTATACCTCTAATTACAAAGTTTATATCTTGACTCCAGAGCTGGATTATCGTTCGTAATAAAGTCGCGAGATCGCGAGAGCCCGTATGACACAAGTTTGGAACGCCTTGCGTTTTTTTATTAGAGCACAGTCTCTCTCAATTGAATGGACGCCATTTTGTTTTTGACTAACAAGAATTGAAAATTTCACTTCGAGTGAGTGGAATTTTGACGAAAAAGTTAGAAAAAAAGGACCTGAAATCACCAGATAAACTTATTAAAGTGACATTTATTAAGATAAGTGCATAAATTATGCCAAATTTTTCTGAATTGTGCGGGTTTTGAGCAAATTTCCTCAATTGTGCGGAATTGTGCGGGAAGTACCTCATTGTGCGGACCCGCAACCGTGCAACATACCGGGATCCCAGCTTACAGCGCTAAAGCCCTAAGAACATGCCTAGTTCGAACTACACGTGTTTCCATAAAAACACAACTGCAATGCATTCTGGGAAATCAACCAAATTTTTGGCAGCCGTCATAGCCTCCCCCCATTTCAAGTTTTTTTTATAAGTCTAACGCTACCTAGGAATTCTGCCGAAATTTCAGGCTTGTTGTGTTCTTCTATCACCACAACTTGCAAAAATAGCCGCGGCAGTCCGAGAATTTGCCTCTAAAACAGTCTTTAAGTGATGATTTCTTCAATGGTCGCCAAGATTCACGATTAATCACTAATTTTTACTCGAAATCATCTCACCAGCTTGATTTCTTTCAAACAGTAGACTCATCACAACTAGAAAGCTTAATGATGCTGTTCCAGAAGCGTTTAGAGGCAAATTAATAGCAAAAAACAACTACGAAATCACGAATGATGCGAATTCGTCAAAGTTCTGATTAGACTGAAAACCTGTTTCAAACGCGTTAAACCTGTTTACCAGCTTCATGCCTCCCCAGTAACACAAAAACACAGGAATCTTGATCGAAGTAAAAAACAAACTGCTCTGGACGAGCTAAAAGTTTGTATGTGTCAAAAACCGCCTAAAAACGCCAAAAATCTCCAGGAGCGAAAGGGTTAATATACATGTAACGGCAATCTTCCATTTTCTGAAAAATCAGACACAAACACAACAGAATGACACAGTGACAGCTTCTCTTCCCTGGTCATTTAAACCAGCTTACTTGTATTTGTGGCTTGTTAAAGTAGGTTACAGAAAACTTAGGCAGCTGATAGGGCTGTTGTTGAGGAAGAACACAATGCTTGATGAAACCATCTTTCATGAGAAAGCAGGGGCGGATTTGGAAATCGTTGAAGGGGGTGTCACAAAAAGTAAAAAACTAAAACACCATGTAAAATTTATGCAGATATATGTCATGGTCAACCAAGAATGACCAATTAAGGACAACCCAAGATTTCTTTAAACATTTATATATGTTATATTATTTTCATGTTGCTATGATAAACATTTAAGCAAAATAAAGGGTGTGTCAGATGCACCATTAAATTATAAAAATAAGGAAAGGGTGTATCTGATGCACTGTTGGACACCCATCCCCCTTAAATCCATCCCTGGAAAGTAAAAAGATAGTTTAAATTTGTTAAAGTTCATGAAATTTGGTAAAAATGTTGTTTCAGATATGTACTCAGTGGAGGAGCTATTTGTATGGAATTGCTCACACCACAGGTAACTCACCTTATGTCTAACAGAACATTTGTCAGAATGGCTTACTTCATCATCTACCCTGCTTGGCAGAGATTTCTTAAACCTCTGCAAGGAAGTGTTTTTTCGGTGTCAGAAAGTTTTGATGAATAAATTAACTCCCATACCAGTTTTTTATAACCGTTTTCAAGCCTGACAATGCACACATAGACGTTATGTGATGCATTTTAAGTTCTTTACAACCAAACTAATCTTGACCTACCTTAATTATGGTTAAGGTTAAGTTAGAGAAAAGTTTGTGGTATCAAAATAGCATATAAGTCTTAAGACCATGAAAAATGAAACTTCTTATACTACTTTTACAACATAGCTAAGTTGTTACAAGCACTATGATTGGTTCTTTTTTATGAACCATTTCACGATGGTGCACGCTCATGCATGCTGTTGTCAATTTTATTTTCAAACAAAAAGTTTCGATCTCATGCGCACTCTGATTGGAAGATATAACAGTGTGTGCGCTGTCAACGCAATGTTTTTCTGTTGTATGTGCGCTAGAAAAAAATGCAAATAGTGAAACTTGTTACCCTTTTTTCGTGCATCCATAACTCAATGGATGCACACTACTTATGATCCATTCCTTAATTGTTCACTGTGTGTTGTTGTGGTTAGGGATGGAGCAGCGCTTACACAATTGAAGCAGTTATTGTACAGATTACTGCTACCTTGGTCAAAGGCAAGGCAAGAATAAACTTCAATGAAAGTAAAAAGGTATTTCAGTCATCTAGCTACAACACTTTCAGTAGTCAACATTTTATTGGGTGGGGGAGGGGGAGGGGATTTTGAATGATTCATTGGGTGGAAATGATGGAAGTCTAAATATCATTTATACCCTCAAAACTAATGTGGTGTTTTTTTAAAATTTGTTTTGTTTTAGCCTGGTGTGTACAGCTTGGTACGTGCTCAACAATCTTTTAAGTCACTTGTTCAGATTCATGAAAAAAATGGTGAGAATCTTAAAAACAATTGTCATTGTAACCGTAAATCTTGATGAGAGGCATTTTATACTTTTGTAAAATGATTTAAATGTTAATTCTTAGGAAAATCACAAGTTTTTTTATTCCTGCCATCATCAGTGGATGTTGATCTTAATTACAAGTAAGATCTAGATTATGTAGTAAATCAAGCACGTGAGAATATTGTGCATTAGAAAAAACAATAACTATTATATGGCTGAACTTGTGATTTCCCTAAGAATTATTTCAACGCTACTACTTAACAGATTCAAATGTTGTAAGGTTTCAATATTGACTGAAATTTGTTGAAAATTGAAAATTTGAAAATTGTTGGGACATTGTCGTTTTTTTCTGCACCATTTCATTCTCTCCCCTAGAACAATGTTGACTGAGGTTTCATTTCATACCAAAATCATCACCGATCATAACAACATTGTAACAGGGGAGGGGGGAGGCGCCTGAAAAATACTCAACAAAAATGTGCTTTAAAACAACGAATGTCCCCACTCATTTTGAATCTTAGTCTTGTGCCCTCTTGATTCAGATGTGAGAGCATTGGGGTTCAATCCATGGCTTGACCACTACTCAGGGTCTTATTTACCCTCTGGGTTCATGCTACTCTTTGAAATCCTTGAAAAACCCTGGAATTGAAAATATGTATTTAAGTGCACTGGAAAAGTCCAAAAATATAGCAAAAAACTGTAAACACAAGCAAGCAACACATTCTGTCACTTGCGAAATGGCTTTGTCATGAAAATATTTGGCATGTGCACGTTGTTACCAGGGGATGCACAAAGTCTGAATAAAGTTATCCACTCCATAAAATTTCTTAGAATTTATCCGGTGGATAGTGGTTTATCCGGTGGATAGTGATTTATCCAGTGGATAGCGCTATTCAGGCAACTGGCCCCAGGTTGTTAGTAAATTAACTTGCATACCAGTTTGAAACCAGGTAATAATGAGAATTTTTCTTGTTGTACGTATCCAGTGGCATGATTAGTGAAACTTCATCCAGTAAAATGCAGCCCTAAAATAATTTTTGCAGAAACTAAACAAGAGATATCAAAGGACTGTGTGATGTGTACTGATATGTTAAAAATCCATATTACAAAACAATATTATAAACTAAACAAGAGATATCAAAGGACTGTGTGATGTGTACTGATATGTTAAAAATCCATATTACAAAACAATATTATAAACCACAACATTTCATAATTTTATTTTACTGATTATTGCTTGTTCTTCTTGTTAGGTTGGTATACTCCACCAAAACACGAAGGCTAACCATAGACATTTCATTGCTATATTAATAGTTTTTGTAAAACATGTTTAGTTTCTTTGAATTTTATTGCTATCTGTAACAGCTTTTGTTCCAGTTTTGTCAACATGATTGACTGTTCAATCAACATATATCATTTAAGAAGTCCTCCATAACATCACCGTGGCAGGTTGCAGGAATCCTGTTTTCCAAGAGAGCAAAGGAGAGAAAATTGTTGTAAAATGTGTCTTAGGGTCCAATTACATAGACATTTTCTGCCTGAGCTGGAACAGTGAAAATTGTTGTTTTTTAACCTGGTTTTCACTAGAGATGCAAGCAGAAGTGCAAGGAAAAAATATTAAGAACCATGGTCAATGCAAGCACAAGGATTACAATGTTTTTAAAAGTCGAGATTTCACTCTACCACCTCAGGCTTAAAATGTTTGTGTAATTGGGTCCTATATTTAAGCTTATCTACCAAGAGAAACGAAATAATCAACAAACACACTGAATATTATTTACTAATCAATGTCAAGTATCAAAATATTCTTCACAAATTGATACCTGAAAATCACCAGTTTGAGACTTAATATCTATCCTACTTGCAAGTATTAGTGTATATAAATTTAGTGCTCTTTGTAAATATATAATTGCTGCCTACAATCACTTTATTATATGAAATAAAGACCAAACAGTTTATTGGAGTTTTATTTTACTGTAGTTTAATAGCCTGTGTGTACATCCATTCTGAGCCATTTTCTCCCCAATTTTTACCCCGTAGTGGGAGAGGGATGAGAACGTAAGTACACAGGCTAATAACTGTTATGAATACCCAAAGAGGGGGGGGGGGGGGGGAGGGGGGGTATAGATGTTAGGGGATGCTTGTTGGAATTTTTCAAAAAGATACTGGACGTGTTTCAAAAGGGGGTGGCTTCACAAATTTGTTATCTCCAAAAGATACCAAAATCATGAGTTTCAGTGGGTTTCAACCCCTTAAAGATACCAAGAAGTGAGAATTTGGCAAATTTCATATTTTCAAACCCTAAAAGAGACCAAATTAACCACTTTTACCCCTAAAAGATATGACAAGCATCCCCAATCATGTACGGCCCATTGTTCCACCACACCTCCAAGAAAAACAGAACAAATTTTTGCAGCATTACACAATATGTATTTCAAAATTGTATTTCTAATTTCAATATCACACATGGTGCTTTTCATATGATCTTGAAAGAACAGACAAACTAATTAAAAGGTAATAAGGTGGTTTCTCGTTCAATTTGGATTAATTTGCACTCATTTGTTTTTCAAGATTCTCTGTCAAGTAAGTATTTCAAGCAGTATTTCTCAATTAGATAAAAAATGTTTTCTTTACAAGGGTTAACACAATTATTAGTGGGCATATCGATCAAAGAAAGTGTATCAGCATTTTACAATTTAGGGCTTGTTGAATTCTTTATTGATCTCTGTAGTAGAGAATGAACTTTTAAAGGTATTGTGAGGATTTGATTATAGTTTGTATGTTGGTGTCTTCTCATCAAAGGATCATCCATACATTATGCCGTTCCTCAAGGCTCCTTGCTGGACCTATTGCTGTCCTGTGGCAGTTGACAAAGCCAATAAAAATTATCCACTTCATTAAATTTCCATAGAATTCGTACTGGGCTGGTTGCACAAAGCCTGAATGGTGCTATACCACTGGAATTCTGACATTTTATGGAGTGGATAACATTATTCAGGTTTCATCACTGGCCCCTGCTGCAAAGGTATTTATCCAGTGGATATTTCTGTTCTGGATTTGTACAATCAGCCCTATCTGTCCTGTCTGTGTATACGGTATCAGGAACATTCCCGGGATGGTGCACATCCAACAATGGAATTATAACACACTTAAGACCAGCACACACTAGGCGACAAGTCGCAGCGACTTGTCCCCGCGAAATGTCGCAGCGACAATTTCCTCCCGTGTGTACTAACATTTTTTGACAAAAAATTGTTGTCGCCACAACAGAATTTTGTTGCTGCGACTTGCTGCATGAAATCCAACTAGTTGGGATTGCTGAACCAGTGGAAATTTGGGGTGACATGTCGCGGGGACAAGTCACTGCGACTTGTCGCCTAGTGTGTGCC
This sequence comes from Diadumene lineata, assembly GCA_918843875.1. Classification (NCBI taxonomy): domain Eukaryota; kingdom Metazoa; phylum Cnidaria; class Anthozoa; order Actiniaria; family Diadumenidae; genus Diadumene; species Diadumene lineata. The sequence goes on from OU974079.1 coordinate 8,951,996, forward strand.
AGCCTTTATGGTCAGTTTTAGTAGCCATTTTAGCCATGGTTTTAGTTACATGGCTTTTATTTATAAAAGTAGCATCTTTTTAAGTTGGGGTGTGTTTCATTCAACAATAAAATCACAAAATCATTAGGATTTAAAGATAACTTTAATCACATATATTTATATTATTTATAAAATCTTTAATTTGATATTCAAAAATATTTATAAAATACTACAATTTGAAAATAATTCATATATCTTGTGATCAACACGTCATTCAATAATAATATATAATCTACTCTAAACTGAGCCTCCTCCACAGGCCTCTTTTTGGGGTGCTTTCCTTTCTAGCTTTTAGAATGGACTTCGTGTTTTGCAATTGACCATTGGGGATTACAACTTTAACCAGGGGTTGCTTGTACAAAGCCTGAATAAAGTTATCCACCATATTGAATTTTTTTTAGAATTTATCTGCTGGATAGTGATTTATCTGGTGGATAGCACTATTCAGGCTTCCTGCAACCAGCCCCAGGGCTCCTCATTGAGAGAACAGCAAAGGAGGTCCCAAACAAGGCAAAGGTGTTGCCTGCAGAGGAGGCTACTCTATTGTTTATCTGAAAAGTTTTTACTTTGCTTTTATTTTGTGAATTCATTGCATGCACTCTATCATTAAATATTATTGTAAAATTTAAGTTATCGAAACTCTTTTTTAAATATTCAACCTCTTGACTCTCACTCAATGTCCTACTCAGCAAATGTTATAATTGGTGTGAAGGCTAAAGTAACAATCTACAATTCACCAACAGTTAAGAAAAACATGATTAAAAAATCATTGCTGAGCAGTTCATGAATTTGTTAATGATAAGGCTTTCATTAATTAGAACATGGGAGGGGAGGGGGGTCAACACAATTGTGGGGTCAAGTTTTTTTTTAGAAGCCTTGTAGGGAGGTGGGGCTTTCACAATATTGAACGTGTTCTGAAGGGGAGTTAGGAATTTTGTGAATCATCATAGGTGGCAGGGTAGGATAATGTATGCAGAAATGAAATTTTGCTACATGAAATTTTTACAAACCCCCTCCCTCTCATGTGTTAATAAAATAGTTAATGAAATTTTTTAAAAAATTATGAAATCCCCCTAAGTAACATTGCCGGATTTCATACTGTGAGAGTCTGGGTGAACTTCTCGTCAAAAATAGCAATAATAATAGCAACATTAATGAAAGTAATGAAAAATGTTAAATTGGATTGCTTCAGATGTCTATTTTCACATTGTGTCAAATTCAATTTGAAACTTGTGAAATTCGAAACCTGAAAGGCTCATGTGCTTCAAGCTCTATCAATATTCATTTGTGCAATTGTCTATTTGATGGGTATTAGCGAAAAGAAACAAATGGTTGATCCATAATTTTCCTGGACTATCAGAAATTCTTTTTAAGGTACTTCCGCAGAAATAAAACTGTCCGGTGAAATTTTTTTATACTCTTTCTAACAAACAATTTTGAGTGACTTCAGAACGTAAAGAAAAAAGCTCAAAAATCGAAGAGAAACAGAACAAAAACACAGTAATTTGTCTTTTAAGAGCAAAATTTGTATTTTGTTCAAATGTCTGCACTTTATTTGATTTAAAAAAATATGAACAGTTCTATAAAAAAATATGTGATCTTGAAGAAATTGACGAAATACCAACATGCGCACAAGCTGCTGATTCATTCAAAAAAGTCCTAAGTGGAAAGAATTTTGAAAATTTCTCAAAAGTTAGTCCGATGACCTATGTTCAATTTTAGATATATTTGATGTTATGTTATAACAAATAATTTGATCAAATAAAAAACATAGGTCACCATGCTAGTTTGCAAAATATTGCGAAAAATATTGTCATTTTATTGATCGAGTTACAAAATTATTGCGTTTTCTCGCTCGATAATATTGCAATTCTTTTAATTTTTTATTCAAAGTACTTTACAAACGTAATTTGACTAGATTACATGATAAAAGTCCTGAAACCAAAAATCTTGAAACATGAGCAGAACTATGCGCAGTGCAAAACTACGGAATTACCTTAAACCCTAAGATTGATAATGTGTAAGTCTTGAAAAATTGTATGCCAATATTCAGAGACATTTTGGATTATGCAATTCATATGCATGAGATATACAAGAAATTGCCTTGTACAGTATTAATCAATTTGGATAAGCCGCTCCGACAGCACCCCTTACTCAATATTTTCTAATATTAGCTAGAACTATAATTCTCTTATATTATCTAGAAATTTCCTGGTATATGCGCACTGGCTGATGTAGCATTATGCTGATGTACAGCATGTGATTTAGCCTCTAGGATATTTGCATAGTAAAGAAGCCCTGTCACTACACTGTACCCAATGATCATAAACAATACTTTCAACAGTCCATTTCCTTTGCGAGCCAATTCAGTCTGTAGGATTTCAAAAAAAGTCACAAATAAAAATGTCCCATTCGCAATGCCTTGTAGAATACCAGAAGCTAGATTGCTTGATTGGAGAGACGATGAATCCAGCACACCAATTCCAACACTGATTCCTATAGGACCCATAACTGAAAATATAAGAGCTGCTTTTACAATTGTTCCAAAGGACATCTTATGCTGGACCATGCTAACTCCCATTGAAAATGCAATAATAGATTTGTGAATCATGACTGCTACTGCAATTTGAATAAGGCGATCTACTTCCACAATTAGACCTAATGCAAGACCTTCAAAGACCGAATGTAATGACAACGCAAGTACCAGAATATAGGTACGAATTGAACCTTCAGTCTTGTGTTCTTGCTTGCGTAATATTTGTTCGCTACGTGTATGCGGGTGTCTGGTATCAAATGAATCGCTATCGCTGTTAACTTCTACATCATGATGATGATGATGGTGATGATGTTGATTCCTTGCTCCATCTAATAGTGGTGCTTTGATGTCATGATCATGTCCATGTAGAAATGATTTCTCGTGAAAAGTATGCATGATCTGCTCGAGGATAAGAACAAGAAAAAAACCTATACACGTAGTAAACTCCGCAACTGGGAAGACGGTGGTGATCTTACTGTCGTTGAAAACTGCCTGAAACTTTTCTTCTATCATTGGCAATAGATCAAGTAAACTAGTAGCGAAGAAAACCCCACCAGCGAAGCAATTGCAGTAGGACAATATTCGTTGTCGTCGTCCAGTTTGTCCACCATGACCGATCTTGAATGGTAGAAGAGCAGCTAGTAAAGTCAACATTAACAGGCAAAATATTACTATAATCTTGATTATTAAGTGATGCATAATGCTAATATATCGCGTATAGTCTTATACTATCGAAAGTTTGATAAAAGAACGTTAATTTCTGATGTTACAAATTTGTACATTGCTAGTGATCTACGCGTGACTAAATCATCTCTTCACCGTAACAACATCAAAACGTCATTTGATCTAATACTACATTTTGATTGGCTAATAATGTCACGAGACCAGAGCGTGAAAAAAAATCTCCCAGGACTCCCCCTTGGATACTTATACGTCGGAAAAAGGCTGTGAAAAATAAAAAAATCCCCAAGTATTGAAGGACGTGGATTCATAAATTATAAATAATCATTTTGGCCAAAAGTGAAGGAAGACATAACGAGGGGAATTGTGTTTTTTTGTTTATCAAAATAAGCGGAAAATAACCAACGAACAAGAAGACAAAAATAATTATATTTGGGGATATGATGAAAAATTGTCTGACAGACAAGTCCAAATTAATATTATGAGTTCTTTGGCATTTATTTTTTTCATTTATATAAACTTTAACCAAAATCATACTAAAAGCGAATATTAAAGACTAAAGGACAGAGACTGAACAACAACAAAAAAGAAAAAAAGACAACAATAAAAAAAAAAGTCTGTGTGTGAATTTAAAGTGGTGCAATATGATGCAATATTGCAAAGCCCTCCACATCTCCCAGTCCTTCCATTCAAGGCAGGAAATAAATTCAACTCACACTGAATTAATGGTTGACACTCACTGTCAGACATGCCATGCAGCACATATCACATTTCATCGTTCAGACAGAACGATATATATAAAGTGGAAGTGAGTCAGAGATCTTTTCTGATCTTTACTTGAATTATTTAACAAAAATGTTATTTCCAGACCCACACATCCCACTCAGCCTGATTAAATAAAACCCTTCTATATGACCAAGTCAACCAACAATCTTTTATTGTAAAATTACTTCCTTGACTGGGTTGCAAGGGAAATACTATTTACTTGTAGGGTAGTGTTACAAGGGTGTTAAAAAGTCACAGGGAGTTAGGGGGGGGGGGGGGGGGGCACAAAAACGCGGCTGTGTGAGAGGCTAGTATAACCACAGTACACCCCCTAAATGAAGTGGCCAGTTTGTTTTTTGAGTCTGGAACTTTCAGTTCATGGATGTTGCAGGCTGTGATTTAGAAGATTCTAGTCTCAGATTTTAATAACTGCAGTAAATCTAACTAAGTCTAGACTGTTTAACCTCAATGACAAATTATGAAGAAATGGCACTTCAACATGCCTTTGTTGCCCAGCAGAGTGAAACCCATCAATCAGAGTTTCGTTTCTTTGCTTCAGTGACAGCAAAAAATCCCTAGTCTGTAAAGCTGTTGGTGTAGACAACCTCAAGGGAACAGAGGCTCCTTTAGAGCCACTAAACACTCTAGTAGACTGCTTATAGTATGTCCTTGAAATACTATTTAGGTGCTATCATTCAACAAGTTAAGTCAAAGAAAAGGCAAACACAAAGGAAACAATACCTCGTTACAACTTACTTGTCTAAAATAGTCACTAAATATGAACTAATAGGTAGTAACTATTTAAATTTTATTTCATGGACATGTGGTAAGCAATCTAAGAACTCCAATTCATGGTAGTTCAGCAAATATACGGTCTGGCTCATGTTAATTGATAACTGATTCAAAATCTTTAGCTTTATGATATTAAAATCCAAAACCTTCAACTCATTCCACTCCCCTGCAGATTTCCATTTCTATTGATTTTCAATGTAACCAAAAATTCAAATCTTACAACAACAACAAATTAATGGTGAGATGGACTACCTCCTCTACTACATGTTCGTGAGGTTGTAATTTGCTTAGTTCATTAGTCAATTAATAACTAATTGTCATACACATCAAATAGACTATTATTTCAAAGAAATGACTTTTAATGAACATAAAATACTTTTACAAACTGTTACTGCTGTCGATGTTTGGTGTATTTAGAATAATAATTTCGATATCATGAATGATTTTACACTTTCAGAAATGAAATCTCATATTTACAATATAATATATATAATCTCAATCTAAAACTCTATGTATGTACATTGATAAAATGTTCTTTGAAGCATGCATTGTTTCATGAAATTTACACACCCTAAAAACAATAGGACTTAAGTTTGGTTACAAAATGAAATACCGGATGTTCAAGTTTATGTTGGGTCATCTATTTGATTGGGCTGTGTAAATTTCCTGGAACCATGAACATGTTTATTATTATTAAACAACATGACAACAGATACTGGTCATTTCTTGGCCTTAGGCCATACTCCTTATAAGTGTACGTCATCATTAGCTTCATAGAAGCCAACATAAATATATTGTCTGTACATGTTTTCCAGTTCATTCTAGAAATACATTTGTTGGTTTTTACAGAAACAATGTTCCTTGATTAATTGATGGGCTTATGTCTTGTAGACTTTGCTTGTTGCTTTGTGTCCTTCGGGAGAAATTTCTGTGGCAGAGAAGAATGGATTGGTCATTCATATCTTGTAGATATATTATTTTCCTCTATTTCTTATTTAGCTCTTAGCATATAAGACTGCTGCAAGTGTCCCCAGACCAAGAGTTGTACACAGAAGGCTGTTCCACCAGAACTTTTCATTTTCTTCATTGGCATCTTTGAACTGTTCATTGAAGGCCTCCTGTTAACAAAAAAACAAATAAACATCAGAATTTGAACTACTGAGTTTTTTTCACAAACATATTCTTGTCTTTGAAAACAAAAACATATTTTAGTCAAAAAACAATAAGAGTATTATTTCCTCCTACTGCCTGCCTCAACAGGATGTCACGACTCAATAAACAACAATTATTTTTGGACTAACAATTTGAGAAAAATAAACACAATTGTACAAGTATTAAACTTTTATTGTCTCAAATGTACAATTTTAAGAAGCGTTTTTCACTAAAAGAGGAAAATATCGAATGTCTTGAGAACCAGTAATTTATATGCTTCGACTCAACAGATTTTGTTTACTCTATTCTGGTTGTCAACAAAATAACTAAGATGCCTCAAAAACGCCGACATGTCAAGAAAGAAGATCAAGAGTAAAAATGTTTAAAAATACCGATCTAAAAAGACGTGATATATCTAAAATCTTATCGAAAACGTCACTGTCTTAGACAAATCTCCGTTTTTCGATAGACAAGAATTAAAATACGGTTCGATTCGCGTGACTGAATTCTGTGGGAAGATTTCAAATATTTGCGAAGAAGAATATTTTGGTAACTAGTATATTCTGTTTACCAAGATGGGAATGTTGGATCCTTGCCCGACAGCCACCCAGGAAGGATTGGAATAAGATGAGTGATTTGAACTCCATTTATGGTCACAAAAACAAAGATTTCAACATCGTTATCACTCACTCAATCTGTCTCGTCTTGAACGAACTTACAAAAACACGCACCAACAAGATCTGTTGGTGAAAAAAATATTCGACTGGATACTTAAAGCCGGTTTTCCTAGAATTCTTGAGATTGCTTTCACATTGTAACGACTTCCTTTCTTTCCCTTTGGGGTCGATTCAGTGTGGGGTAACACCAGCATCCAAGACTGACGTCAACTACCGGTCAATGAATGAATAATCTATCTTACAAAATTCACCAAATACAATAAGAATCAAACTCAGAAATCGAGAAATAGCTCCTTAAAAGTATTGATTTCAATTTTATTGATCCACTAAAACCTTAGTTTATCAAAAAATACGTAGTTGAAACAAGCAGTAGTGTTTTATGCAAATACTAGACTAAACTTTCACTTTCAATGAAGTCGAAACGTAGAATTTCGATCTAAAATTACTTACCCATCCTCCAGCCTTCTTAATCCAGTCTGATTTGCTTAGCATATAGTTTCCTATCCACGTAGAAACCTCTTCGCTAACATCAGATCCATTGTTGTTGAAATACTCGGCAACTTTAGCGCCAAACGTGTATAAAACCACGATTCGGCCCCAATTTATGTCGCTACCAAGTATTTCATCCGCGATTTGCTGGCAAGTGACGGCAAGATTTCTCTCATTTAAGTCCAATCTATTACACATGTTCTTGAATAAAGGTTCGTGTTTTTTCTCAATTTGTACGCTTAACTTTCGCAAAATTGAAGCAGTCTTGCAGTTCAACGATGTTCCTCTTCCAAGTTTGAATCGAATCAAGTCTTTTGCAAGTTCGAATGCAAGCTTTTCGTCGGCTGTCTTTGGTCTTCTTGCTGCCATTGAAGCATTGTCGTAGTTTTGAATAATTGGAGGCATATTGTTGTAAATTAGTTAGTTTCTTTTTTTCGTGTTCAATACTCTCTTCACTTATTCCTTGTGATTTCAAAATGATGGCTGCACAATGAAAGGCCGATCGTATTTATACAATCCCATAAGCCCTTGTACTTTGAAGCGCATGCACCTTTCCCATTGGCTGATATTTTTAGTAGGTGACGATATCACCATGGCAATGTCGTGATTATTACTTGAAGGTGCTTGAACGAAAGCACGTATCTCCACTGGTTCTGTCTCGCTGAGAGACGACTGGATCGGTGCCTATGTTGATTTAAATAGTGGAGTTTAGGACAGTTTCTCTTTTTATTTCAGCTATTCAATTTTCTTTTGAAATGTGCGAATTTCTAATTTTGAAATTTTCCGCCTATATGGTTAGTTTGTTTTCGTTTCAATTTCTGATTGATTTACATCATTTTTATTTCCTACAAGGAAAAATATTGTAGTTTTCAGTTTATCATATTTTATCGTATTTTGTTTGAACTATAATTATTTTGTTGCATTTTATGCTATTTTTTTCAGAATTTTATTCGAATGAAAATCAATACAAATCATTTTAAACAGCATTTCATTTCTCTCTTTTTTATCAATATTTGATTTAATTCAGTATGTTAGTTTTATTCAGTATTATTTTATTAAGTACTTTACTCTTTTCGGTATTTTATTATTATTTTTTAATATAAATATTCCATTTCATGGAAATTTCGAGTTTCTCCTGTTTTTATTTTTATTGTTCTTAATCGTTTCATTCCAGCTTTTCCTGTTTTTGATATGAGCTTCAGATTATAATGTCAATATTTCCAAATACGGTTTCGGTCGGTTTCTTTGACGTCAAACAAATGATGGATGGAAAATTACTATACCCAGATAACACTGCGTGCTTGTTTGACGACGTCATTAATCTTGTTTACAACCATTGTCGTATCCAGAGCCCGCGTTTTCTTGTGACCAGCGGAAATGTTTCAATTTAATTAAAAAGTCGAGGGAAGACTGGAATGAGCTGGAACTATATGATGTCATGGATATTTTTAGATTCAAAGTTTTGGATTCGAGCTGAAAAACCGGTCTGCAAGCTCCTCGTAGACTATTTGTGTTCAGAGAGAATTATTTTATAAACTAGCACTTCAATTTCTGTGATATCGGCTATTAAATTTGAACTCTAGGTTTTCGTCACTGAGAGCTCGCCGGTTTGGAAATGCAAGCCCAGTGCCGGTCTAGAGAGATAGAAGCCTTTGTTTTGAATTCGATCAACAGTATTTTACTTGTAAAAATCGTGTTTAGTTCGCCGTTTGTCGGTGTGGAAAATCCTATACTTGTTTTTGTTTTTCTGTCTTCCAGACCTTCGTTTATTTTTATTAAAGCTGCGTAATATGAATTAAAAGAAAATGTTTGTAACCGCCTCGATAGCCTCCAAACCATACTGAAAAACAAAACATTTTCTAGTCAAAAAAAAAAAAACAAAACAAAACAAAACAAACAAAAAAAAACAACATTTAATTCTGAATGGTGTTTTTCATATAAATAAATCACGATTTACCTGTATACGTGAAACCAATACACGTGACAAATATGTTTTGATGCTATGGATGTTAAAAATGCCAATCAAGTACGCCACACCACATTTTCGGAAACATGAAGTAATTTGTTTATCAATACCCTACAACTGACAAGGAGAATATCAGGCTCCTCACCTTATATAGCCAAGAGAGAGAGAGAGAGAGTGTGTGTGAGAGAGAGAGGAAAAAAAAAACTCTTTATGTTCGTAGGATGATTTTTATCGGAGAAGAATTTCGACAGTGAAAAATCCTGACTGCTTTATTTGTTAGTTGTTGTTATTGTTGTTATTGTTGTTGTTGTTTTTGTTTTTTTTGCACATCTGTTTTACTGAGTCTCCCCGGTAAATATATATCAGATGAACCGGTCTATTAAAGTATTAGTTTTGCACCACCTTATTTAAACAAGAAATTGAAATTAAAGGTGAAAAATCAAAAAAATAGTATGTTGTATTTTTTACCGAAGAATAAAGAACTACGCATGCATCTTTTATAGTTATAGCAGCATCGAGAAAATTATATGATTTTCTATCACAAACGATAACCTCAATAACAATTTTCTTTGGACAGTCAACGTTTTGCACCAACCTGGAAGACCCGAGAAAACCCGAGAGCATTCTAGAAACTCATGATAAGTAACTTGCACTCGGGCTTCCTGTATAATTAGTGGCTGAGGAAATATCAAAGAACTTCAAAGCATGCGAATAAATTGATGTCTTCAGTCATCCACAATTCCCATTTACAACATCGGTATTTTTAAGTATACAAGAACCCTTTTTTACCAATTTTAGTAAATCATCAAAGCTTTATAAGCCAATAATACGAAATTTTATAACATTTTTTTTAATTCGCTGTAGTAGCCTGGGTACTAATGTTTACAAGATGGCGACCATTCGAGAATTTTCGAGAGTTTTCCCTGTGCACTCGATCCTTCGAGCACCAACCAGATAATGACTGAAATAGTAAACAGGACCATTAAGTAATCATTTATTTTAGGATGGAAAAATCTGGAAATCGTTAGCGTTAGTATAAATATGAGGGCAGTTAAGCGAGCCGTTAATTGAATACGAAAACAAATAAAACTCGCGATAGCAAAACTAAAGAAGAAGAAGAATCGAATTATTACAGCTACAGAAAAGATGTCTAAAGCAATTGGAATCGATCTTGGAACAACGTACTCTTGCGTTGGAGTCTTTGAAAATGGTAAAGTGGAGATCATCGCCAACGACCAAGGAAACAGAACAACTCCAAGCTACGTTGCTTTTAACGATACAGAACGATTGATTGGAGATGCAGCCAAGAACCAAGTTGCACTAAACCCCCAAAATACCATCTTTGATGCTAAAAGACTGATTGGTAGAAAATTCGACGATGCAAGTCTACAAGCAGATATCAAACACTGGCCGTTCACTGTCATCAACGAACAAGGTAAACCAAAATTGAAAGTGGAGTACAAAGGAGAAACGAAGAAGTTCACTCCTGAAGAAATCAGCTCCATGGTACTGACGAAGATGAAAGAGACTGCCGAGGCCTACCTAGGAAGTAAAGTTACAAACGCAGTTATCACAGTTCCTGCCTACTTTAATGACTCTCAAAGACAAGCTACCAAAGATGCAGGTGTTATTGCTGGACTAAATGTGATGAGAATCATCAACGAACCAACTGCTGCTGCTTTGGCGTATGGTTTGGACAAGAAGAAAAAAGGAGAACAGAATGTGTTGATCTTCGATCTTGGTGGTGGTACCTTTGATGTGTCAATATTATCGATCGACGAAGGCTCACTGTTTGAAGTCCTATCTACAGCAGGCAATACCCATCTTGGTGGCGAAGACTTTGATAACAGACTCGTCAACCATTTTGTGGCTGAATTCAAGAGGAAACACAAAAAAGATTTGACGTCAAACAGCAGAGCACTACGCAGACTGCGAACAGCCTGCGAACGAGCCAAGAGAACCCTTTCGTCAAGTACAGAAGCAGGCATTGAAGTGGACTCGTTGTTTGAAGGAATTGATTTCTACTCCAAAATCACTCGTGCAAGATTTGAAGAACTGTGCTCTGACTTGTTTCGTTCTTGTCTTGATCCAGTAGACAAGGCTCTACGTGATGCTAAGCTTGGAAAGTCAGATATCCACGAGGTAGTTCTTGTTGGAGGATCAACCCGAATCCCAAAGATCCAGAAGATGCTCCAAGAATACTTTAATGGTAAATCGTTGAACAAGTCTATCAATCCAGATGAGGCTGTAGCGTATGGCGCTGCTGTACAAGCTGCTATTCTCACCGGAGACGAAAGCTCGACGATCAAAGACGTCCTTCTTGTTGATGTGGCTCCACTGTCACTTGGCATTGAAACTGCTGGTGAAGTGATGACCAAGTTGATTGAAAGAAATACTCGCATCCCAACCAAGACATCGAAAACCTTCACCACGTACTCAGATAACCAGCCAGGTGTAAGTATTCAAGTGTATGAAGGAGAACGAGCAATGACAAAAGACAACAATCTTCTGGGCAGATTTGAATTGGATGGAATTCCCCCAGCTCCAAGAGGCGTACCACAGATTGAAGTGACTTTTGATATTGATGCTAATGGAATCTTGAACGTATCTGCTCAAGATAAGAGCACTGGTAAAAAGAACTCCATTACAATCAAGAACGACAAGGGACGATTATCAGCAGAAGACATTGATAGAATGGTTAAAGATGCCGAGAAATACAAAAATGAAGATGACGCACAAAGAGAAAGAATTTCTGCAAGAAATAGTTTGGAGAACTACGCATTCACTGTGAAACAAACAGTCGAAGATCCTGCCTTGTCGGGCAAACTGTCCGAACAAGACAAAGAAACTGTGAAAAGCAAGGTTGCTGATGTGGTATCCTGGCTGGACAGCAACTCACTGGCAGAAAAAGAAGAATTCCAAGCCAAAGAGAAAGAGTTACAGAGTGTTTGTTCACCAATCATGGCCAAACTGCATGGTCAAGGCGGACAACAGCAGCAACAGAATGCAAACTCTGATGGACCAACTGTTGAAGAAGTCGATTAGAGGACACTAAGAACAATATAATAAAAATAACTAGCATAGGACACATAGAACAATATAATATAAACAACTAATTAGATTTGCATGCAAACTTCACTGTTAACCAAATATAAACATACAGTTCATGTTTACATTGATATAATGTCTGAAAGAAAAGTAAAATTTGTTTAATCTTAATTGTTTTGTATGTAATAGTTTAGATACTGGTTGTTAGTTTAAATGATTGTTGGATCCACTTGTAAAATGTATATTTTTTCCTTTGGGAAATAAACGTTTTTTTGTTTTTTTTTAAAGTGTTTTATTTATCAAGAATACCTGCAGACTGTTCCATTTCTCAAATATTTCTTTGTCAGTATTATTACGTATTACACCGTTCACATTTTTTTCAATTATATTCAAAATTTTGTATAGAACCTATCCAATTTTTCACGGTCGAAAAATCGGGGCGCTAATTAGTGGGAGGCGTTTCTATTCGAGTGAAGCGCTTTATCAACGGGAAATGAATTTGCTTGATGACTTGCCAGAAATTATTAGGGAAGGGGGTGTTAATTTCCAACTAGCGAATAGCAATAACATTTGATAACCCTCCCCTTTCGGCTTGCGCGGCAGAAAAGCTGTATTGATCCTCCCATTTAATATGTTTTTTTATCTTGTTGATGAGGCCGGCCGATTTTTGATTCCTGATCTTTGATATAAATTTTGATAGCATTTGTTGTAATAAATCAAAATAGTCTATTACATATTTATTGTTTGTATGTCAAACCATGAGAAAAGTTTGATATTCAAAAGTTTAGATATTATCACAACAATGTCAAATAATTTTGGAAATCCCTGAAATTGCAATTTCTAGTTAAACTTTGACTCTACCCTAACTTGTACTTCATTTTTTTCTTGACTTTCCCTCTTCTGTTCCTCTTTCCCTCTGCTAGTTCTATTTCTGAAGTTCATTTTTTAAAGGTGGTGTAGATGTTAGTTTTGCTTTTAAACTAAAAGTGCCATTCTTGATCTGAGGACTGAGACACTTATTTTAAGTGCTAGGGTGCTGTTTGTATCTTTATCTGATACATTTGAAACTGATAGTTATGGGCGAGTATTTTACAGATTATTGAAGAACCAAAATGTAAAAATCCTAGGCTGAAATAAAAAAATGTTTACCTTAATAGGTTATAAACTAAAAACAAACTAAAATTGTAGGGGCAATTTTTTCTGACATTTTTTTCATTCTCGACCATTTTTCTGAGGCAGATCTAAGGGAGGGGCCAGGGGGGCACGGTGTCTTTCCCCTTTGGAAAGACCTGATTTATTTTATAGGTAGTTATTTAATTTTTTTTGTTGATAATCAGAAATTTTTTTACTAGTGTTCCCCCTTTCAAAATGTCTGGTAAATTTTTTTATTTGTGCCCCCCCCCCCCTCTTTTTAAATTTTTGGATTCACCTGTTTTTGTTCTAGTTTTCCTTACAATATTGCAGTCAACTTCATCTTCCTCCTAAAAAAATGTGATATGAACATAGTTGTGGCTGTGGGGGAAGTTCCTGAAAAATACTCAACACAGGCAATGTCCCAACTAATTTTGAATCTTCGTGTAGGCTTGCTTTAAATGGTCAATCCCAACAGATTTCTAGACCAAAGACAGGTGAATCTCGTCTCATATTGATTAGCGTAGCCCGGCTCTTGGGGTGAAGGAGGAGAGAAGGGATGGGGACTGGGGAAAGGAGAGCCTCCAAGCAGCCCCCATGATTTTTGGTGGTTACGTTCGCCAGTGAACGTAAGCATCTGATTGGTTCCTTCCGGCTGCCAATCAAGATTTTTGACAAGAGAGATTACATTTCGACTTCCGTTCGAGGAATCATTCATACATCAAGCAAAATGGCGACGCTAATAAAAGTCATAAAAGCTAAACCTGAGCAAGAACAAGCTGTAAACAATTTAAGATCCTAGACGCCCCATTACTATATGGAGCCACCTTAAGCATAATAGCACATTTTCACCATAACTCATATTTTCACCAGCACTTTCTGGAAAAGTTATTGAAACTCAAAAAACCCAAGTTATTTTACAATTTCACACATATAAATAGTCTTTCAGGTGGTGTCCCATGAAAGAAATGAAATATTAAATGAAGTTACATTTAAAGATGACTTTCAGGAGGATAATATTTAGAACGTAAGGGGGTGTCTAGTGCGCTACAGGACACCCCCTATAGCTGTCCCTGTAAATGGTTATTGCCACTGTCGATCTTTGAACATACTATGTCAAATGTGGCGTCCTTATTGGTTACCAGGTGCATACACAATCAGAAAACAAGCTCAATTAGCCGGTTTCATATTGAAAAAGGGACTGGGTTCTAGTCTTCAATAACAAAGCATACTTCATCAATAAAAACATCTTCATATAACAAAAACACAAAGAGAAACATCATTACCATGCTATTTTAGTTAATTAGCTAGATATTTTTTAGTTATATTGAATTTATGAAGGAAAACTGTTTTGGAAGGACACTGTCCCTCCACTACATACATTTCTTGTAATATTCAAGTCCCAATAAATTTATTTGTGTTTATCCGATTTTAACAAAACTTTCATCATTTATTCATTTTAACATGTTCTCTTGAAATGTGGTCTCAAAGTTGTAATGATTTAAAAACATAAGGAATTATTTCAATAATTTGTATTTTTCTCAACTAAAACCCAGTCCCTTTTTCAATATGAAACCGGCGAATTGGCACAGCCTTTTCTTGTTAGGAATCAAAAATAGGAGACTTTGATAGCAGAGAATTACAAACTTCAAGGAAGCATAGTCAATGATCAGAGCATTTGTCATTGCCCAATTTATATCCCTATTATTAAACCAATCAACAAAGGAGTCAGTATTTTGAATAATCACATCAACGTTTATATAATCACAAAGTTTGGTGCTGATAGAGTAAGATTAGAATGAGATAAGGTGTCCAAAAGTTAGAAGGACATATATGGGAACCGGTCAAAACATCCAGGTTTGGTATATTTTATATTTCTTTGCTTGTATCTCACTCTGATTTCATTCAATCAACATGACATTTTGGGATTTTATAAAGTCTGAGGTTGTCATTCACAGTAGAGACTCTTTAGTTGATTGACATAATATAAGGGAAACTAGCCCCAGGCACTAAAGGTGTGAAATACGGCAATGAAATCCCATATTACGAAGTTCTGCTATAGAAAATATCTGATTTTGATTTGTCTATGTTTTAATTTAGTAAAATGCCGTTTTTCTACCATTGTTTGTAATAGCCAACAATAATTTACATTCTATACTTGAACATAGAAATTTGTACTTTTGATAAAGACTGTATGACTGAATTATCCCAAATCTTAGACAATCAGAACTACATCACTTGATTGAATTACACACTTCATTGGCTCAGTTCTGCGATATCTCTGTTACAAATAACTTGTAAACAAGTATTGCTTTAGTTGAAGTGTATCTTTGTACGTGGGAGACATTATAAGATAATAGTGTGTTACGTCCACGTAAATATTTTATTGCTCCGAGCTTTCGGGTTTCAAACCCATCTTCAGGGAAAAACTGATTTACATGTATTCAAATCGCGAGATCATAACAAATAAGTTGCGCGAGCTAAAATACGTTGTAGTTAAAAAAAAAACAACAAAAAAGCAACAGTGTCCTATTTAATAGAGATTGTGGAAGAACAATTCCAGCTAGTTACATATCAATTATTAATAAGCATAAAGACAAACGATGATTTTTGCATTATTAATTCTGATATATATTTTCTTATTTTACTATCTTCGCGCGCATAACTACAACGAATTTTAGCTCGCGCAACTTATTTGTTATGATCTCGCGATTTGAATACATGTAAATCAGTTTTTCCCTGAAGATGGGTTTGAAACCCGAAAGCTCGGAGCAATAAAATATTTACGTGGACGTAACACACTATTATCTTATAAATATTGCTTTTTTTAAAAGTACATTGTTAACAGCAGTTTATGAAAACAGAATTCAGCCATCTCCTAGTAAGCAATAGTAATTATTGCAGGAATTGTCTGAAATTTTCTCTCCAGTAATGATAGTGATCTTTACAATGACATTATATTTACAAATGCCTTAAGCCTGGTTTCCATTTGATCACTAGGATTGCTAAAAATTGCAGTTTTTTTCCATTTTTTTCTAGAAAAAGTGTTTTTAGTTGTGTTTGATTGCTACAATCACTCAACTTGATAGTTCTTTTAGCAACCATAGGCTAGCGATCCCATCTATCATGACGATTGTATAGAAACAGGGCTTTAAAAGACATGAAATCTCATTGTTTGTATCTAATTAGTACCAGTCTCTTTTTAATCATGGCATCCAAGATCTTAGCAATCAAATGGAAACAGCACAATCACCTTAAAATGCTTTGATTGACAAACCATGTTTTGGTCAGTTTAGTAATCTAATGAGGACCAATGTTCATGACCTCAGTGAGAACAGAATAGTGTAGTGTCCTTGTGCTTGTCTATGCATCCCTGTACAATATTATTATCATGTGTAAAATATGATTTCAGGTATCTGTCCATCCTCAACTGAAGTTCCATTATTATTTCCAGTGGCATAATAAAAGTTAAATACCACCTTTTCTTTTCCATCAAGGTCATAAACTACACGTTTCTTACCACCTGTGCCATAGTGGGAGTCTGGTCCCCTAAGGGTGGCGTTGGCCGTGTAGCAGACATTTGGCAATATCTCAACAGGATCCTTGAACATCACACGGAAAGTGTTTTCAGATCCGTCACTGTTGAAAGCTGTGTCATTACTGCCAAAAACTTTTGCTGTTTCAGATTCAGTTAATTGTATTGTAACTTGGAAATCACTTGGCCCATTTATTGAACCATACATTCCCAGACCAACAACAAAGATTCTATGACTACAAGTAAATCTTATCCTATCGCTAGTGCCGCTGTAACCCCATCGGTTTTCCACTTTAGAGAAGCGATTCACAATTTTCTCTCGTCCTGTTAGGCAGCATCTTGGCTTGTCCAGGAAATCAACTGATGGTTTTGGGTTTAATGTGAAGTGACGAAATAGTGCTACCATTTCTTTGTCTGTCAAGACGTTTGATTGGTTGGTCGCTGCAGCAAACTCTTCAAGTGTCATCAATGGGAAACGAATTTGAAAGAGGGCTTTTGACAGTACTGTCCTGGAAAACAAAAAAGCCAAGTTACAATTCAATTCTTTTTTTTATAATTACAATATATCAATCCCACCAGCAGCCATGAAAATCTAGAGTGCAAATAATATGGTAATACCAATAATATACCAATGAAATATCCACTAACAATTATTAGTGCTAAGTAGCACTGAATAGGAATGTTGTGAACTATCAAAACTTGAACATGTTTGTTATGAATAACAGTGCAATATGCAGAAGTAACACAATGAAATGCAAGAGAATGTATTTGATAGATAAAAAAAAACTTTACTTTTTTTTTTTTTTTCAAAATAAAATCCAAACTATAGTGCTTGATAAACAAGAGATTACTCTTGAGTGTGGCACTGCATCCAAAAATTATGAATGTAGCCCAAAGTCTGATTGACTATCACTCTGTAATTAAGGTGATCAATATGACTATATTTACAAATATATAAGGTTTTTTTCACCACCAAATGAAGTCATGCAGCCATGACTGTATGTCAGAAAACAATAGAATCTGGACTCAAATCATTTACAGAGAAAAACTTTGTTCCTGCCTCTTGCGGTGGCTGATATGGGATGGTGTAAAGCTTTTATACTTTCATTATCAGTGTGAATATGGACAGTTTTGCATGCATGTCTGAATTAATTTGCTAAAGTAACATTTATTTATTTATTTATTTATTTATTTATTTGTTTATTTATTTAATTATGTATTAATATATTTATTTATTTATTTAATTGTTTATTTATTTTCATAGACACATATTACAAGTCATCAATAAGTTAAAACCTTTCTGGTGTCTGTATCAATTTAGTTTATTCCATTTAGTATACTGAAATGGCACGCAAAGATTATCTAACCTTTTATTGTCAGCGTTACTTGGAATTCGTCTTCTTTGACATTCATGTTCAGACCAGCGAGCTACCGCATTAAAAAGCTGACTTTCACGGATGTTAAGGGTATCTCTCTGTAGTACAACGTACAATGTATCGTAATCAATGTCGGTAAAACCTTCTGCATTGATTGCCTCTGCAGTGTTCTTGTCAATACAGTCAAGACACAAACCGGCAAGTTGAGGTTCGTCGAACAACCTTGCTTGACTCAAGAGCATGAAGGCATTATCTGGACTTAGGTTAGTCTTCAGAAAGTCAACACAAGCTTTCTCTAGAGTGGGAACTGCGTATTTTTTGGCTGTGTAAAGGGTAGTCATTACTGTTTCTGGCCCAATTTGAACGTCATCGGTATAAAGAAAGCGAAGGAGAGCGAGGAAAGCTGATGGTTCTACGTCGGGTAATTCGACTTCGTCTGATCGAGTACCTATACCACCATTGAACATAGCATCAAAGACAGCACTACCAACTGACAGAATGAACTTGTGGGCTGGTATTCGACGCCGCTGCGAATCTTTTCCCACCAAGAAATAGACGTCACTAAGAATTTCGTTGTTGAATAGGAAAGTGATTCGATCGTGTACTGTAGTTTTCTCTGCTTGCCAGTTATAAATGGGCGAACCCATTGCTCACAACCTTAACGACCTATACATCCATATGCACAGTGAAATGTTTCCTCTTTCCTAATGGTATATTCTGACCCCTTTATTCCTGTGCATGAACTGTACTTGGTCAAAACATCAAGAAATCTTGTTCCTTTCAAGAACCATTCCCATGGTCCTCTTCAATGTTGACATAACACAACATTGTATTGGCTCGAATTCAACCAATCAGCGTAAACATAATAAAGTGGATCCAAAATGGCGGACGAAGAGGAGAGACGAGACTGTTCACCATTGATTAATGTAAAATCATTTAAAGAACAAATGCTAAAGGAGTTACCTATTACAGATTTGGAGAGGAAAACATTCGAAATGTCGTCCAGTAAACTAGCTGAAGAAATGGGTATTTCGATTGAAACTGTGGCAGAGTTAGATGAAGTTTGTAGGTGAGAAAATTTGTTTTTGAAACTCGTTTGAAAGTAACTTAGTATTTAATACCGTTTATTTTCAGATGAGGAGTGATATTCATAATTTCAACTTAATGTTTTACTAGACATTTTTATTTTGTTTCATATTGAATCAACAAAGTCCTTCAAATCTCAAGGTAAATTGTCTTTAAGGGTCCCATACAGATTATGAGTGATATTCAATAAATCCTCATAATATTGATTGCAATGGGCTTCTTGCAGGGCGCGTGAACAAAACAGGCAGGTCGGTAAAACGATGCCCAGAAATGACAAGAGCATAGCTACAAAATTTCAGCTTCTAATACACAACCGACAACAAAATTGACAATAAATTGAAACTCATAAGTCATTCCTTGGGTGGTAAAGCATAATTTTCTTTAGCAATTCGTAAGAAAAAATGGAATTTTAAAAACACTGCTATTTCTGTTTTCTTATGTGTAGTGAGTTGAAACTTGGTTGAATAATAATAATAATAATAAATAATAAAAGTCTTTATTGAAAAAAAACTTGAAACAAACGGTTTCAGCTAAAAAATAATTAATAAATTATAAATTATACTAATTATATGACAATACTAATTTATAAAACAAATTACTAATATAGAGCTCTAATTACTGAATAGGCATCTATTCAAGAAACACTTCTTGAATCTCTTCCTTCTAAGTTTTGGTAGTATTTACTAATATTATAGCAATTGCTCATTTCATATCGTTTCAGTTTTATGACATTTGATGATTTAGGCTAGATGAGGTCACATGACCTCTTGGTGCAAGTAGTTCATTGTTTTTGTCATGTGAGAGTGTTTTTGTTAGAATCTCATATCTCAATCATAAATCGTACCCTGATTGCACATTAAAGCCTGGTTCAATCTCATAAATAAGCATAAGCACAACCACAAGAAAATATTAGTGTGCACCGAGCTAGAATAAGCACAACCATAAGCACAAGAAAATGCTAGTGTGCACTGAGCTCTAATAAGCACAAGAAAACATTAGTGCACACCAAGCTGAAATAAGCACAAACAAGCACAAGGAAACACTAGTGTACACTGAGCTGTAATAAGCACAAGCACAAGAAAACACTAGTGCACACTTGCTGAAATAAGGACAAACACAAGCACAAGAAAACACTAGAGTGCAACGAGCTGTAATAAGCACAAAAAAACATTAGTGCACACCAAGCTGAAATAAGCACAAACACAAGAAAACGCTAGTGTGAACCAAACTGTAATAAGTACAAGCACAAGAAAACCCTAGTGTGCACCAAGCTGTAATAAGCACAAACACAAGAAAACATGAGTGTGAACCAAGCTGAAAAATAAACACAAGGAAAAGAAACATAATGCTCCATCTTCTTGCTACTTTGCTTGTAATTATTTAACTTGCATTATGCTTATTTCACAAATTATTGTGAACCAGCATGAAAAAAGCATAAGCGAAAGCCCAACAAAATTAATCCTTCACCTTGTGTTGCACCGTTGACTTCACTTCTTTGTGTTTTTTCTTAATTACTTTCCAGAGTGATATTGAGCCAGATGATCTGGACGCTGTCGATATCTATCATGAAGATATACCAGAAGAGGTCAAGCTGTCATCTTTAAGGTAACTCACTTTACCATTTACATCTGTACTTGACCATTTCAACTGTACTTTTGAAAAGGGCAGTGTGCCACTGAGCTAGAGATGTACCAATGTTAGCCTGTTAAATTTTACATTTTTTTGAAAATATTTTCTCTTTGGCTATTAAGCTCTTGGCTTTATTTGTCAACAAGCTTTTTTTTAAGAAAATTGCAGATTTAAATGGTCAAGTAGGGATTTTAACGGTACAGTGTTACAAAAAAAACTTGCAGATGATAAAGAAGGTTGAAATTTAACAAGTAATTGTTGGCTGAAATTGTAAAGGTTGAATGTATAAACTATGCTGAAAATTTTATCAAAAAGTAGATTTTACTGGTCAAAAATGGGGGGGGGGGGGCAAGTCAACCCTATCACCACCCCTCAGAGATGTAAAATCTGATTGGTTGAGCATTCCCAGTATATCTCTGTCACACAGCCCTTTTCAAAAAGGACACTGATTGAAATATAGAATAATCAATATGGGATCCCTGTGTACATAGATGAGGTTGTACCGTCCTATTTCCATTGACCTACCATCCAGATAAACTCCCTCATGTCGAGGAAAGCTTAAGAAACTAACGTTGCTCAAACCTTGTCCTTCCCAGGTCCCCTTTGTGTACACAGGGATCCCATAATGATTATTTTCTATCACTTTGAGAACAAATTTAAATGTTACAATGGTATTTACAAAGCAATAATTGAATCTTGCTCAATCAAGTTCATACAATAAAATGTGACACAAGTCATGCTTCATCTTCATTATCCCTGGTGAATGCTATAAGTCAAGTGATGTGTGTATCTTGTTTGGTCAGAATGTTGAAGGAATCAAAAGGAAAACTGACCAATTTCAAGAGAGAAATAAACTACGTCATCAAGGTAATGGAGAGATCTGCACTACAGTCATGAATGATTGATTTTCAATAAAAATGCAAAATGAAATATAATTAGCTAGGAGTTGAAAGAGGAACAGCTCAACAGAGTCATGAAATATTTGTAAATCATTATATAATGGCAAATAAATGAATACTGAATACTGAAAGTCTTGTCTAGAAGCTGGCATTTTGGTGGACTCAAAAAGCAGACAAAGTGTAAGGCAGACTGTCACATTTGTTTCTCACTGAACACTCTGTTGGCTTTTTGATTGATGTCCACCAAAATGCCTGCTTCCAGATGAGACTTTTAGCTTTAAGAGTCACACTTCAATGAAAACGGTTGCAATACAGCTGAAGAGCAGAATGATAATGCCCATGTGGTCTTGTATTAAATTATGGTAACTTCTTTTTTTTTTTTTTTTTTTTTTTTTTGTCCCTTTGTTCTTTTGTTTGTTCCTTCCTGTGCTCGTCCACTCGGTCATTTTGACGTTAATACGACATATTTTTTTATTCATCAGGAAACTCCAGTAGGTGACCCTAAACCTGCTGAAAGAGTACCAGTTGAGAAAGTTGCTGTCTTACTATCAGTAGCCATCCACCATCCTACAATGGTAAATGATCTTGTATATTCATACCTAACTTTCATACCCTGTTTATGATAAATGATTGAATTGTATTAACTGTGATTATTCAAGTCATTTATTAAAGTCAAGAATCTTATTCCTGCCAATTTCATGAATGCAAAATAATTCCTCTCATTTTCATGGCCCAGAGTGTAATGACAGGAAATTTGGATTAAATCAGAAATAGAGTAGAATTTGATACTCTGTTCACAACACCAAGGTTGAAAAAAACATACCCTGGTCAACAGATCATTCCCATATAGTCAAAATAGGATAGTACCCTCCTCCCCCATGACATTCATTGTCACTTAGTTTTATATTCTGAGAGCTTGCGATAGTCTAAATTATTAAAGACAGTCATTAGTCGGAATGTTCACGTGAAGCTTCATGAGGTAAAATTACAATGAGTTACAAACAAATGAAAAGATGAGTGCTTGTATTGTGCTAATTAAAAATGATGATTGATCATGGTTTGATACTCTAATCAAACATCATCTGATGGTTTCCAACCTATAGTAGAGTGCATACATACTTATTATTTCATCATTTAATTATTATTAATAACACTGTAGGTTGTTTTTTATCTGGTGGTGGGAGGTGCCAGTTTTGGTTGGTTAGAGGGATGATTTTTTTCTAATTCATTGGTACCAATAATTTGGTCTAATAAGTAAATGAGCTGGAAAATACTAAGGGACCTTTTTCAAGTTATGTTCTATGATTTTACCATACTCTGAATTTATCAAATTTGTGCCTTGGGCTCAGTTGATGAAAGCTCATAAACATATAGGTAATTTTCTTAAGAGCTAACTCAGGATAAGTGCTAATTAAGCTTTGAACAACCCAGTCCTGGCTGTTTGATTATGATTATGTAGGTATTGTTGTGGACTCTAATGAAAATATCAATGACTCCTCTAAGGTGACAAATATGTGTTAATTTTGCAGCTTAAAAAAGTGCAGGAGTTTCTAGTCCTGTCTGGTCAGGTATGGCTCAAACATTGTCAGTAGTGCTAGTGTTACATAATATACTGTCCAACTGGGAATTCATTCATACCATTATTCTCAGAAAAAGTGTCACCATCTTCATTTCATATGATTGGTTCAGATGCCCATCTTCTGCTGCATCCAATCTTGTAGACTAGAAGTTTAAATTTTGTAAATGGGTATTCTAGTTTTTGGCTCATTGTAATTAAAAGCTTTCATCAAGGACTAAACATACAAATGTAAACCTCTGTCAATAGGAATCACATTTCTTCAGTTTTTCAGTTGAATCAGAAATACTTTTAAATGACATTCAACTATTAACTAGATTTGGCACAGCAAAATTTCCATGCCTCAGCAATGTTCGACATTTGTTGTAAACTAAAAACAAGAAACTCCTCAGGTTTTCGAGTTGACATTGGCTGGGCATATTCTCTATGTAACATATATAATATGAGCAGCTGATCTTTCTGAGGATTTAAAATGGCAAGCTGTTTTAAACCTCAAAGATCAGTTGCTGATATTTTATATTGCTTAAAAAAATCATTTCGTAAATCATATTTTAGCTGAAATATTCAACAACAAAACAAACAACAACAAATATATATTTATTTTTGAGAAAATTCAAGTTAAAGTTGTGTGCAAATCAGGATGAATCTCTTGCTCATTTAAACCTATGGTCATGGCTATAATTTTGTATTGTTCTTTCCCTCATTAATTATTCATGATTTTTTAATTATTTATATTCTCTCATTATTATTTTGAGGAGTCATTCCTGTTCCCAAATTCCACTTTTACACACAATTCAAATCTTGACCATGTTTACTTATAAAATGCTTTATTACCATAATTATTACCATTTTTGCAATTGTCTATGTTTAAATCTTTATTGCATTTTGTAGACTTTGAGTTGTTTGCGAGATAAGATCTACTGTGTGTCTGACAATATTCCCCCAGGAGATTACAGCAAGAACCCAGACCTCTCTCTGACTCAGTCATGTAAGGTACAACAAAACAATTAAACAACTTTCAATATTCTCCATTTACAGCAATATTTGCTGTATTGTGACCGGCTGTTTCAAAACTTTGTTTCAGTTATGGTCCTTTCTGAACATCAATCAATTTCATAGGGTGGAGCTTGGTCTAACATGTTCTGTCATTGGTTAATTCAAAATAAACTCCGTCCCCGAAATCGATCTGATACTTTGTATTTGTACACCCCCCTGAAACTTACACCCCCCTGTATTAACATGATTTATATCACTCTTATTTATTTATTTATTTTTTTTTTGTAGGATATTTATAAATCAGGTTTTTTCTACATTGAGAACGTGTTCTATAATGACATGCGAGATGATCTTTGTAGAGATTATAGCAGGTACGTTACAACTGTATAGAAATATCATGATATCTTATACGTGATGCTTGAGGATTGTATCTACAAGTGGTGGACAGGTTTTCACACAATACATCATTGCCTAAAATGTAGTCTGAAAAACATGTACATTTTTTTGCCAGTTGCAAGTGAACATGACATGAAAATCCATTGTTTTAAATGTTTGTTTCGTGAATCAGGTTTATTCAATCTATAAATTGATGTATAAAACAAGCCTTGTAGTCGACTCTCAATTGTGTTCCAAACTCAGTGCAAAATTATATTTTAACTATCACAAGGGATAAATTGTTTAGAGACATTGCACTTGGCACATGTGAGATTTGATTTGTAAACGTCCAAGTCTTAAAGTTGAATCCCTCATGTTCCAAACTAAATGTAAATAAGATAAAAATTAGAGTAATTTACATTGACTTTGGCACATGTGAGATTTGATTTACAATCAAGCCTCATAGAGTAAATAAAGGAAAACCATGAAATAAAAACAAACTACTGACAAACACTAACAAATAGTAACTATTTGTCACTAGCTCTCAACCAGAAACACAATACCCAGACAAAAGAAATAGTAATGTTCTGGTTTGTTGCTAGAGTGCACACACTAAGTGTGCAACATAAATACTACTAAATAGTGCTATTTTATGCTAATTTTATTGTTTTCTTTTGTTTAATTAGTGCTATTTACTACTAAATAGTGACAACTGTTGCACACTTTTAGTGCATGCACTGTACTAAGTGACAAACAGTTACTAAATTGCTACTATTTAATTGAAGATTTTGTAATCAGGTTTCATATTGAAATTAATCATAGACAACTGTGAATTTCTTAGCTACTATTTGTTAGTTTTTATTTTCGTTTTTGTTTCATGGTTTTTCTGCATTCGCTCTGGTAGCAAATAGTGTGATTTATGACATAGGACCATAACAGAATGGGCAAAGGACAGTAAGGAGTCCTGGAGTACAAAGCTAGCATGTGCAACTCGTAATACAATGGAAGAGACAACATTTGAAGAGTTGACTATACGTCTTGGTTACCCGTACCTGTACTGTCATCAAGGAAATTGTGAACATATCATCATATTTACAGACTTAAGGTAAGGATTTACAATAGGCCATTTGCATAATGACGTCATGAACTATAACTACCTGTGGTTGTCGACTCAAAAGTATCCTACTATTTCGACAACCACACACACTACAAAAAGAGCTACTATTGTAATTTTTCTTTTTTTATATTTTTAATCCATAACACTACTGCAAATTTTTGAAATGTATATGTGTGTGTAAAATAATAAAAAATGTCAACAAATGTCAAGAATGATTTGCTCACTTTATTTTGTAGCACAGTTACATGGACCATTTTTGAAATAGCAAACATGGTGCATTGTGGTCTAGCTTCAGTACAAACATCTTGTGTACATTATATACACGGTGTTGTTTGTACTAAAGCTAGATCACATACAATGCATCTTGTTTATCAAACTCAGAAAAAGCCTATGTAGCACTAATTGTTCTGTTAATCTCCAAAGGGATTATTAATAAGAATTTAAAGTGAAATAATTTTGCAAAGAATGACATATTGCAAATGGCGTATACATATATTTTTTCGAACATTCCTGAGTGAGAAACACGACTGTCATTTTAGAGTTGCTTGTCGTCGGAACTGCTACCGATGTAATATCTGTGCCATTGATTGATGAATAACAAATTTTTTGCCTTGGTCCTCCTTTCGGTATCCTATACTGTGCTTCGTGCATCC
Source organism: Diadumene lineata (assembly GCA_918843875.1). Lineage (NCBI taxonomy): Eukaryota > Metazoa > Cnidaria > Anthozoa > Actiniaria > Diadumenidae > Diadumene > Diadumene lineata. The sequence continues at coordinate 8,978,514 of OU974079.1, forward strand.
GCCCTCATTGGCAGCAAATCATCACGCCTTTTACAGAAGACTAAATTAGATTAATAAAAAACTTAAACAGACGAAACAATAAATACACAGGACAACATCTTGAGCAGAACTGATTTATTTTCGTAAATCACGAAATTATCGCGCGTTTTCGCGCACGTCATTTTCCAAATAAGGCTGAGGAAATTTAGCAATCTCAACCTGGCTACATTTATTACTCTGATTGGGTTGTTAAAACGCTAGACTATCTAAACAACCTGTTCATATGGGTATTTTTTCCAGGCTTCTCGACGTTGATGATAGCGATAATGCGTTAGATTACCCAAGACAAATATTCCGTCACCGAACCAGACGACGTAGGTGCCGCGTGTGCAATATCTTTACCGCAGTGTAAGTGCTCATCCATTCGTTTATTCATTTGTTCATTCATTAATTGTTTACTCGGTCATTCATTTATTCATTTCATTCGTTCGTTCATCTCCATCCACCCATCTAATTATTTAATTGATTAATTATTCATCCATCCATCCAGCCTCCCCCTGGATCGACCGCTGATGCATTCTTTCACACCCTTTATATGTTTGTGCTGTATAGGTGGATTACCAAGAACGACATCATGGCCAGTGAAGATCCGTGTTTTTTCTGCGATAAATGTTTTAAAGCTCTTCATTACACTGCTGACAAGGAAAAGATTTGTGACTTTGAAGCGTATCCATATATGGGATACTCAAACTGGTGACGTCATGTGATAATGGCTATATAAGGTTATAGCTATCTATTATCTTCTTTGAAGGACAAGCATCCGCATACGAAATGAAGAGATTTCTGAAAAATACCACGACCGCCAACAACAACGATAAAATATTGAAACACTTCCGTGAGATTTGTGAAAGTGACTTTACTCGTCTCTCATTGAAAACCGTCGAGAATTCAGAACTACGAAAGCCGAGAAGGCTCTTCTGAATTCGGACTTCCAACTCCGGACTTCGGACTTCCGACTTCCATGGACATAAACATTTTTTATTTAGTACTAAACATTTGTGCATATTTTTTTCAAATAATAAAATTTAAACATATTTAATAGTACATGCTATCCACAATAATTCGGTACATAAGTTAACCTACACATCGAGTTATGTGTCAGCATGTACAAAATTAGTCTAGAAAAAAAGTTAAGAAAAGAAAAAGAAAAAATCAGATTTTGGACTTTGAATTTGGGCACATGGTGTACTGTTACATTAGTTTTTTCTTGCAATCTTGATGATAGAGTGCAAATACTTAATGTGTGCAACAATTGTCACTATTTAGTACTAAATAGCGCTAATTAAACAAAGGAAATACCAAAAACAAATATCGAGCAAAGCCTTGAACAGAGAAAAAAATATCGTGCACGGTAGATGTGCCAATAAAAAATACGTGCAGGGAAGAAGAAAAAATCCTGCACAACCATTACATGGGAAAAAATATCCTGCCAAAAAAATTGCCCACGTCCACACCCCCCCCCCCCCCCCCCCCAACCCAACCCCTCAAATATCTAATGGTCAGTCCCTAAACGACCATGGATGCTTGTCGTACAAGTTTTTCAGCACTCTATGAACGTAAAGTTGTAGTATTTTTGGTATTTTTTATCATCTTATTTTTATTATTTTAGTTTTTCTCAAAAATAAAGTATACATATCTGTTCGGCCAATAACACTTGATTTGCAATTTCCGTATTACATATGCATGAATATGGTTGTGATTCGCGCGGGCTATGGTAACCTAGAAAGTCGTAGGTCAATCTCGCTCAACCGGCTCAAGTTGATCTCAACCGACGCTGACTTGACGCGTTTTCTAAATATTTTCATATTTGATGGCGTAAACAACGCGCGCGCAGTGTTAGACACAAAACTCCATCCATCTTTCGTGTAGTTTGTCGGTTTGGACGTATCGACTGTCAAAGATATTGCATCAAGCTAGAATGAAAGCCTTTGAACGTGCACTGACTGTACTGGTTTCTAGCTCTATTGCTAGTATTGGTAAGTATTATTTACCTCCATTTTCGTAACTACGCGCCCGACTCATCGAAGTTCATTTGTCGAGTTTGACAAATCTGTTCCGTCAATCAAACACACTTTGACCAAACCGTCAATATTCTCCTGTACAGACCGACCAAGCTCGGTTAATAAGGCATTTGTTATATGACCTTTTTTAATTAAAAATCTAGAAGAAAATGGTTTTTTTTAACTAAAATCAATCAATCAATCACACTTTTCGCGCGGTCATTGGCTGAAAACCTTGACAAACCCTTGAAAATGCTGTCAGTCGATGCTGGAGCCTGACGGTGTGCAAAAGTAAGCAAGACGTTTTTCTCAAGAAAAAATGTGTAAATGGACAAATTATCAATGGAAGTCAAGAAAATGTAAGTAGCTTAATGCAATAAATGTTTTCATGATTTGACAAATCACTGAAAAATTTCTGTTGGTAGTTTTTGTTCGTTTTCGTCGGAAAAGCCCAAACCTTGAGTCTGGCATAGTTTTGATCAAGCAAACTTGTTTGTTCGTTGTTTTCTCGCAATAACACACCAAACAATCAACTTTATGAATGTCATTTCTATCTATTCTCGATTATCAATTACGAGTAATAATTTAAACTTGTGTTTGTTTTGAAATGAGATCGTTTTGGTCTAGTTTTACGAGTTTGGATTTAGCGATTACTTGCAGTCGTTGTGTGGTGGCTTTGAATCTGTTTTTGAACACTCTAACATCAAATTCTCAACAAATAAAGAAAGAAAGCTTACAGAACGAAGAATCTTTTTTGTTATAGGCATTCTCGACTAAAGCTGGATATTTCTGTGCAAATTGTGTGATTTATTGCGAAGTTCGGACGATCGATTGTATTGAACAGGACTTATCATGACCGTAAACAAAAAACAAGTAGAGAAAAACTACAAAATTTGTGGTTAAAAAATAATAATAACGATAAAAAAACACATTTTTTTACTTTTACACAGATTTTCTGTGCTGTTTATTCTCACTTGCGACCTATGCTCACATGAAAATGTAAAACACAATCGATCAGCTGTGCAATCGTAAAAAGGCCAGCTACTCAGTGGATCGGTCCGCGGTCTTAATACAGGGGGATATTAACCGGTCGGGAAGCGCGTATAACCAATCAGATTGCTCCATTTGCTATTGTCCAGACTCCAAGATTCACGGTCATATAATAAATGTAATTTAATGATAGACCTTTATGGTGAAATCTTCTCAAATGCCCAACTACATCAGATGTTACAGCTATGCGGACGCCATGTTATATTTATAGCGCGCAGGGAATCAAAGAAAAGTAATGCTTTATAAATTATTGATTATCCTCTAGACGTCGGAACTGAAGACAGTTTTGATTGCCACATGAAGTTCAGTTATGAACTGGTTTTACTCTTTTGTTCAGTCAAAATCACAAAAAGTTGTATTTGTATAGCAATTCACTATAGTTCTAATGGGGTCATATATATTGTAGATCAAGTAGGCTCACGTTTATCTATTCATTTTGCAGGTTTTGTCGCTTGCAAGTGTGTGAATTCACTTGATCTTTCACTTAATTTTAGTTTATCTGTTACACTCATTGCATTAATTTTAGTATTCATACAATTATTCGTTTGTTGGGTTTTTGTAAAACAATACCGATTTGATCTTCCTGAAAAAAATCACACTTTTTCAGTAATAACATGGATAAAACAAGGCTCAACACCATTCGACATATCCAGTATTGACTACTGAACACAGAAAATAAGTGAATTTGGTTGTTTGCTCTATAATGAGTAACAGGAAACATGCTATGTAATAGATTTGAATATCATAACTAAACTTTGCTGCTAATGAACTTGAATTGATTGAAATAAACGTATTTCATTTTTATCATAAATTTGCTTGTTTTTGCAAAGTCGTTAACTGTAAGTTGTACATATCTTTCATCTGCTGAAAGGTTTCTCGTCTTAAGGTAATTCCGTACTTTTGCACTGCGCAACGTTCTGCGCATATTTCGAATTTTAGAGTTTTACATTTCTTATCATCAATAGATACAGAGTTATGTCTGAGAAACACTTTAACGTAAAAATACGAACAGTTTTCACATTTTCAAGCGAAAAATTACGAACTTCTTCAAACTCGCCCCAGTCCATACTCGAAAAAGCCTTGATATTATTGAATTTTGAGGATATTTTTCAAAATATCTCGCAAACCAATACGGGCACCTATCTTTTTTATTTCATAATATCATTTGAAATCATGTTTTTTAAAACATATGTGATCGATGACAAAATTCTATGGCTAGATTTTTCGATATTTCGAAAAGTGTTTCGTTCAATGCGTTAATGAGGCCTGTACAAATTCGAACATTTTGTTAATTTTTGCTTTATTTCTCTTCGCTGTTGAATTTTAGTGAAAATCTTTTGCTTTACATCGGTAGCCCAATGTATAAGGAGCACATTTAGGTACATTCCACATTTTTTGTATTAACCAAGCTCAGTCAAGAGATACTTTTATGTATGATGCCCATTTTCAAAAGTTGGACGCTAAATTGACAAAAGTGGGTATACTTTAAATTTTTTTATCGCAAAATCCAACACGGTGACCCCATTTTTTTATTTTATATTTTTGATAAAAAAAACTCAAAATATTTTACCGTAGAAAGTTTTATCAAAATTCTATGGCTAGTTCCATTACTACGGAATTACCTTAAGTGAAAAAGAGATCTTTTACAGTAAGATAGCTTAATTATGAAATATTATCATGAGGACATCCGATCGGCTTACTGTACTTTGTATATAATTTTGTGGCTTTTAATCATCTGTTACTCATGAAATATAACTGCATTGAATCTGTTCACTCAAAAAAGCAACAGGTAATAGACACTTAACAATTTTGTTGGATTTGTCATACTTTTTTACCGTGCCGGCGGCGAAGCCGCGCACGGTCTAGGTTTCGGTCTTGGGGGTATGTATGTATGTATGTATGTATGTATGTATGTATGTATGTATGTATGTATGTATGTATGTATGTATGTATGTATGTATGTATGTATGTATGTATGTATGTATGTATGTATGTATGTATGTATGTATGTATGTATGTATGTATGTATGTATGTATGTATGTATGTATGTATGTATGTATGTATGTATGTATGTATGTATGTATGTATGTATGTATGTATGTATGTATGTATGTATGTATGTATGTATGTATGTATGTATGTATGTATGTATGTATGTATGTATGTATGTATGTATGTATGTATGTATGTATGTATGTATGTATGTATGTATGTATGTATGTATGTATGTATGTATGTATGTATGTATGTATGTATGTATGTATGTATGTATGTATGTATGTATGTATGTATGTATGTATGTATGTATGTATGTATGTATGTATGTATGTATGTATGTATGTATGTATGTATGTATGTATGTATGTATGTATGTATGTATGTATGTATGTATGTATGTATGTATGTATGTATGTATGTATGTATGTATGTATGTATGTATGTATGTATGTATGTATGTATGTATGTATGTATGTATGTATGTATGTATGTATGTATGTATGTATGTATGTATGTATGTATGTAGTATGTATGTATGTATGTATGTATGTATGTATGTATGTATGTATGTATGTATGTATGTATGTATGTATGTATGTATGTATGTATGTATGTATGTATGTATGTATGTATGTATGTATGTATGTATGTATGTATGTATGTATGTATGTATGTATGTATGTATGTATGTATGTATGTATGTATGTATGTATGTATGTATGTATGTATGTATGTATGTATGTATGTATGTATGTATGTATGTATGTATGTATGTATGTATGTATGTATGTATGTATGTATGTATGTATGTATGTATGTATGTATGTATGTATGTATGTATGTATGTATGTATGTATGTATGTATGTATGTATGTATGTATGTATGTATGTATGTATGTATGTATGTATGTATGTATGTATGTATGTATGTATGTATATTGCAGAGTTTTTGCCTTTCGCACGTGGTCCACAGGAAGCCCATATCCTTTCGGCACTTAGGTCACGTGGTGAACAGGAAGCCCATGGAGAGCACGCGGTTCATTTCTTTATGACGTAACACTATAATATCATGGGGGTACTATGACAGGGGGGTCCCTGAGCAAGTACGCATGTCAGCACAGTCATATGATTTTGCTCCAAACGCTTGAAGATGGCTGTGTTGGCTGCAAGCTCTCGAAAGACGCTCAAAATGCATACAAATCCACACGCCGTTCGCGGTAAACTCACTCTCAGAAGAAGGCGAATACACATTCATGATGAACTGCTGGACTTTCTCAAGCCGCCGAGATCAAATTTTATGTCAGAAGCTGGCCTTGTTATCTCACGATAAGTTTATTGTGTTTATTGCTCTTTATATTGTCAATGGTTGTCGTTAGTCTAGCCGCTCTACTCCATGTTGTATTGCAGTTCAATGATTATTTTGTGCGTTTAGCAAACGAATCATTGTTGTTTGAAGCTGAAGATTTGTCTACCCGTGTATACATCGCTGATACTACAAATTGAGGCGAATATGAGGTTTCGTTACGCCAAATTCCCTGCTTCAGAGTATCGATTGCATTTATAAGCCTCGAGTCATCGCACGCGATCGAGAACCGAGCAGAATTCCAGTCAAGAAATTCACACAAATTTTGAATAAAAGCAGGATATTACGAAGGCAACTACGTATTTTCAATAATAAAATCTTTTAAATTTACATACATGAATTTGTATCTTGTGCACTTTAAAGTCGTTTTATACCCTGAGGTAGTTTCTAAATTAGTAATCAACACTAATTTCATTCAGTTTTATAAATATCACTTTAAGTTTTTTTTAACTCTGCAGCCTCATTTACCACAGGTCCCCAAAGTTGTAAAAAATTCAAAATACAAATTAATAAAATATTTTTAGCCCATCTTGACAAGCTTCTTGTTTATTAAAACTTACTTTATTTCTGCAAAGTTTTTAACTAAAGACAGTATAAGTTGTTTTAAGTGATTTCTTAATTTTTTGTTTCTACCTATATAAACTATTAAATTTATATAAGGAGAAACCAAAATTCATTTTAGAATTTTGCAGCTTTAGCATGCGCGAAGACACTAATACCGGCACGGTTCAGCCACCCAGTGGCTCTAGTCATGTAAATTTTACAGCTATTCTATCCCGTGATTCCCTGCGCGCTATAAATCCAACATGGCGTCCGCCCAAATCAGCTATTTCATGCATGTCTTTAGTTGCAGGATTGCAATGTTATTCAAGGACATGTACAAATACTTCCATCAGCACTGAGCCCTGCTCACCTGCTGTCAAGTTAACGTGTGGGAAATGGAGCGATACTGACTTAGACATGGACAGATGCACAATTCAGAGGTATAGCTGGTTGATTGTGGCCACGGTGATGATTATGATTATGATTGTGATGGTGATGATATTGTTGATGACGATGGAGATGATAATGATGTTTGTTATGATTTTCTGTGTTTGAAACTCTGATCAAGACGCGTAGCGTAAATGTCTTGTATAGGTAATAAGATGGTTTCGAGTTCAATTTGGAATTAATTTGCACGAGTTTGTCTTTCAAAGAGTTCGTAATTTGGCTCTTTGAAAAACAAACGAGTGCAAATTAATTCCAAACTGAACTCGAAACCATCTTATTACCTATACAAGATAAGTAATATACTTGCAAAACATTCAACCATTCTTTTGTCGATCTTTAAAAGCATTCCATTGAGATTTTAATTCAATGATGGCGTGATGATGTCGTCATCTAGCGCGCGCTCAAAGCGAAAATTGAAGACTTTTCAACGAGATCTCGCTCAGTTTTTTGCAAACTTCTTGACTATATTTGTAAAATTTCAAACTTTTTGCAAATAGAAAATTAAAAAAGAAAATTAAAATTATTCTCTAGATAGCAAAAAAAATTCCAAAAACATTTAGTTTTAGGGCGTATTTTGTCGTTTTAATGAAGTTGTAATTTGCACTAGTATTACAAATTTCTGCACTGGTATTACAGCTTTCTGCACTGGTGTTACGCCTGAACTGCACTGCTCTCAACCAATCAGAGGATTTTTTGCAAGTATATTATTAATAAAATAACAAACGCTCGAAAAGACATAAAAAAGCGAATTCAAAGTAAATTCTACCTACGTTATGTTTTATTCAAACTGTTTAATAAGCGCGCGCTGTAGTAGCTGTTGCAGTGCTCGCGCGCGCGCTAATACGACGACAGTGTGTTTTGATACTTTTATGGACCAATCGTTGCGCGCGTGCGTACTATCCCAATTATTTAATTTATCATATAAAAGAGGATTTAGAGTTCTTTGTTCAATAGAGTGCAAACACTAAATGTGTGCAACAGATGACACTATTTAGTAGTAAATAAGAAAACAATAGAATTAGCATAAAATAGCACACACTTTTAGTGCGTGCACTCTAATAGACCACGATGAAAAGTGGCGAGAGCACGAAATAACGAATTGATGGGAGAAAAACGAGCTGAAAGCCTCACTTCTTGAGTGCTCTCTTCACTACCCAGAGTGTTCTATTGCTGCACAAAGCACGCTAAAAATGCTTTAATTTTCGGGTAAAATTGTCAAAAACGGAATGATAAAGAAAACCCAAATCAAACGATCTAAGGGAATCACGACCATTTTGAACAGACAAAAGCCAAAAGAGACAACTAAATCAACTTTACAAAAATAATAACATTGACAGCAAAGTTCTTTTACATAGATGCATTTTTTATGTGCATTTTCATTCAACTTTTGTCTAAAACCTGAGCATTTTTTTTTTCGCATTCAAGTGAATTGCTCGATTGAGAAACAGTCGGGCTGAACTAAATCTCATGACGTCTTTTTTTAACAAAATGTACAATTATTACAATATTTTTCTCTCAACCAATGAAAACGCACGTATAATAACTCAAGTATAGGATAAAAGATGATATTGGTTATTGAAGGACGCGCATGCGGGCTTTATCGAGAAATAAAGCACGCAGTGATAGGCAGAACACGAGAAAAGTGCTAGAGAAGCACGACGCGTAGCTTCTCGCACTTCTCGAGTGTTCTGCCTATCCCCAAGTGATTTATTTCTCGATAATAGCACAGCAAGCAAGTGTTTCATTCCTTTTATAAAATACAAATTGACAAAGTAGAAGCAAGAAGTCAAAAATAGCTGACGTGTGCGTGCTTTGTGCTCTCATAAAGCACGCCCGCTCACCAATCAGAGCGCGCGGTATATCATAGTTATTTTATAGGTTACTGTATTTCATGTGATTGCAATGCGTTACTCTGTGTTAGGTTTAAACATGAACACCAAGGCGGGAATTTGACTTCGTACGTGGAGCATCGTAACTGTACTCACTCACTGCAGTGTACATCCGGGTTTCGAGACATGATTTGCAAATCAGCAAATACAAGTGGCACACTGGTATCATGTGAGGTAGGATGCTGTGAGGGCGACCTGTGTAACGATGGACGCGTCATTCCTACATTCCCACCTCCTGGACCTTCAGGCAAGTAATTATGATGGCGATGAAGATGGCGATGATGATGACGATGATGGTGACGATGCTGATGATGATGATGATGATGATGGTGATGTTGATGGTGATGATGATGATGATGGTGATGATGATGGCGGTGATGATGATGATAATGATAGTGATGACGGTCATGATGATGACGGTGATGATGGTGATGGTGATGATGATGATGATGACGACGAGGGTGATGATGGTGATGGTGATGATGATGACGACGATGGTGATGATGACGATGACGATGATGATGATGATGATGATGATGATGATGATGATGATCATTTCCCTAATTTCAATGTTCCTTTTGTTTAAATGTCACTTGTGCGCTTTTGAGGTCTAGATTTGATTGTTTTATCCTCTTCATAATTAAAAGTTTCGACCTATCTATGTTTTGGGAAAATTTTAGACTTTGAAAATCTCTCAATGATTTTTTACGATTTTTTAAAGATATATTTTGTCATTTTTGCGAGGAACACATAGCAAATGGTCCTTTTCTAGGTTTCGGAACGTGTTGAAGACCGCTTTACATTAGCAAAGATACATTAAGTTATTTCTTCTTAAACGACTATAATACTCACAGGCAAGGTTGTAGGATTGCTCTATGAATGCAAGTCAACTCAAGCTATATATTACTTGTAAACCTGACTGCAGATCATATTTTAAACTATGATACTTACAGACACACCCACCACGAAAAACTTTATATAACATGGCGGAAATAACGGCATATACGGATAATATGGATAACGTTAAATTAGTCTGAGCGCAAAGATATGTGTATAATCTACTACATATACAGATTATAAATATTGTTAGTATATTATATTGAGTATGTAAAACTTTATAAAACATGGCGGAAATGACGGCAAATACGGATAACACGGATGACTGTTAAATTAGTCTATACGAATATATGTATAACATACTTCATATACAGATTATAAATATTGTAAGTATATCATATGATATGGTACACATTATAGTATATATAGTCACACTCCCTATGTAAAACGTTTTAAAATATGGTGGATTATTCGGAAAATACGGATAGTACGGATTTACTCTAATTTAAGTTCTATAATATATATTATATCATATATTATATGTTATATTATATATATATTATATATTATATATATTATATATATTATATATAATACTTGTAATGTAAAACTTTTTAAAATATGGTGGATTATTCGGAAAATACGGATAGTACGGATCGGATTTACTCTAATTTAAGTTCTATAATATATATTATATCATATATTTTATATATTATATATAATATATATAATATATATAATATAATATATATAATATGTTTAATATATTCTTATTTAAAGTTATCCGTATGTTCCGTCATATCCGTTATATATTTAGAGTTTTTACTGATGGGTGTGGCATATTAACCACACCCACTCTGAAAACTTTTTAAAATATGGCGGATTATACGGAAAATATGGATAGTACGGATTTACTATAATTTAGTTCTACAATATATATTTTATATATATTCTATATATTATATATAATATATATAATATAATATATATAATAGATATTTAATATATTCTTATTTAAAGTTATCCGTAATATCCGTATGTTCCGTCATATCCGTCATATATTTAGAGTTGTTGCTGATATATATATAATGTATATATTTATCTTATATATTATATAAACACATTTTATTTATTACAAGAAGTATATATTCAATATATTCTTATTTAAATTTATCCGTAATGTCCGCATATTCAGTCGTATCCGTTATATATGTAGAGTTTTTACCAATGGGTGTGGCACATTTAACCACAACCACTCTGTAAAACTTCATAGTATGGACCTACTATGATATATTACAGTTGTCAGTATATTATGTTGATATGTTTATATGAAATATATTTTGTATATCAGCACTAGTGCACAGAATATATATTCACTATATTCTTATTTGAAATTATCCGTAATATCTGTACATTCCGTATTATCCGTTACAGATATAGAGTTTTAGCTGATGGGTGTGGCACATTTAGCATACAACGTTGTTATTTGTGATTATCCGTGATCTCCGTGTATTCCGTAATATCTGTCATGTTTTTAGAGTTCTACATTATGGGTGTGACCCGATAAATGTTCCTATGATGTTTTTTTAGACTTTGTATTGGAGTTTTGAAAACATTTTATTGCATAATACGTGAATACATGTGTTTTATTAGTAAAGTGGCTTTGCAAAGCTAAGTGGTTTCAAATACTCGAACTCGTTGGTAATGACAATAGTGGTTTATTTAACTTGAACAATAAGGACCTTTGTGTCGACTACATAGCAACATGAATTTCGCAAGAGTGAAAAGCTCTGTGAATAAACCTGTCTTAGAAAATAATGGCTTTCAAGGTCAAGTTCTGGTGTTTGTTTCCGAGGAAAATGGTTTTGAAAACGGTGAGCTTTTGACCTTTATATGAACTATCTGGACCTTTTGTGTTATCTTCATAACAACGTGAATTTCGTAAGAGTTTACTTTGTTGTAATTTATTTTGGGCCCCTTTGTTCCACGTGAATTCTTCACGCCGTTCAGAGTATAAAATTCGGAACGCTTTTGGTTTTGGTCTTTCTCGACAAGATGCCAAGAGCGACACAACCTTGTAGACAGCTCAACAGTGAATCTATTAAAGCTGCATGTCTTTGCGGAACGGCAAGCAAAGATCTTCTCAAATCATTGAGAAACATCGTTCAACTGAGAGATAAATGTGACTCGGCTATATCAGGTAACTTTCTTGCTTTCTCAAAAGCTTTATGCTAGATTTAGCTTCAAAATATAAAACTTATTTCAACTAACGTCTTCTTTTAGGAATTCCAAATGTGGCGTTCTTCTTTAGTTCAATAGCAACGCAGGACAGTAAGAGAAAGAAGCAAAAAATAGAAGACGACAACTACTCTGATTCTGATGAGAATTAAGAATCTTAGAAAAGTTCTGCACCTCCAGCTTCATACGAAGCACATTCTGTAGTTAAAAAGAAAAACCTGCGAGCAGTGATTTGGTATTGGCTTGCACTAACAACGCCTAATGGTGCCCCTGCCAATCCGTTACTTGTTTTAAGAAGTCTCATTGAATGTAGAGTGTGGATCTGAAAGGGTCGTAAGAGTTTTAGATATTAACTTTGGTTTTTAACGTGGAAAAGTCTATAAAAAAGTAAACACAGCCAGATACACATTCACCTTTAAGTGTGATCCGAGAAAGTTTGTCAACAGTTTAGCAACTAATGAGTACTACAAACCACGTCTGCTCGTCAACATGCGGAGAATTATTGATTTAATGTCAGATCAATATTGTGAAGTTATGGCTCCACTACGTATCGACTACGATCTTATCGAAGTAAATAAAGGTATGGCCTGGTCCATTAAAGAACGCAAATTTCGTCCATGTCCTATTCCATCCAACAATATTGGTCAAGTTTCGCCTAGAGCGTTTTGTGATTACGACCACGAAAAAGAACCAGAATGCGTGTTTATTGATGTTTATTGATTAATTAATTTTTCAGTATAACAATTTAATTAAATTAAATTATAAGACTGTAAACTAACAAATATTGTAACTTGCGTAGAAAACACCACAAACAAGGAAACACCAATCATAACTATATTATAGTACATAAAATAGTTAATAAAAACAATTATTAAGGAGATTGTAATTGACTTCGAAACATACGAATTACAAATTATGACAAACTAATTTATTATTTTTGTAAGACAATAAACAATACAAGAATTGTCGTTTTGTTTGCTATTTTTGCGAGTGATAATATTTACATTGCTGCTCTATTGATCGCTATGATTTTGGAATTTGCGCATAGCTCTATTAAGTAATGAATTAGCTGTTCTGCCTTTCTGAAATCTATAATCTCGATCCCTAAGAATTGTTGACCATTGTCCAAACCCATATCGTTTGATTCCTGCTTTCAAAAAATCGTCTTCCTCTGCACTGAATAGCATGATCTTTTTCTTTTTTGGTTGCACTTGTTCGCTCGAAGTTTTTTCCTGCGTTGTTCCCAAACTTGAATTTGCAGTGTCTGTGTTTTCTTGCTCTTTTTCGCTACTCGGGAGGAGGTGGGACTATTTGAAAGTCTTAAACTCACGTCATCATCTACTTGCGAGCCTTTATCCCCGTGCAGTTTTTTTAAACATTCGTGCGCTTTGCTAGCAATGTCACGTGACCTTCGTTTCTGATAATGCACTTTTGCCACCACTGAACTGTGCTTTTGATCTTCAGAAATTGCTTCTTGTTCTTTGGTGTCGAGTTGTTTTTGACTTGTTGTCTCTACGATTTGTCGATATCGAGTTGGATGAATGTATTTTCCCGTAGCATCGAACACCATTTTTCCCATAAGTTGGCCAATTTTGGTGTGTTGATTTCCCTTTTTGGTCACCAGGACATAGTCGCAATTTGGTTTTAAAAGAGGGCGGACATGGCTTATATAGGCATCCAAAACTTGAAGACTTGTATCAGTCAAACATAGAGTATCGAATCCAAAACGCGCAGCAGTCTTGAACTTTTTCTGGTCGATAAAACCACCATTGGCCTTAGCTGTTTCAACCATGTCTACTGTCAAGTACTGATAGGTCATAGGGCGCGATCCTTTCACTTTGATAAACAAATATACAGCAACAAACTTAGTAGCAAATGACAGGTCGGACGGGGTAGCTTTGTTCGGCGTCTCTCGGCAAACCTTCGTAACGGTTTCGTAACGAGGAAGGTGGTATGTTATCGTGTGTAAAAGTTCGTCTAATGTCGCCCAGTGTCCCTTGGATTCGAGAGTGTCGATGTCGAGATCGCTAGTCCATTGAAGTCTCATCATCTTAGAAACTGTTTTACGGGCTCGCTTTAGATATACTTCTGTGGAAGTGAGATTGCGCAGAACATTATCTGAACACACCCCATGAACTTTACGAAAATCAATCAAGTCACTTATGGCATCCAAGTATCCAATACGTCCAGCATGACCAAGACCCCAGTCACTTTGCATAACATCAACAAATTTAAATAGAAAATTAGGCGAGCTCAAACTAAAGTCTATCCAGTCCCAACTCAATTCTTCTTCATCGTCAACGTCTTCATCTTCACAGCAAAATTTGAGATACTTAAAACTTTTTCGTACAACTTGCATAGCTTGATTCTTGCTTTTACATCCTCCACCACTCCCTGTCAGCCATGTTTCAAACTCTTTACCAATAGTTGTAGAAATATCAAATGATGGCACTTGTTTTTTGATGCAACGTTCTTTATCTGAATTAGGCGATGTTTGAGAGTCTTCTTTCTTGTTAGCATTTTCACTCGATTTTGCTGGTTCGTCATCAAAGTAGTAAAACCAACCATGCTTGTTTTTGACGTGTTTTCTGCATCCTCTTTGTGTTGAATACCCATCGTGATCACAATTCGGTACTGGACAGTGAAATAGATTATCATTTTCGTCTTCTTCTAAATGTAATCTTTTTGGTTTGGGAGATGCACCGTCTTTCGAAGACCAATCTACTGACTTAGAACGTTTACTCATTGCGGACTTGAACGAAATGAACGTATAAATTTTTGTTTGCGCAATAAAAGACCAAATGTCGACCAATCAAAATAACGCTTTCTGGCCACGCCTATAGACACGTTTAAACATGTTTGAAAATGTATTGTTCAATATTGATGACTCGGTACAACAAACCCTTGGGCAAAAACATTCTGGACAAAAACTTGTTCAAACAAATTCAAACTCGCCTTTGAGAATGGTTCCTTTATGCATACAGGAACGTTGTGTTTCCTATTATATGTATAAAGGAACATTATTGCTGGACAAAAGGAACTAATCGTTCCTTATTAAACCAATACAGGAACGATTGTTCCTTTTTGTCAGTAATGGGAACATCAATCTTATAACTAGGAACAAACTGATCCTTTTTGTCTGATTAAAAAGGAACACTTGTTCCACTTAACGTTAATAGGAACAACAGCACGGACCTGTTTATTCCATAGAGGAACACACGTTATGTTACAGGAACGTATTGTTCCACTTTAGCACATATTGTTCCGTTTTTAAACTACTTTTGTTCCGAATCATAGTGTCTTGAAAAGGAACTATTGTTCCTTTAGAGTAGTTCCTATTCAATCAAAAGGAACTTGAACCAAAATTCGAGGAACACTTCAAAAACAACCAAATGGTTATAATCAAATAACAATAAACAGTTTAAAAAATCTAACACAAGAAACAGCATTCTGGTACTCCAAACAATATTTCTACTCATTTTCAATTTCATTGGTCTTGTAAATCACGAGAAATTCATTGTCATCGAATTAGGGAAATGTATATGATCATGTACATGATGTTAATCATGTTACTAATGATGCTGGTGGTTGTGATATGGATAAGAGTAATTGCACGAATTAATATTTTATTACAATTGGTACCAAAAGTACCTTCAACATTATCATCATCATCATGATCACTATCATCATTACGACAGGTTAGTACATGTTAGTAGCGACCACTCAATGGCCCAGCTAATTGTCTTCATCATCTCAATCACATCATGTTTGCTATCTATTCCACCAGGAGCTGACCTGACATAATGTTTGATCTCTATCTATTCCATCAGGAGCTGACCTAACATAATGTTTGATCTCTATCTATTCCACCAGGAGCTGACCTGATATAATGTTTGATCTCTATCTATTCCATCAGGAGCTGATCTGACATAATGTTTCATCTCTATCTATTCCATCAGGAGCTGACCTGACATAATGTTTGATCTCTATCTATTCCATCAGGAGCTGACCTGACATAATGTTTGATCTCTATCAATTCCATCAGGAGCTGACCTAACATAATGTTTGATCTCTATCTATTCCATCAGGAGCTGATCTGACATAATGTTTGATCTCTATCTATTCCATCAGGAGCTGATCTGACATAATGTTTGATCTCTATCTATTCCATCAAGAGCTGACCTGACATATAGTTTGATCTCTATCTATTCCATCAGGAGTTGACCTGACATAATGTTTGATCTCTATCTATTCCATCAGGAGCTGATCTGACATAATGTTTCATCTCTATGTATTCCATCAGGAGCTGACCTGACATAATGTTTGATCTCTATCTATTCCATCAGGAGCTGACCTGACATAATGTTTCATCTCTATGTATTCCATCAGGAGCTGATCTGACATAATGTTTGATCTCTATCTATTCCATCAGGAGCTGACCTGACATAATGTTTGATCTCTATCTATTCCATCAGGAGCTGACCTGACATAATGTTTGATCTCTATCAATTCCATCAGGAGTTGACCTAACATAATGTTTGATCTCTATCAATTCCATCAGGAGCTGACCTAACATAATGTTTGATCTCTATCTATTCCATCAGGAGCTGACCTGACATAATGTTTGATCTCTATCAATTCCATCAGGAGCTGACCTAACATAATGTTTGATCTCTATCTATTCCATCAGGAGCTGATCTGACATAATGTTTGATCTCTATCTATTCCATCAGGAGCTGATCTGACATCATGTTTGCTATCTATTCCACCAGGAGCTGACCTGACATAATGTTTGATCTCTATCAATTCCATCAGGAGCTGACCTAACATAATGTTTGATCTCTATCTATTCCATCAGGAGCTGACCTGACATAATGTTTGATCTCTATCTATTCCATCAGGAGCTGACCTGACATAATGTTTGATCTCTATCTATTCCATCAGGAGCTGACCTGACATAATGTTTGATCTCTATCTATTCCATCAGGAGCTGACCTGACATAATGTTTGATCTCTATCAATTCCATCAGGAGCTGACCTAACATAATGTTTGATTTCTATCTATTCCATCAGGAGCTGACCTAGCATAATGTTTGATCTCTATCTATTCCATCAGGAGCTGACCTAACATAATGTTTGATCTCTATCTATTCCATCAGGAGCTGACCTAACATAATGTTTGATCTCTATCTATTCCATCAGGAGCTGACCTGACATAATGTTTGATCTCTATCTATTCCATCAGGAGCTGACCTGACATAATGTTTGATCTTTATCAATTCCATCAGGAGCTGACCTAACATAATGTTTGATTTCTATCTATTCCATCAGGAGCTGACCTGACATAATGTTTGATCTCTATCTATTCCATCAGGAGCTGACCTAACATAATGTTTGATCTCTATCAATTCCATCAGGAGCTGACCTAACATAATGTTTGATCTCTATCTATTCCATCAGGAGCTGACCTAACATAATGTTTGATCTCTATCAATTCCATCAGGAGCTGACCTAACATAATGTTTGATCTCTATCAATTCCATCAGGAGCTGACCTAACATAATGTTTGATCTCTATCTATTCCATCAGGAGCTGACCTAACATAATGTTTGATCTCTATCTATTCCATCAGGAGCTGACCTAACATAATGTTTGATCTCTATCTATTCCATCAGGAGCGGACCTAACATAATGTTTGGGAAGCGATTTGCCCCGGGCGATCAGGGAGGGAGAGACGACGATCAAAATTTCAATGTCAGTGGCTGTATTAGACCAGCTACCCTCCGCTGTGCTGAGATGCCAAGAAGATATGCGAAGCCCCAAATGTCAACGAACTATTTTGACTTTAAATTCTTTTTGGTGAAGTGGATTCAATTTTCCTTGAGGCTTGATTAAGTGATTATAGTATGACAGACTCATGGCCATAAAAGTAATCACCGCACTCTTTTTTTTTTTGGAAATGCTGCTTTAAAAATTCTGATTCCCTTTCATATAAACTCCCGAGGGGGAGGGGGTGGACTCCGGGAATAAACGGTCGGGAATGCTTGTCGGAATTTTTCAAAAATACCCCTAAAAGATAGCTGACGTTTTTCAAAAGGGTGTGGCTTCTCAAATGTTTAATACATTCAATTCATTCATTTATTTCTTCATTCATTCAGTCATTCATTTAATATATTCAATTCATTCATTCATTTCTTCATTCATTTAGTCATTCATTTAATATATTCAATTCATTCATTTAGTCATTTATTTAATATATTCAATTCATTCATTCATTTCTTCATTCATTTAGTCATTTATTTAATATATTCAATTCATTCATTCATTTCTTCATTCATTCAGTCATTTATTTAATATATTCCATTCTGATAAATTTTACACTGATTTACTTATATTGTTGTTTGTTTATGGGCTTAAAAAAAAAAAAAACAACAACAACAACAACACATGATTGATTTAAAAATATACCTCATGTAAAGTTCATTTTTTATGTATGTACGTCCAATTTTTGTAAAAAAATATGAACAGATGTATAAAAAATATGTGATCTTGAAAAAATTGACAAAATACCAACGTGCGCACGAGCTGCTAATTCATTCGAAAAAGTCCCAAGCTGAAAGTATTTTGGAAATTTCTCAAAAGTTAGCCCGATGACCTATGCCCAATTTTAGATATATTTGATTTTATGTTATAACAAATAATTTTATCAAATAAAACACACAGGTCACCGTGCTAGTTTGCGAAATATTGCGAAAAATATTGTCATTTTATTGTCAAAAAACAGGTTTTCCGAGAGAGGACTGGGTCGAGTTTCAAAATTATTGCGTTTTCTCGCTCGAAAATATCGCAATTCTTCGAATTTTTTATTCAAAGTGCTTTATAAACATAATTTGACTAGATTACATGATAAAAGTCCTGAAACCAAAAATCTTGAAACTTGCGCAAAACTATGCGCAGTGCAAAACTACGGAATTACCTTAACTCTTTCTTATACATAACCATATAAATGTGAATATTTATCTATTTATTTATGCAATACTTAAATTATTGTTATTAATATTTTAAGATACTACTTATCATTATGTATTCAAATTGTAAACCGCCTTGTGCTTTGGTAAGGCTATATAAATTTTTAATATTATTATTAATACAACCGCTGACATTGAAATTTTGATCGTCGTCTCGCCCTCCCTGATCGCCCGGGGCAAATCGCTTCCCATAATATTTGATCTCTATCTATTCCATCAGGACCTGACCTGACATAATGTTTGATCTCTATCTATTCCATCAGGAGCTGACCTGACATAATGTTTGATCTCTATCTATTCCATCAGGAGCTGACCTGACATAATGTTTCATCTCTATCTATTCCATCAGGAGCTGACCTGACATAATGTTTCATCTCTATCTATTCCATCAGGAGCTGACCTGACATAATGTTTCATCTCTATCTATTCCATCAGGAGCTGATCTGACATAATGTTTGATCTCTATCTATTCCATCAGGAGCTGACCTAACATAATGTTTGATCTCTATCTATTCCATCTGGAGCTGACCTGACATAATGTTTGATCTCTATCTATTCCATCAGGAGCTGACCTGACATAATGTTTCATCTCTATGTATTCCATCAGGAGCTGACCTGACATAATGTTTGATCTCTATCTATTCCATCAGGAGCTGACCTGACATGATGTTTGATCTCTATCTATTCCATCAGGAGCTGATCTGACATAATGTTTCATCTCTATCTATTCCATCAGGAGCTGATTTGGACTGTTATTCATGTTCCACCATGCCTATTCCTGAAATATCAGTGAAACAAGCACCATGCAGCAACCCTACCAGGCAGAACTGTGGTGGTGATGGTGCTATCCCTAATATGGCCCAAGACAGATGCATCTCCATTAAATTTTCTACAGGTATCATGGGTTCGTATGAAATGCGTAACTGCAGTTCTCAGTCCTTCTGCATTTCCGACTTGATGTGTAAAAGCATGAATTCCAGTGGAATGATGACAAGCTGTGATGTGTCGTGCTGCTCCGGGAGTTATTGCAACGGTGATGCTTCCTCCAAGGCCACTACTGCAGCAGCAACACTGTGTAGCATATGGAATCTTGTAGCAGCATTTATTGCTGTCAAAATGTGTTTGGTTGTGTAAGAGTTAGTAGGGAGTTTAAGCAGCGCAACGCTAACGCTAACGGCGACGTTGCAAGACGGAATAGAATGACGTGTACGCGCAGCAATGGCTCGTACTTAAAATCAGTTAAGCAAATCCGTAACGCCAAATTTATGATGTGGAATGCTAGCTTTTCAGTCTTGAAAGAAAACAAATTACGTTTACATTCCTTTCTGCTGCCATATGTTCGCTTAAAGCAGTTAGAAATTATCTATTAATCAGTCAATGGGAAGAAGTAATCAATAATGAAGAGTATTAAGAAATTAACGATCACAAAAAAAAAACATCCTAAAACCGCAAAAGTAACGTTTTTGCTAATTTTCGTCGATTGTAAGAACCTAAATAACTTTTCCCATTTTCAATAAATCTAATAGCTTGCAGTTTTTTAAATAAAAAGAATGAAACAAAATTTACTATCGTTGTAATCCGACGCCAAAATCGCCTTTCTCGTGTTGCGACGAGCCGTCATGTTCGACTTGAGCATGCGCACTACACTTTATGGGTTCACCCAGCAGTTTTTCGCGCTGTCTCCCGTCGCCGTCAGCGCCAGCATCGCGCTGCTTAAACTCCCAAGTTACCGAGAACGGAGGCCGCAGGTTGTTTAAGAATATCTCAAAGCACAATTTAAAGTATATACAACAGAAAAAAGGGAAAGTGATGCAGACGTTTCTGAAGAAAAAAACGAAGAAAGTGTGCTTGTAAACTAAAAACGAACAATTTGCAATTACTCCTATCATTTCTCAAAATTGTACATTTAACTTGAATCTGTCATTTAGCTTCATCAGTAAAAATCATTTTATTGCGTGTACCAACTTTGTTGAAAGTTCCATTTAATTCATGTTCGGGGAGGAATTTGATATGTAACAGGGAATAGCTGGGATTGATGAAATCAATTGAATTGCTTGTTTAAGGTATCTGGGGACCCCAAAAACCGATGTCCACAAAATGTCTTACTATTATAGTTACTACTATAGAAGTATACATTTTCATAAAGGTGAATAAATGGAGATTATAATGGTATAAAAAGTAGTTTGATCAAATTCAGGCGTTTTGTGATTTCTTTAAAAAAAAAACTTTTTATTACTCATGCCCAGGCCTCTGGTACGAGTTTTAGTCTGCTGCGAGTTTCTTGTTTTTTTTGTTTGTTTTTTTCAACCTCGTTCCCAGGGGCCCCTCTTCTCGCAAGATGGCGGACGCTCGAAGAAAGACCCTGGCAAACAGTGCTTCATGACGGATTGTGATTGGCTCGTTCGTACATGCCCTCTGATTGGACAAAATAATAAACATAATTAATAAACAGTTTGCAGTGGGAGTTTCACAAATAAACAAAAGTGCATTTTATTAAAAACCATTTTAAGTAGACAATGAAAAACTAACGAACACATCATAACCATATAAACATATTTTTAAAAGTTTTCATAGTTATTTTTCCAGCTGTCAGACGATGACCAGTTGATGCGGTATTGCACAAGTAATTTCAAATATATCAAACCGTTTAAAAAACTAGGTACCAATAAAAAATAATAATGTCTTTATTACAAGTTTTTATTACAAGTTTTTATAATTTTCGATTTACAGATATATGTATGTCCGGTCCGCAGTTACCAACAGGCGGAAGAAAAAATATAAGAAACTATTCTAGCATATACATCTATACATTGTAATTTAAATCGTTTAAGCACATAATTTTATAGCTCGTACTACTGTATTAAACCTGATTACGATCTTGTGTGGCCAACTGTTTTCTTTTTCCATCGGATTAGAAACATCGCTGAAAAATAATCCAAGTGAAGTAATCGCTAGTCAACACGACTTTGTTGACCATTTAGTTTCAGTTTTTGACATGGTTACCTGGGTTTTTACCGTTCTCTTTTATATCAACTTGAATTTTCCATAGTCTCTCACGAACATTTTCAAAACACTGTACCGCCATTTTGGACCAAAATCACGTGACAATAAAATACTCCAAAAATCTTGGAGTATTTGACCACGTGACAAACCACTGTTTGCCAGGGTCTTTCTTCGAGCGTCCGCCATCTTGTCAATAGCAAAGAAGAGGGGCCCTGGGGATGAGGTTGTTTTTTTTCCTTTTTTTTCGCTGTTAGAAGTTTAGACAAGTTCAGACAAGTTCCATCAGGTCTGATTAATTTAACTAACAAAGAAAGAAATTTCTATGGACGGACCACGGGCTCGAACCTGCGACCTTTGGATTGTCAGGCTGCGCCTTACACGACTTGCCATCGCGCCAAACATGATGTTCGTGAGATCCATTAAGCTATATATAGGTAGTACGAGTTCAAGTCTCCGAACGGCCAATCTCTTTTTTGGTTCTTTTTTTTATATTCTTTTTTCTTATTCTTAAGGTAATTCCGTAGAAATAAAACTGCCCGATGAAATTTTTTTATACTCGTTCTAACAAACAATTTTGAGAAAAGCTTTCAGAAAATACAATAAAAAAGGGGGGTCACCGACTTCGTTTTTGTGCTATATGACGTCAAAGTTCATGCATTTTGGTGACTTGAGAACGTGAAGAAATAAGCTCAAAAATCGAAGAGAAACGGAACAAAAACACAGTAATTTGTCTTTTAAGAGCAAAATTCACGTTTTGTTCAAATGTCTGTACTTAATTTTATTAAAAACATATGAACAGATGTATAAAAAAGATGTGATCTTGAAGAAATTGACGAAATACCAACGTGCGCACGAGCTGCTAATTCATTCGAAAAAGTCCTTAGCTGAAAGTATTTTGGAAATTTCTCAAAAGTTAGCCCGATGACCCATGCTCAATTTTAGATATATCTGAAGTTATGTTATAACAAATAATTTTATCAAATAAAATACATAGGTCACCGAGCTAGTTTGCGAAATATTGCGATAAATATCGTCATTTTATTGTCAAAAAACGGGTTTTCCAAGAGAGGACTGGGTCGAGTTTCAAAATTATCGCGTTTTCTCGCTCGAAAATATCGCAATTCTTCGAATTTTTTATTCAAAGTACTTTACAAACATAATTTGACTAGATTACATGATAAAAGTCCTGAAACCGAAAATTTTGAAACATGCGCAGAACTATGCGCAGTGCAAAACTACGGAATTACCTTAAGTAATCTTTCTTTTGCAATTTTATATTCAGTTAGTTTTTAATAAACAATTTTTTTAATAATTAAAACGAATGCTTCCCTGTCGCATCAAAACAGCTAAACAAATAATTAAAACGAATGCTTCCATGTCGCATCAAAACAGCTAAATAAAACTTAATTTAAGGAAAAACAATTCGTGGAATTGTTAATAAGAATTATTAGAAGTGAAAAGATCAAAAAGTAGCAAGAAATTCATTGCGAAAGTGAGAATTTTCGAGCTTGTAGACGTATACATATCGAAGTTCGCTCACTCGACTTGAAGAACGATGTGTATTAACAAAAGCGAAAAAAGACAAATATTTCAAAAGGATCTTTTGGTATCTTACCCAAAGGAGACTATTTGGTCACTTTTCAAGTCTAAAAGGATCTCTTTTTTGGCTGAACTTTGCGAAATTGAGAAAACATAACAAAGGGCAAACAACGAATAATGTCCACTCGCTATGGTCCACTCTTCAACTGATTGGAAAATCTGCCGAATTTTGAAAGAAAAAGCGAAAATTTGCATTATTTTTCGTGAAAAATTGAAGTAAAGTGCAATTTATTGAAATCCTGTTTATTGAGCTTTTATGCTGATGTAGTTTTTGTGTAATTCTTGTTGATTTTGGAGTATTTTTTGCCGTTAAAGAAGAGGTGGTATGGATGATAGTTTCCTGCCTTTTAGTTGCTGCGAGCGAAGCGAGTAGATTGCTTGGGCTGCCTGTGGTATTATAAGAGCTTAAAGGCAAGTTCGAGATGTCGCAAAGAAACCGTATTGCATATTTTGTGTCGTTTTGTTTCTTGTTTTTTGTTTTGTTTTGTTTTGTTTTCGGTTTTTAAGAACCTCCGTTCTTGGGCACGAGTAAACCCTGAATTCAGGGTCTAGTTCAGCTTTAAAGGGTCAATGGATGATATGCGCAGTTACGCTCTCGATTTGAGACACAATTGCTTGTTATGACCATACATTAGCCGCATTTGTGAATATACGGTAGGAAAGCAATTTTGATATTTTTAGCTATCCATTTACAAGTTTTGATTGTTTACATAAACAGGGATGTTTACAAAGCTAATATATTTACAAAGGAAGCTGTAAATGTAAAAACCCTTGTTTGACAACTTCAGTTCGTCTATACCAAAGTAAACTTGAATTTTAATTTCAACATTTTTGTTACTTGACAAAAGGAAATAAAAAATGCAAAAGTATATAATAATCCATCACTTAAAGCGTAAAAAATGCACATTTTCTCGTCTTAACGCCTTCGGCGTAATTCCAACGACAACAAATGATCGCCGACGAAATCATTGTCGCTACATTTTTCGTAACTTGCTACATATTTAGCATCTAACCAAACTTTATATGTTTTTTTTGTGTGTAGTTTTTGCCATTTTTTATGTATTGTATTGTGTCCAAATGTCTTAGTTTTCGTCCTGCATTCTTTTGCAGTTTGATGCAGTTCACCGAAATTTTTCTACAAAATGTATTTCTACACTGGACAAAGAGCATGAAAATGGTAAAGCTAAGCTGACGGGTTGAAGAGATTTGACTGAGAAAGAGAAACAAAGACCGCGGCGTGAAAAAGAAAAATAACTATGAAATATTCTCAAATTTCAATAATATCAAGGATTTTCCGAGAGCGGAATGGGGCGAGTTTAAAGAAATTCGTAATTTTTCGCTTGAAAATGTGAAAACTGTCCGTATTTTAACGTTAAAGTGTTTCTCAGACATAGCTATGTATCTATTGATGATAAGAAATGTAAAACTCTAAAATTCGAAATATGCGCAGAACTGTGCGCAGTGCAAAACTACGGAATTACCTTAATAGTCATTCAAAGCTGGAGATTTTACACGTATTTTCTGGAAGAGTTTTTTTGATAAGTTTGTCAGATGGTGAAAAAGCCGTATTCTTCATGGATTTTTTGTGGCGTTTTTCAGTCATTACTTATCGACTAATCTACTTTTAAAAGTAAAATCGACGGCGAAAAAACTTTCATAAAAACAAAAACAAAGCAAATATGCGCTGCGTTTGCAGCAATTCAAAAGAGGTGAACAGCAAGATGTGAACACGACTCACGAAGATAATTTCACTCTGTTCATTTATCAATTTCTACGGGCAATTCATAACACGGATATATTTAGGATCAATGCAGATTTATCAACTATTCACGACAAAAAAAGCTTTCACACAAGATGTTTGTCAGCAAAGTAGGACTACCAATTCATGGAGTGGATGGAAATGCAAATTTAGCACAATGTGTGATCGAGCAACACGAGCTAGCCATCGCCGTCCAGTAAACTTTTTAGAGGCGGTGAAAATGTTTTTTGACACTTTTAAAATTCTAAAAACATGAACAAGCTTATTGTAATCAGAACTGAGGACAAAAAGTTCAGTGGAAAAGTGACAGTACAGGACAAGAAACGTGGCGCCGGTATGTTTACATTTTTTGACGATCTTTAATGAATTTCTTTTTTACCATCCACATGAAAGCAGTTTGCAATAATTATATTTACTTGTTTTTGTAAGATATTTCTCCATCGTTGAGATCTTTATGTGTGTGGGTTTTTTTAATTTGATTCTTGTAATTTTGATTTTGTTTTTGACAATAAAACGCTTGTATGAATTTGTCAGTGTACTCATCTGCAAGTTAAAATTTCAAAACTTCATACTAGCTATTTTTTAACGAGTTACGCAGTATTCACATTTGATAATTAAAAATTCATTACCAATAAGTAATTCATTACACATTTCACCAGAAAAGTGAAATTTTTGTCGATTTTTATAACATTTTTTTTCAAACGTGAAAGAGCGTAAAGCGAGAAGCGCATTGTTTACAACTCAAAGAAGCCATGTTAATGCTTTTCTAACTTCTCATTGGACAATCAATTATAATTGACAAGTGCTATTTTTACCATGCATAACAACATATTTTTTGCATTTTTGCGTATCATAAAATGTTGTCGCATGGATTAAGCTTTGTGTATTTCAATTGATTTTATGATTATTTGATCATGAAAAGAAAATAACAGCCAAAAAAAAAAAAAAAAAAAAAAATTGATCAAGAATTTGATAATTCGTAGTGAATGAACAAATGAAAGAATGAATGATTGAATAAATAATTCATTTCATTAAATCGGAGGTCCGCTATTAGGTTTACCTAATTTTTATATTAGTAATTAACGTATATAACTAAGTAGTTGCCCAAAAGCATAAATAGCTTATCGTGGGGGCTTACATCTAATTACAATCATGTGGTACGGCAAATGACAAAACAAGTTTAAATTAAAAGAACAAGAAAAAAAAAGAAGAAATTTTACACAAAGTGTAGTATATACGATACAAATAATAATAAAAAGGATTAATAATTATTAGTTTAAGAAAAAACGTTTTTGTGGCCAGAATATACTTTTGTACTACGCTAAATAGCTTACAGTTATCACCAAAACTCATTTCATCCAAATAGAAAACGGTTCAATTTCTAGCTCCCTAACAGAAGAAGTACTTTACAAACAGTCTTTATTATATATACAACGCTATGATTAACAAAAATCGAGTACTGATGAAAAATGCTCGATTCTCAACAAAAAGCATGGAATATAACCAGTTTTCATAAAACTGTTTATTATTCGTAACTCTTCAATAATTAGGCACAAAAATAGAAAAAATATACAAAAAATAATAATAAATTTGAACTTGGAAGTCCGAAGTTTGATGTCGGATTCCGAAATCGAAAAGCCACTCTCGACCTCTGCATTCTTTGCTAGTCGTGAGCTATGTAATAAATAGAGAATAATACATGGGCGCGCGGAGATATGAAATTTATCTTCGAGTTGAACACAAGAAGATAAATTTCATATCTCCAAGCGACCATGTATTATTCTGTTTATTATTTGACTTAAAAAGTAAATCTCGCTTTGTGATTGGCCGAACAAAAATGCAAAATGATAAATAGGAATATCACCACTGAACACATGTGTTGATACGATTTTTATCACATGAGAGAAACACTGTATGTTATATAATAAGGATGGAATACTCTCGAGATAATAGGACGAGGCCTCTGGTGCAAGAGTTCTCGATATATGCTGCGACTTCATTGGCATGCATTTTTGTTTTGACTTCGACTACGATGCCGAGGCTGGCATAGCCTCGAGCCTTGTATTTACATCACTCGTTTTCAATCTTGTTTCCATGTTTCCCGCTACATACCCAGTGGCTTTTATCGTAATCACGGTTACGGGCTTGCTCATCATGGATTTATTCCGCAGAAGTGACCATTTCACATTACTCAAGCGCCATCTCTGAGGATTGTAAGGTGTGTGGTTCATTAGTACGGGATATTTTCAACATAGCCGATAGAACATTAGGGTGGGCTTACAAGAAAAGCCTCTTGCAGCCGTTATGTATATTGCATTGTGTTTTATGATTCTGAAGCAAACGTTGTGAGTATAGGTTAACGGCCGCTGTTCAGGATTGGTTTCTCTGGGGAAGTCAGTGAGCATCGTAAATAATGATAATACAGAGGATTGGCGTTATATTCTTATATATTGTGAATCCGGTTGTTTCAGTACTCGAACTGCACCAGATATGAGGGATAGTTCAATGTAGAGTAGACTCACTGTGCGGCATAACGAAGGTACTCCACGACGGAACAGGTATAAGATCTTTATTGTACAAGAACTTGACTATCGTACATTATAGTAGAGTCAGAGAGAGAGAGTAAGAGAGTGTGTGAAGTAGAAGAAGAAGAGAGCAGAAGTATAGAGTGAAGAGTGTAGAAGCGAAGAGACTAACTCAACTATTGCTCTAGTATTTATAGTTCATTGGTATTCACCAGCTGTCTCTACATGAGCGGTGAAGATGAATATTATTCACGTGCCGAGTTGTACTGATTTAACTAAGATTGAAACGTTCAGTAGTCGTGAACACTAAACAATTGTAGAATTGTAATGTTGAGTTACTAGAGAAATAATTGTGATAGCTTCTTAAATATAAGACTATTGTGAAATAGACATATTTTCAGTAGAGAACATAAAACTCGAATCTCATTAACTTGTTGGGAAAACACGAGCGGGTTTGATCTATTTTTATAAAGTTAATTAGATTATACTTATGTTTGTTTTTCCGATGTGTTTGTTACTTTTCATAACCGCTCTGTT
Organism: Diadumene lineata; assembly: GCA_918843875.1. NCBI lineage: Eukaryota > Metazoa > Cnidaria > Anthozoa > Actiniaria > Diadumenidae > Diadumene > Diadumene lineata. The sequence continues at coordinate 9,007,370 of OU974079.1, forward strand.
TAACACCTAGTTAATGAAACCGAACTTCTTTGTTCTTAGCGTGTTTGTTAATAATCAAAGCTTGTACGACTGAAGGTGTTACTGTCAAATCACAGTAATTACCAGCAAAAGTTATTTTTGATAAAGACTTGTAATGGCCGTATTTTAGCGCCATTATAATATTTGTTTCTTCTAATTTCAGCAGCTCACCACAATGTTGAGTTATCATCACACTCCATTAGGGTGTCCGCTGGATGGTCGATTATGGCATCAAATACTTGACACCAAAACAGAACATGAACCTGATACAGAAGCAGCGATCTTTTATGACATGAACATGTAAAGATCGACCTTGACCTATGCACAATACAGAGACAGGTGTGTCATTAACAAAGGTTGATACTCTATTGTTTCACCGCGATATTCTTGCCCGATGGTTATCATAAATCCCTCTCCTCGAACGATAGGCTTCGAATGCTCGTGATAATCAAATTGATTTGTTCAGATCTCCTTCCCCAGGTACTTGTGAAGGTTATGATCAATCACTGCGTCTTCCCGTGAAGGGGTACTATGTATTTGAGTGTATTTATGACGAGAAGAGATATATAATCCAACGTCGTTATCCTACTGGGCTGGTCCAGTTGTACAAATGCTGAATAGCGCTATTTATCGGATAAATATTTATCCACACCGTAAATGTAATAACAACGATAAATGTAATACTAACGCTAAATTCAATAATTGTTTTTTCTGTAGGTCAATGCATCTGGCAGCATCTCTGTTACAACTAGGGCTATCCTATGGTGAACGTGCCTTATTAATTGGTTCCTCAGGTCCTGAATATCTGATATCTATTATGGCTCTGCATCGAATAGGAGCCAAAGCTATTGTTATGGGCCCTGGGGACCTTACCTCAGATATAGTAAACCTCATTATTACCAAGGAAGTGAATATACGATTGATTGCTTACGATCCAGATATGACAGAATCCCAGGCAAAGCAGGTAATTACGGGTATTAAAGAACTAGCTCAACACAACGCGGATAAACGAAGAGAGCCTCAGATAGTTGTGTTGTTAAAGGATCGTGTCAACAGTGTTTTCACAATACAGGAAAATGATCAACAACCACACACCATACCAGCACTGCATAGTTTATCGCATCAAACCTACGAAGAACTGCTTAAGCAAGGTCAATTCCAAGAGCTGACAAAGCTTCTCGAAACCCAACGAAAAGTGCATATCGACGATGAGATCATTGCATTTATGACTTCTGGAAGCACTGGCGAACCCAAAGTTGTCCAACACACAACACACTCACTGGTAAACTTCCTCTCAGGCTCTCCTATTGTTACATTTCCCTCAGATATCAAGCTCTACGTTGACCGCCCACTGTGTTGGACTGGAGGGTATCTATATGCCCATGCGCCACTTTTAGGCAACATTACAGTGGTGTTTGTTCCAACAGCATTATCTGTAAATGAACCGTCCAATGAAAACATCTTCAAGATCTGGGATGAAGAGAAATGCTCGTGTTTTCTTATCAGTGTTGTGTTAATGAATAAGCTCCTCAAAGATTCTATGCATCTCAAGTACGATCTAAGTCATACCAAGATGTTTATGTTGGGAGGCCAACCATTCAACTTATCTATGATTCAAGCCATTTATGAAATCTTCCCAGACATTACGTTTACTATGATTTACGCATGTACAGAGTCGTCTAAGATTTGTTTCGAGGTGATCACAAAGGAGACAGCCATTCAAAACGTCTATGGCAAAATGGCCGCAGCACCTGGAGTTGAAATTAAAGTTGTTGACGATGAAAACGAGGTCGTTCCACGAGGATCGCCCGGTGAAATTTGCACTCGTAGTAGCAATGTATTCCAAGGCTACCTGGAAAATCCCGAAGCTACCAGGAAGACGAAGTCCAAGACAGGGTGGCTACATACCGGAGATATTGGTTGCATGGATGATCAGGGAAAAGTTGAAATACTTGGAAGAAAGTCAACCATCATCAAACGATTGACCGTTAAGATTTTCCCCAGTGAAATAGAGAAAATTATCCAACAACACCCGCTAGTGGCAGATATCATAGTAGTCGGTGTACCCGATCAGCGGCTGCACGAGGAGGTCTGCGCATGCGTCGTACTTTGCCAAGAGATGAATGATGCAACTGATGATCGAGCAAAGCTTCAGAAGTTGGAGGAGTGGTGTGAGCAGCAATGGCCGCCAAGAGCTGATGGTTTGAGCCTGAAGCCAAAGTACTTCCTCTCGATGAAGGTGTTCCCTGTCACGGCGTCTGGGAAAACCTTTGTAAGAGGAGTTAGAGATGAAGCCATCAAACAAATTAGTATAACCGAATGCCAGTAACGTACGCTCTAATTTCAGACACGCATCCAATTGTTATTTTAGTGCGGCTGAGGAGTTTGCAAAAGAAATTGAACAATGCACAAAGATTTGTGGGAAGTAAAGGAAAAAAGTGGACCTGTTTTCCGTCCTTCCCATGATTCCCTACATATCTTTGTTTTGACAAAGTACATCCAGTGGGAATACACACAGCTAAAAACAATACAATACAAAATGGTTTCCTACAACTCTTGTAACTTATTAGTTTCCCTACATTCTAAGCTTAAGTAACTGAGTAACGAAGAACTAGAATGATGGGCCCTGCCGTCATCACCATCCATAACCTTGATTACGAAGACTACGAACATATTTATCACGGTTATGCTATGTTTAAGCATTTCCTCGGACTGGAGTTATCGACCTCACAGTACTAGTATGCTAATTAATGAAAATCTATTGATAATAATACAAGAGAGTATGAGATAAGAGAGCTTATCCCTCATATTGGGCTTTACACTCATCAGAGGATCTTTTCTTTCTAGTTTTTTCGGGAACGGAACGTGATTGGCCAGTTTGCAGGAGGCGCGGTCGCATCGTCAAAACATCTCAAGACAAAAGTACGGAAATTGCTAACAAGTTTCTACCGAAGAATAACACGACTAGTAGAGCCCCTGATCATGATGGGGTCCGGGGATGAGTCTCTTATCTCACAATTTCTTGGTACAATAATAATAATTTACTTTATTTGAGTGTCGTAACTCTTCCGTCCACAAGTCATGACAAGTGGACAAACTAATTGAGGGCACTATATTTTTTTTGCTTATCTGGTATTATTTGACACAGATAACCTTGTGAGTTTGAAGCACTTCAGAGTCATCAAATAGCGGCGGATTTGCTATTGATTGTATAACTTTATTAGATTTAATAAATCTATGATCACAGATTTATACTGCGAGATCCGCCGTCCCTGGTCCCCGGTCCATGAATACAAAGTTCATTCCCAAACTTCCCTAATGCGTTCTTGCCCTCTTGACTTAGACACGTCTAGTCAGTCTAAGATGATCGATTAAATTACCATTGGAAGCACAATTTGGATTTCCCTATTATAGTCTACTGCAGTCTAAGAGGATTTCAAGGTATGTGAGAATCATTGTGTTGGAGACTACTCTCAATTTGACTGCTGACCGTGGTAATGTGACAAATGTGCACATATCTATAAACAACTGCAATAATTGAGACTGCAATCATAATCTAAAGACTAGCCTAAGAGACCTCTCAATGAATGCTGCCTTTCATTTAGCCTGTGTAGCCGGCTATCTTTACGCAGGCTACATTTCATGTAGTTTAATATTTGGACTTGAAAGGTGCTGAGAAAAAGGAATTTAACTCATTTCACGTAGAAGACGCTATTTATCTGCATTAGCGAGGCATGCAAGGTCATGCAAAATGTCGATAAAAGTTCCAAAAAAAGTTAACACACAATTGTACGTTGTGACTAAGTCTCTAATATTGCTCAGTGATTGAATAGTGACAATCCAAAAATCTAAGAAAACCATTATTATCATAAAGAGCTAATTTTTAGAGTATAAAACTTCTAATAATTTTCTTGAAGTCATATGCAGCCAAATATAATTATATAAAATCGAGCATATATTGCAAATTACCAAGAGCTCACGTTTCACAATCACGCTAAGATGACCTTTCACCATATTTAAAAAGTTAATGATATATGAAGCATTAACCTTGTTGAGTCTATTTCTTCAAGTGATCTTCAGCCAAAATTGATTTAACAGAAACAAAAAGATACAAAGAATCGCTCAGGCTCGCTTCGCTGCGGTAGCAATATCATGGGACTGAAATACCATCCCTCAAGATCGTGGAACTGTAATACAATCCCTCAAAGAAACTCGCAAAGGATCCTGGAGGGCTCAAAATTTTGATTTCAGCTCCCTAACTACTCAACTAGCCTAAGAGACATCTTAAATGCTGCCTTTCATTTAGCCTGCTTAGCAGACCTTAGCAGGCTCTCTTTACGCAGGCTACATTTCATACAGTTAATATTTGGTCTAAAGAAATTTGGAAAAAGGAATTTAAACTCATTTTACGTAGAAGAGGCTATTTATCTGCATGAGCGAGGCATGCAAGGCCATGCAAAATGCAAGTCGATAAAAGTTCCAAAAACAAGTTAATACACCATTGTACATTTTGATTAAGTAGGACCATTGTCTTGTGAAAAATTGTGTCGTCAGATCGACGGCCGACATCAATATTCAAGAACAAGAAATTACTTTTATCAATGTGTTATCTAAACAAAAAACATTAAATATGCCATTACCAATATGTGCTTTGATAGTTTCGAGACATTTGTCATCCAAAACTGAAAGAAAGTGTAGTAAATCGCAAAAATTGCAACAAATGTGCAAGCCTTCGTTGCCGCCATATGGAAAAATCAGTAATGTTCGATCGGGGATGTTCGTCGGAATTTTTCAAAAATACCCCTAAAAGATACTGGACGTTTTTCAAAAGGGCGTGGCTTCACAAATGTTTTATCTCTAAAGCATACCAAAATCATGAGTTTCAGTGCTATTCAGCCCCTAAAAGATACTAAAAATGAGGATTTGGCAAAATTTCAAATTGTAAAGCCTAAAAGAGACCAAATCGCTGATTTTTACCCCTAACAGATACGACGAGCAATCCCGAACGTTTACCCCCGGAGTCCCCCCACCCCTCGGAACATTGCGTGATTTACGTAATGCAATCCAATGCAATGCAATGCACTGCAATGTAATGTAGGTGCTTATATTCTTGGGTTGCATGTGAGGTTATCAAACCACTAAAACTTGAAATATTAATTACAGAAAGCTGGTATTTTAACATATTTGTCGAGACCTTAGGCGACATTGTTCCTGAGAATTTCAGCGGCTTTCGTTTTTTGGTTGTAGAGATATCGGATGCTGAAGAGCTGTCACGCATTTTTTGCACACGTAAAAATTATTCGAAATTGCCCCTAATCCATTTAATTTTGATTATAATGTGTCATAATTATTGATGTGATAGTTATTTTAAATTGCATGAAAGTTTTGTTTACATTTAACAGCTATTTTGAAATTTGAGTTATTGTCCGCCATCTTGGTGTACCAGTGTTGTACACCAACATGATAGATTCCATAGATTCTTACTAAAAATGTCGGAAATTGAATAATTGATATCTTCGCACCAAAATATTTTTTTAAGTCAAATTTTGCAGAGTTGTGTAGTTTTACGTATATTTTACAACGAAACTACTGAAATTCTAATCAAGTTCTTATTTAGGCATGATTTTTTTTCGATGAAGTCAGTGCAACCCACCTATTTCACTGTCTGAATGCGCTTTACAATCCTTAATACTTATAGTATGTAATCCGGTTTTACGAGCATGAGGTTGATTAGTAGTTAGTAATTAGTATGTATTAGTGTAGGCCTATCACAGAGGATGGTCGTGACCTTTTACGTCCCCGTTACTGATCGGCTCATACAGGTCAAACCGCTTTTAAAAGATTACTTCTGTTTCTTCTACCTTCAGCTCACCACAATGTCTCAGATGAGTTACCATCACACTCCATTAGGACGTCCACTGGATGGTCGATTGTCGCATCAAATACTTGACACCAAAGCAGAACAAGAACCTGATACAGAAGCAGCGATCTTTTATGACATGAACATGCAAAGATCGTCCTTGACATATGCTGAATATAGAGACAGGTGGGTCGTGGGACGGAGTTTAAGCAGTGCACTAATTGAACAAACGAAACAAATGCAAACTACGGTTGTAAACTACGGTTGCATTTTGTATTTCAATGGTGTCAATTCACGACTATTTAGTCAGTGTTCGATAGGTGTGTGGTTTCTTATCAGTGGTTTGTAATTAATAAGAATTAGTGCAGTGTTGACATTGAGAGATACGCCATCCTCTTTTACAAGTATAATTATGAGAGTGTCGAAAAATAGGAAGGTTATAAGGCGTTACGTTTTTGGCGAGGTACCGTAAACCCCAAAATGAATATTGACTTGAGTCGTTTGCAGACGGAAGTGTAGATGTTTTACATTAAGAAAATTGTAACTTGCAAACGACTAATTACGGTGCGAAGCTAAATACAGTGACCAGACCAGGAGGGAGGGGGTGACTCTATTGTATGCAAATGAGCGGCTCTCCAGACTCGCTACCACCAACAAATCAACGCTACGCTTGACTGGCTTCTAGTAAATTATCGTGTAGTCGCCATCGTCGCTCAGCTTTACCTTTACAAAAAAGCTCAAAAATGAAGTCAAGGAAGCTATTGTGGTTAAATTTATTGTGATTGTGTCTCTTGTATATTCTAGTGTTAGTAGAGTGCAATTATTTTCCGATTCAAACTATTTCTTGTGATTTTTAGTCTGTTTTACTTTCGCGGGACGTTCTCGGGATCAAACGTTTTTGTTCGGGACGCGCAAAATGTCTTCAGAAATACTTTATTTTCACTAACAAAAACTAAACAGATATGCTTCTAAATAGGAGGTTTTATAAAGCATTTCCTAAGCTTTTATTTGATGTATATTTTACCTACTGACATGGTCTCGTACTTCTCATCAAGCCTTTTATTTGCGGTTAGTTCATTTTCAGCCCACTTAACATGTTTACCTCACTCATTTCCTTATCGACATTTCCTCCCCATAGTAATTTTAGATTTATTCTTATTGACGCTGTTGCATTATTTGCTTTGTATTATTTTTGAGTTAAGAACTGCAAAAAGTTAACATGCAATATAATTTAAAAATTTGAGGGAAAAACGTTAACGGCATTTTTATATATATGATTATGTAGGACCTTTGTATATAGTAAACAAAGTAATGCAAACTGTTAAGACATTCTCCTTTGAATGAGTTTTTGCTATATTTATCATTCTTTATACACTAAATACGGAAAGGGTCATAATTATGCATGTATGTCTTTCAAATAAGTCAGTTATTGGTACATTTGTAACCTTCTATGATGTAGTTTGTCCCACTTGTGTTTGTAAATCGCTATTTGTAGCTTTGAAAACATTTTTATAGACATTTCGACTACAAGTATGAACAAAGAGGTCCACAATTAGTTATAGTTGTTTAAACTTCGAAATTTATAGTACATGAATAAATGTCAAAAAATGATTTTAAATAATTCACATTTTAGTGATTAGCCTGTGCAAGCATATCTTTTTGCTGGTATTGCATGCTGAGGTTATATCGTATCTTGTGTTTAAAAAGATTGATGAGACGAACCGAGCGACCAACGCCATCCAAATTTTACAGTCAGATAGATAAACATATTAGCTATAACACCTCCTATTTTGAACGAACAAAACCACTGTGTTCCATATTAAGGACCATTTGCTTGTGCAAAATTGTGTCGTCAGATCGACGGCCGCCATCAATATTCAGGCACAAGAAATTACTTTTAGCAACGTTTTATGTGTTATCCAAACAAAAAACATTAAATACGCCATTACCAGTATACGCTTTAATAGTTTCGAGACATGTTTCATCCAAAACTGTAAAGAAAGTGTAGTAAATCGCAAAAATAGCAACAAAATATGGAAGCCTTCGTTGCCGCCATATGAAAAACTCAGTGATGAGTGAGGGGGTAGCGATGAATAAATGTTGGTTGCCATGGGAGACACCCTCCCTCCCCTGGACCAGACAGAAATTCTTCATTAATGTTTTCTTATCTAGTGAAAGTTACTTTTCAGTCAGGGGGTGTTAGTGTTATCTGTGATTTGCCCAGAACAATAACAATATTCCTGAAATATTTCTCTTTGGGATTTTAAGCATGATTTCAATACTATGTACTTATTGACTGAGTTAGGTCGGGCCGAACGGGAAAATATTTGGCTCGAGGTGATGCCGTACGGACCGAACGCAGCATTTTATCATATGACCCTTATTTTTGAGCATTTTTAATTTTGAGCAGGGCCGTACGGCTTCGTAAAAACGAAAAAGCCGTACGGCCCTACTCACGTCATCATCTACGAAGGTTTTTTTAAGAGCGCGAGCGCGCTGTAGTAATATCCACAATGAGCTTAACTATCAACAACAATACATATACTGTTGTGAACTCATGATCAGCTTTGACTATTGTCGGCTTCCGCATGATGTGAAAAAGTATGCAAACCGGATATTTATTTTTATCATATCATTACAATACAATAAAATACAATACAATATATTTATTTACATTCCAGTTTTATTTTTGTAAAATAGAAAAAATAGTTATCTTATTGTTTGAATGTCCAGTGTCTAAAGTAACAATGCGTTTTCGTGTTAGACACTGGTCATTTGAAATTGGTTGTGGATTTTTTGAGCTGTTCACTGATTTACAAGATACTACAAGGTTTACAATATTTACATGCATAGTACAAAACAATAACAGTTACTATAATATTCATATAGAAAATAAACAAAATATTACAAAGAAGTCTAAATACAAAAATAATACATTTATATATAATCTAATGTCTATAGAGTGAAATGTTATAATTCGCTTTTTCGTTATTGATTGGACCTTTGGTTTTGCAACAAAAGGTCTTTAATCCTTTTTTTAAAGTTGTGTGAATTCTTAATTAATTTGATTTCTTTTGGAATCTCTTGCCAAAGATCTGGCGCTATAGCGCTAATGGTTTGTTTTCCTATGTTAGTTTTGATTTTTTGTTTACACAGGTTACTATTTGATGCATACCTGGTGTTATAGCTATGATTGTTTTTTGCAAAATAAAAATAATTATCAAATATTGATGGAAGTTGATTTGTAACCCATTGATGAATGAATTTTAGCGATTGCAGTTTAAAAATGTTGTTTACTGTAAGAAGATCTAAAAGATTGATTAATGGTAAAGCACTTTCTGTATTTTTACCATAAAAAGTAGAGAAGAAAAATATTCTAATGATGTGGTTTTGTTTGATTTGAATTTTTTTAACTTGGGTTTGATATGAGCTTCCCCATGCAACAGTTGCATAGGTAAGATAAGGGTAAGCAAGACTGTAATAAAGCTGCTTAAGTTGTACTAAGGAAATATAGTGTCTCAATCTTAAGAAAATTCCAGCATTTCTTGCTAGTCGTGAGCATATGAAAGCGATATGAGGTTTCCATGTTATGTTTTCATCAATCATTACTCCCAGGTATTTAATGTAACTTTTTTTATCAATAGATGTGTACGAGCCATCTTTGTTTGAAATTTTTATCTCTACATTTTTTGTTAATTTTTTATGTGGAGATTTAATAATCATAAAATTGGTTTTTTGAATATTGATCGATAAGCGATTTCTATTACACCATTCAACTACTTTAGAAAGTTCCCGATTCATTAATTGTTCTAGTTCTTCTAAATTTGATGAAGACGCAAAAATGTTTGTGTCATCAGCAAATATTCTAAAAGATAACTTTTTTGAACAGTTTGTTATATCATTTATATAAATCAAAAATAATAACGGACCTAGCGAACTCCCTTGGGGAATTCCACATTGTATAGTCTTTATGCTTGATTTGACTTCAAGTTGGACATATTGTTTTCTGTCAATTAGATAACTTGAAAACCATTGGAGGGGAATCCCCCTTACTCCATATTTTTTAAGTTTTGTTAAAAGAATCTGATGATTTACAGTATCGAATTCTTTTGCAAAATCAAGGAAGATACCGCACATGAAAAGGTTGTTATCAATCGATTTTTTCAAGCATTCAGTTATTTCTATAATTGATTGTTCAGTTGATCGGTTTTTTCTAAATCCGAATTGAAATTCATTTAAAATTTGGTGTTTTTCAATATAATTGAGCAGTTGTTTACATAATAGTTTTTCAAATATAAGCGCGAATGGTGATAATGTCGATATAGGTCGATAATTAGATGGATCTAAAGCGTTGCCACCTTTGTCAACTGGAGTTATTTTTGAGATTTTTAAGGCATCTGGTACTATTCCTTGCATTAGTGATTGGTTAAATATATTAGTCAAAGGTTCACTTAAGAGGTCTGATGCAGTTTTTATGCAATTAATGGGGATTCCTATTGATGACTTTTTGGGGTTTAGATTGTCGATTAGTTCCCTTACTTCGTTGGGTAGTATACCCCGGAACATGAAACTCATTATCCAGAAAACTGCCTCCTCATCAGCTTGTATAATTCTTCATATCTTGCTCAGCCTCATGCAATAACTGGTAATTCTTTTATTGCCGGTTCACACCTGTGCTTAATTAAGGAGAAATGCATAGATATTTTTATATTCAACTGCTCTTATCTCAGCTGTTGCTCGTATCATCACATTTTCATTAATAATAACAATAATAAACGTCTTCATAGTCTTTATGTTACTTTAACATTTCTACTAATTGGGAAGACGCTCTCTGGCACTCTGACACTCACTATTTTACACACATCAAACTTGAGAACATTGTTGAATATATTTTTTCTATTCTTATCCATTTTTAAAATTCCCCAAAAAGTCAAACGTGTTTGTTGTTATTTCTCTCTTTTTTCCCCATATTAGTTGGGATGTTGACTAGTAATTGCAGTGTGTTCAACAGAAGTAAGACCAGCTATAAATCGAAATAAATATGTACCATTTTTTCTTTGTTTTTCTACAGGTCAATGCATCTGGCAGCGTCTCTGTTACAACTAGGCCTATCCTATGGTCAACGTGCCTTATTGATTGGTTCCTCAGGTCTTGAATATCTGATATCTATTATGGCACTTCAACGAATAGGTGCCAAAGCTATTCTTATGGGCCCTGGTGACTTTACGCCAAATAGAGTGAATTTAGTCATTACCAAAAATCTGGATTGCAGACTTATTGCTAACGATCCTGATATGACAGACTCCCAGGCAAAGCAAATAATGACGGGTATTAAAGAACTGGTCCAACATAATGCAGATTGTGGGAGAGAACCTCAGATCATCGTGACTTTAAAAGATCAGAAGTACATCAGTAAGGAACAATGTTGTCTAACTTGGAATGGCTCAGCTTTTCGTACTTTTCAAGACCTTCTCAAGCATGGCCGATCACTCGATCTGACAAAGCTTCTCGAAACCCAGCAAAAAGTACAAATTGATGATGAAATCGAGGCGTTTTTGACTTCTGGAAGTACTGGAGAACCCAAAATTGTCCAACACACAGCACAATCGCTGCAGCATTGTCCCGGAATCAAGACCATCAGTGGAACTAAATCACGGACCAATCTCTATCATGACCGTCCACTTTGTTGGGCTTGGGGCTACCTCCAAGCGCATGCGGCTCTTGTAGGTAATCATACAGTAGTGCATGTTCCAACTGCTTTCACACTAAGTGAGCCATTTAACGAAAACATTTTCAAGATCTGGGAGGATGAGAAGTGCTCGCACATTTGTTTAAATTCTTACATGATGAATAAGCTCCTTCAGGAATCTAAACATCTCAAGTACGATCTAAGTAATATCAAGATGTTCACTGTGGGGGGACAGCACTATCCTTTAGCTTCAGTTCAGTCGATTTTTAAAGTCTTACCAGACGTCGAGTTAACCTTGCTCTACGGATCCACAGAGTCACCACTGATATCGTCTCAGCTGGTAACGAAGGAGAATGCTGTTAAGGGTATTTACGGTAAGATGGCGGTCACACAAGGATTAGAAGTTAAAATTGTTGACGACGAAAACAAGATTGTCCCAAGAGGAACGCCTGGTGAAATCTGTACCCGTAGTTTCGCAGTCTTTCTAGAGTACCTGGAAGATCCCCAAGCTACCGGGAAGGTGAAGTCCAAGACTGGCTGGTGTTATACTGGAGATATTGGTTGCATGGATGACCAGGGAAAAATTGAAATACTTGGACGAAAATCAGCAATCATTAAACGATTGTCGGCCAAGATTTTCCCTAGTGAAATAGAGAAGGTCATTCAACAACACCCGCTAGTAGTAGAGGTCAAAGTGGTGGGTATACCTGACGAACGGCTGTACGAGGAGGTCTGCGCATGCGTTATTCTTCGCCAAGACATAGACGATGTGTCGAGTGACGATCGAGCAAAGCTTCAGGAGCTGGAGGAGTGGTGTGAGCAGCAATGGCCCCCAAGAGCTGATGGTTTGAGCCTGAAGCCAAAGTATTTTCTCTCGATGATGAAATTCCCTTCCACGGCATCTGGAAAAACCTTTGTCCCAGAAGTAAGAAATGAAGCCATTAAATTACTTGGTAATAATAATTAGTTAATAAATATTATGTATTTTACATATCTCCTTCACAAAAATTGATTTTTTCTTGGGATTTTCTATATCTGTCACAAAAGTGAATAAGCACCTATCCCATAGCGGCCAGTGCTTATATGGGCATCACAAGCCCAAATTGCCCTATTTCATTATGACGTCATATCAAAACAAATCTATTGTTTCAAAGTTAAGAATCATGGTCGCTAGAGGGGATACAGCAAAGCAAAATGTGCTAGAGGAAAACTATTTAACCCGAATCAGGCCTGTTCTTATTCATGTAAACAAACCATGACGTTATAGTGAAATAGGGTAATTTCGTGATTTCACCTTTTGTGGATTGTGCTGATTTACGATTGGTTGACTCTAAGCAGGTGACGATAGTGAGATGAAAGCATAATATGTGTTTACGCATAAAATCTAAGTAAAGCTAAATCTACGATAATGTTTAAAGTTACATGCAAGTACATTATAGTTCTAGGAGATTAATCATAATAAATTCATTGAAAATAACTACATATTATATAGAGAGATTTTGGACGAAAAACCAAAGATCAATAATGATTCATAACCACATGAATTCAAAAGAGAAACTGATACGTGGTTTGGAGATGACAAGCAAAGCAAATCCAGGATATGAGCTGAGCTAAAGAGCAAAATCTTTTTAGCCTTAAGGGTCCTGATTACTTATGCAAAAAGTCATCACGATTTTTTTAGAAAAACATTCTATAGAGAATTTATCGGCTTATCGAAAAATGGATGAAAAGCTATATGGTCCCGCGCCCATTTTCGAAATAAAATTTTTTGAACGGAACCATATTTTGACATATTTGAAAAACAAATGGCGAAAAATGCATTTTCACAAAAAAAATTACTCAAAAAGTAACAAAGCTATTGACGAAGTTTTTGCAGGCAATCTCATCCATTATTTTAATATGGGAAAGTAAATTATATATGTTTTAATATTTTGTCAAACTTTACAGTTTTGTTTTCGTTTCTGACTTAAAATCGCTTTGAAAAATGAAACCCTAAACCACTTACCATCGAGTGTTATGTTGAAAAGTCATTAGGATTTTTTCAAATCTCGCGAAAAGAAAGATTTTTACGAGATCTTTCAGAAAAAATAAAGAGTCCCGCTCCACAAATTATGGTTTTGGCAGGTTGAAGCATAATTTTCGAAGACTCATTGTGTTATTCTTATGTTGCCTTTTGGCGGGATTTTGCGCGCGCGTGGCCTTTTAGCGGTAACTTGCTCTCGGACACACGTTTCAAGCGTTGTTGTTTTTCTAAAGTGGTCAGGACCCATAAGATCACTTCATACAGTCTTAGGGGTAATGATAATACGTTACTTTTACCTAAATTTAATGTGTTATGGAAGAAAAAAATTAGTTATCGCCAGTGTGTACAACATTGGAATAACCTTCCCAATTATGTCTTTGAAGCAGCAAACATTAGCCAATTTAGAAACAAACTTACAAAAATACTTTTTTTAGATATGTATGTAATTTTATCAGTTTTAGTATTTTTTATTCTTGTTCAATTCTATCTTATTAACTTTTGTACAAATATACATTGATTTTTAGTTATACACGTTCGTATTTTGAACGAGTGTAAGCTCCTAGGCGATATGTGTCTAAATAAAATATTGTATAATATATTGTATAACGTATTGTATGGCTACGATTCTGACATACTAACGATAAAATTTCTGTGGTATACCTAATGTGTCAGTAATTGACCATTTTCAAATTCGTTATTGCTCAGGCTAAGCCTCAATTGTAAGTAAATCAACAAAACAGTCCAGACAAAACCATTGGTATTGATATTGTTTTTGGATTGGTGCATTTCCACGTGATGCATATCGTACAAAAGAATATATCACATACTATCGAGGCTTAGCCTGAGCAATGAAGCACATATGAGACTGGACAATTTGTCAAAATCTATGTCAGCTCAAAGATATCATTGCGTCTTTCATAAACATTTCAATAACCCTCAAAGAAATTTACTACAATGAACTGAAACCAACCTAAGAGAAAACTCACCTTGAAGGTGGATTAAGTTAAACCTATGAAAGTGAAACGGCTTTGTTAGTCAAAACTAGTAACAATATGAATGTCCGATATGAGTCGTTTAGTCTAAAGCTGATTCAACATTTACCATGTATTTCCATTTGCTATACACTGTTGCATTTTTGTTATGTAAATTTCAAAGTTATATATTAATGTTACCTTCTAGGTTATGATTTAACGTGTATAATGTATTTGTTGACGAATAAAACCTTCAAAACTTTTGTCCACATATTGCCTCACTTTATTCGGAAATATATATTCGTTAGCTTAGATTTTGTAAAATATCTGTGGGGTTTATTTCAAAACGTTTGGTACAGTTCGATATTGCATATGCATGGAGCACTCCTAGGAAGTACACCTCCTCAAAACGCTTATTTTGATGCATTTACTCGGACTGGAGCTATCTCACAGAACTACCGTTTTAAATTAAACCCCAGGCTTTCTTTTATGATTTGATAAAAAATGAGAACCCATTGATCTTCTCTGGTAGCATTTGATCCACAAAACCTTGTGAGTTTGATACACTCCGGAATCATAAAATAGTAGCGAATAAAATAGTTTGCTATTGATCTAATCTATGATCATACAGTTATACTGCGAGATTCACTGTTCGTGGTCCGCGGTCCGTGATTACAATGTTTCATTTACCTAACTTCCCTACTTGCTATGCGTTGTTGCTCTCTTGACACAGACACAACACGTTCTCTAGTCAGTCTAGTTGATCGATTAAATTACCACTGTTAGCAAAATTTGGATTTCTCTTTTATATTCTACTGCAGTCGCAAAGGATTTCAGGGTATGTATGTGTGTAGACTTTCATATGTGCTATCAAAATTTGACTACCATGTGACTACTGTCCGTGATAACGTGACAAATGTTCGACAGATGTGTACATATCTATAAACAACTGCAATAATCGAGACTGCAGTCATATTCTAAAGAGAATAAATTCCTTTATTTTGAGTTAGTTGTTATATGGAGATGTTGAGTGAATCGTAGAGTGTTTTCTTTTGTTTAATTAGTGCTATTTACTACTAAATAGTGACAACTGTTGCACACATTTAGTGTTTGCACTCTATACCTTAGCCTCCTCCGCAGGCAACCCTTTTTCGGCCCTTTTTGCTATTTTTACTTATTCAGGATTCCTTTGTTGCCCTCTCGACTGAGAGACCTGGCGCCCAAGAGAAAAAGAGAAGGGGTTTGCCTTTTTTCTTTCTCGAAGTGACGTAATCCCATAATCCCCAACGGTCAAATGCAAAACAGGAAGCCCATCCAAGAAACTAGAAAGGAAAACGCTAAAAAGAGACGCCTGCGGAGGAGCCTATCTATACCTGTGAAATATATGAGTTTTGAGTGAAATCTCGAAGATCAATAATCGCTACTTCAGGCTTCCTGTGGAATCGTTTGCGATCGAATTGCCCTAATTAACGCCACTGCTTTACGTGCTTGATAAAATAGGCGAATCCAATAGAAAATTGCCTTCTAGCGAGACAGTATAATCTCAAATGGCATAGTTATATAACTAACTATGGAAGGTTTAATATTCGCTTTATAGGTGGTAAAGCATGGAATTCTTTAAATGAAAATATTTTAACAATCAATGTCATGTAAGGCTTTCAAAAATCTCCTACAGAATCACTTCTGTCTGAGTATTGACAAGATTGTGTAGTGGAATTATGATGCTTTTTCCCCCTGCTATTATGACTCTATTCTCTCCTATAACATCAATCCTTTTTCTCTAGTTACTATTAATACCTTCTTCCCTTCCAATCAATTTCAAATTGAAACAATTCTCATCTCCATTTTTTTTTCCACTACTTTAACTTGTTTAATTAATACTTTGATCTATATATCTAAATTTAATTTGAATTATAAATTTCCTTTATTTAATTGTGTTCATTTATATAAATATGATACTATAATGTTTTAAATACTTTTATTTACATTTATATACTTTAACTAATTTTTCACGTTCTACTGAGTTCCTGCATTATGTATATTTTTGCACAGATACCCTATTAACCAGAATTACTTTAAACTATACCTGATCAACTGACCCCAGCTACTTAGTCCTTTAACACAAAACTATTTTAAGCAGTCTTGATCAAGAAAAAAAAAAGATATTTTTTATGTTATATTGTAAAAAAAATATAATTCACGAGTGCAAATAAACTGATCAGATATAATATCTTTCAATATGTGTTAAATAACATTCGTTTCGTTTTGGATTATCCACGTTTTCCTCCAAGATTAATAGGGATTTTAGAACAACGTTCGGTGAATTTGTGTTCATTTGAACCAATCCGACGTCCAAGATCTTTTGTTCTAAGATTTTGCAAACATTGTTACATGTTTGGATATAGTTTATGAACGTTTTGGAGTGGTTGTTTAGTTATTTTTGAAATGTTTGATGGTTTTGAGAAAGCCAAAATTTTGACAGTCGGATAGATTGTTAAACCTAAGACTGCACCCCTGTGTATTTCACCACAGGAAGCCCAAACTCGACAACAAAATTTTGATATGCGTTTTCGTACACACTTTTTATTTGTATTTCAGTATGCAGTTGTCAAAAAAATCGTGTTAGAACGAATACGTTTACATAAATGAAGTACTTTTCTATCGTTAATTATAATATTAATGGGAAATTACCAGACTATTACAGAATACAATTTATTTAATTAATGTCCAGAACAAAAGCACTTTATACTCACATTTATGTTGTATGTTTTTATTCTTCCAAATACTTAGAATATTTAGCTGGTTAACAATCCCATCATAGCTTGTTCTGACCGCACGTGATCAAACGAATAAATCTGCTGAGCCTGCAATAAAATGACCGCATCGACAAACCCTCTCCCCAAACGAAAATCGTTGGCCTTGATAAGCCTGAAGCGTGATAACGTTTATCCCCATCTATAGACCAGAATCCTTTTCACATTGCGTCCACTAATTATGACTATTGTTTCTGTATTCTCGAGAGAATACAAAATTTGAATAAGAAATAATTCTGAAAACTATTAAGAGGTGTTGCATGAGAAAGTCAAACAAAGTTGGAAATGAAAATTCAAAGCCCCCCCTGAAACTTTGTGTGCTGGCAGGTCCTCGGGGGGAATGAACAAATCAAGACATATTTCATCTCAAAACGTAATGGTTGCCATGGAAACCGCCGCTGACCAAATTGGCCACGGGCTCATGTTTTCTGCAAAAAAATCAAGCCTTGCAGGGTGAAATATAGAGCTCTGCTACTCGCTCAAAATCTTACCAATTAACTTGAAAGTTGGCAAGATGAAATATCAATCTTAGTTCTAAACACATGTATAGTAGTTTTGTAAATTAGAGTGTTTTTAGAATTAGATAAATTACGCTTATCATGGCTCCCTGTCGTCACTTTTTACAAATGACAAAATCACTATCCATTCTATGTACGATTTCTCCAAAAGTACTCACAATTAGAACACAAAACTCCGTCAATAGAATGTTGGAATAAAAGGGTAACTAAAACATATAATAGATTTTTGGGCATTCAAATAAAACAACAACAAAAATGCAACGATTTTCATACAAAATTTCAAAATATCAAAAACTTTGCATATTTTGAGCTAAATCATTTAAATTGAAAAAGTTTTCCAATAACAATTTCTTTTACCCAGAATGAGGATCACTATCTGTTTTTATGTTTGCTTTTGCCTTTTGACATTTTAAGTTTGAAATTAAAGAGAAATCGTATTCATATGTGACTACCCTTTATGATATATTTGCATCATATGGCAACGAATATTCAGCCTTCAATAACTGATCCATCTCTCGCTATTTTAATCCAATCGTGCATAAACGAGGTACTTGAAAGTCTTTAAAAGTCAGAAGACCTTTTGTTGGATAGCAATTAGCAATTGTCCTCGCCGAATGTATAAACAAAACAGCACATTTTTGCTTCGTAAATACACCAAAATTACTCGTTCAAAATTGGTCTCTATTTCCATCCAAATACGTCTTTTTCTTTGGCTCAACTCAATACCTGTACTCTATGGAACCACCAAATGAGTAAAACCTGTGCTTAGTGTTATAGTTGCATCAATTTCGATAAAAAAACGCTCTAAAGGTGACATAATGGACATATAATTTCATTCGAGTGCTAATACCGGAAGTGACCTGAAAGATGCCGCTGACTGGTCGAAGAGTGTGTTTATAAATCAATTACAAATCTTATGACAAATATCGGAATCAAATTCAATAAAACTCAATCGAAAGCAACTGATGTATAACTGGTTTCTTAGACAGCTGCCTTGCTATTGTTAGTATTTTTTTTATTTTCTTGTTATTTTACCTTTGTATATAAGACACAGGAATCCCGATGATGGCAAGGTAACAGATGTCCTATTTTTTATTTTGATATTGTTTTTGAGATGCTACAATATTAACTATATATTTTTTTTTATAATCGCAAAAATGTCCTAGGGCTGTCTTAGACTTTTTTTGCGCTTTCTTTTTTCTTTTTTTCTTTCTTTCTCTCATTCTTTCTTCCTTTCTTTCTCCCTTTCATCCATTTATGTATTCATCCATTCATCCATTCATCCATTCATCCATCCATCCATCCATCCATCCATCCATCCATCCATCCATCCATCCATCCATCCATACATACATCCATTCATCCACTCATTCACTCACTCACTCATTCATTTATTCATTCCTTCATTCCTTCATTCCTTCATTCCTTCATTCCTTCATTCCTTCATTCCTTCATTCCTTCATTCCTTCATTCCTTCATTCCTTCATTCCTTCATTCCTTCATTCCTTCATTCCTTCATTCCTTTATTCATTCATTCACTCACTCATTCATTCATTCATTCATTCATTCATTCATTCATTCATTCATTCATTCATTCATTCATTCATTCATTCATTCATTCATTCATTCATTCATTTCATTAATTAATTAATTCATTCATTCGTCGTTCGTTCATTCATTCATTCATCGTTCGTTCATTCATTCATTCTATCACAGACTTGTGTAGGGATAGTTTGCAGCTAAAATTTGTTGGAGAATCATTAAAACTAATCTGAGGTTCGTGCTTGTACTTATCCACTCTCTTCATATACTTAGCAGTTCATAAATATTCATTGAGATAATTACATGTAGGTTGCAAAATTCCAGTCAGTCGCTTTTGATTGAGGAACAGTTTTCTACTATAGAGAGTTGCTCGTTTTTTCAGCTTTCGCAAAGCAAAAGTACATGCACAGGCGAACAAATATCAATCCAAGATTGTCAGAAAGACATAAGTGCACATCTTAGAACATATGGTCTTGGAAAACAACATGGACAAGTCAGGTCAGTCGTGCAGGTACAAACTTTATGATACATTTTTATATGAGCATTGCTTAATAGTTACTGCTATATTGTTATATGGATTATTTTGAGTTTGGAAGGTGTATCCGTTCTCGATTTTGAGAGCAAAAAAAAAAAAGTTTTTAATTGAATTTCGTCGTGTTTGTCGATAATCATAGATATAAATTGTTATGTGCAATCAAAATAGCATGGAAAATACAAGGATTTTTTATAAAATCCAAAATAAATATAAATAAATCAATGAACTATCGTTTTTTATTTTACTTCATTGTTATATCATTAGGTCTGTTTAATGTTGATGCAAATGAAGCCGCATTATATTCTATTTGCAAGTACCATCGTGATCGATGCCATGGACAAAGACGAACTACGTAAACAAAAAATGACCATTCTCAAGAAAGTTTGTGTCAGGCATGCAATTTCAGAAGCGTCAGGGAGAAAAAAGGAAGCCGACGTAGAAGCCCTTTTTAACTATATGCGCATCAATCACAACTCATACATAATCAATTATTGCACAGGCGTGACTCGTAGCTAAAAAGAAAGCAACAAACAAACAAACAGGCAAACAAAAACAAAAACATTTTCAACCACGGTTAAAAAAATCATCTAACTGTACAAGCTCGTACCCAAAGCACGCATTTTCTTATGACGTGCAGCAAAGACCGAGGGCTCTGGTATAATCCAATACAATGTTTTTATGGTTTCCGGTTTAGTTGCTTATGCACATATTCATCTGTTGCCCTCGTTGTTTGTCGCAGGTCACAAGAAAACAGGGGCTCTGGTACGATATCAGTTGATAAGCGCAATATCTAATTTCATAGCATCTTAAAAACAATATCAAAATGGAAAATAAGAGATATACAATACTTTGCCATTATCAAGACAAAAAACAAACAAAAAACAACGACAACAAAAAGGAACAGAAACAAAAAGTAGAAAACTTAAAAAAGAAATAAAATAACGAAAAAAAATCAAGAAAGGAAAAACCAAACGCCGGGAAACGAAGAAGAAGAAAAGGAAAAAAAAACCACAACCTTAACAAAACAAAACAAAACAAAACAAAACAAAACAAAACAAAAAATGCCGCCAAACAATGCCATACATTACTTTGCTATCTCTGGGATCCCTGTGTTATATATTCAAACACCAAATAAAAAGTAAGCTACCCAAGAAAACAGTTATATATCAAATTTGCTTGGATTATTTTGTTTATCGAATTTTCATTCCGGAACTTTTTTATAAAAAAGTTTGTTTATTATTATTATTTTTTTTTTTCAATTAAACACATCGCTTGGCCGGTCAGCGGCATATTTCATTTCTTGTATTCGCTTTCTAATATTTTTGGTGAATTTATATGTCAACTTTGAACCGTCTCTTGATGAAAATTAATGCAAATATAACACTAAGCACAGGTTTTACTCATTTGGTGGTTCCATAGAGTACAGGTATTGAGTTGAGCCAAAGAAAAAGACGTATTTGGATGGAAATAGAGACCAATTTTGAACGAGTAATTTTGGTGTATTTACGAAGCAAAAATGTGCTGTTTTGTTTATACATTCGGCGAGGACAATTGCTAATTGCTATCCAACAAAAGGTCTTCTGACTTTTAAAGACTTTCAAGTACCTCGTTTATGCACGATTGGATTAAAATAGCGAGAGATGGATCAGTTATTGAAGGCTGAATATTCGTTGCCATATGATGCAAATATATCATAAAGGGTAGCCACATATGAATACGATTTCTCTTTAATTTCAAACTTAAAATGTCAAAAGGCAAAAGCAAACATAAAAACAGATAGTGATCCTCATTCTGGGTAAAAGAAATTGTTATTGGAAAACTTTTTCAATTTAAATGATTTAGCTCAAAATATGCAAAGTTTTTGATATTTTGAAATTTTGTATGAAAATCGTTGCATTTTTGTTGTTGTTTTATTTGAATGCCCAAAAATCTATTATATGTTTTAGTTACCCTTTTATTCCAACATTCTATTGACGGAGTTTTGTGTTCTAATTGTGAGTACTTTTGGAGAAATCGTACATAGAATGGATAGTGATTTTGTCATTTGTAAAAAGTGACGACAGGGAGCCATGATAAGCGTAATTTATCTAATTCTAAAAACACTCTAATTTACAAAACTACTATACATATGTTTAGAACTAAGATTGATATTTCATCTTGCCAACTTTCAAGTTGATTGGGAAGATTTTGAGCGAGTAGCAGAGCTCTATATTTCACCCTGCAAGGCTTGATTTTTTTTGCAGAAAACATGAGCCCGTGGACGATTTGGTCAGCGGCAGTTTCCATGGCAACCATGACGTTTTGAGATGAAATATGTCTTGATTTGTTTATTCCCCCCGAGGACCTGCGAGCACACAAAGTTTCAGGGGGGGCTTTGAATTTTCATTTCCAACTTTGTTTGACTTTCTCATGCAACACCTCTTAAGGTAGTGACACGGGGGTAAAACGTCATCACGCTTCAGTGCTTGTTTTGAGCTGATGATGCGCCAATGCCATATAAGGAAAGTACCCTAGCTCCTTCATCTATGTAAGGAAACCACCATGGCTACTTGAATAAGTTATTAGCTCAAGAGCAATAAGCTCCTGAATTAGCTCAATAAAATATCTGAATTTTTTAAAAAAATTTCCGCGAAAGACGATTTCATACTCTAATTGATCGAAGATAAACATGCTGCTTTTTAAATTTTAGCCCTTTTAAGACTTATCTGCAAACATAGAAAAGTTAATTTGACCTCGTTTTCGTTTTCGTTTTCATTTATAGTTATAACGGCAAATCGACAATTTATTTCGGTAAGTTATTTTGAAATAATATTTTGTATGAACAGCTTTGACTACGTACGTTGAACGTTGTTAACAACTTTCGCTAACGTTATATTTTTAACTTGAAGACAAATCAAACCTTTTTCACGCTTATTAAGAAACTGAGGAGATAATAAAAATCAATAAGTTTTTGTAATTGAATAAATAATAAAGATTTTAATAATTTACAATCATTTACAATTTGGTTGCCTGAGGCGCTCGAACTCAGAACGAGGCGCTTCAATGATGTAAGAACTCACAACGCGGTCTGCGTTTCAACTGATCACGTGGTGTCAAAGCGACGATTTTCATTGGTGGGGAAGAGAGCAACGCCCACTTTGACCTACCCTGTGGTTATTTACATCAAACTTATATACATCAAACTTGAGAACCTTATTGAACATTTTTTTCCTATTGTTTCCATTTTTAAAATTCCTAAGAGCCAAACGTGTTTGTAGTAGCTTCGCTCGTATTTTACCCTATTAGTTGGGATGCTGACCAGTAAATACAGTGTGCTCAACAGACGTAAGAACAGCTATAAATCGAAATAAAAAATGAATCATTTTTCTTTGTTTTTCTACAGGTCAATGCATCTTGCAGCGTCTCTGTTACAACTAGGCCTATCCTATGGAGAACGTGAATTATTAATTGGTTCCTCAGGTCTTGAATATCTGATATCTATTATGGCACTTCATCGAATAGGTGCCAAAGCTATCTTTATGAGCCCTATTGACCTTACGCCAGATAAAATGAACTTCATCATTACCAAAAATCTGGATTGCAGACTTATTGCTTACGATCCTGATATGACAGACTCCCAGGAAAAGCAAGTAATGACGGGTATTAAAGAACTGGTCCAACATAATGCAGATTGTGGGAGAGAACCTCCGATCATCGTGACTTTAAAAGATCAGAAGTACATCAGTAAGAAACAATGTTGTCCAACTTGGAATGACTCGGGTTTTCGTACTTACCAAGACTTTCTCAAGCATGGCCAATCACTCGATCTGACAAAGCTTCTCGAAACCCAACAGAAAGTACAAATTGATGATGAAATCGAGGCGTTTATGACTTCTGGAAGTACAGGAGAACCCAAAATTGTCCAACACACAGCACACTCGCTGCAAGATTGGCCCGCAATCAGGGCAATCAGCGGAAATACAACACGCACCAATCTCTATCATGACCGTCCTTTCTGTTGGTCTTGGGGCTACGTCCAAGAGCATGCTCCTCTTGTAGGTAATGTTACAGTAGTGCATGTTCCAACTGCTTTGACACTAAGTGAGCCATTTAACGAAAACATTTTCAAGGTCTGGGAGGATGAGAAATGCTCGCATATTGGTTTAAGTTCTATCATGAGGAATAAGCTCCTTCAGGAATCTAAACATCTCAAGTACGATCTAAGTAATATCAAGATGCTTACTTTCGGGGGACAACACGTTTCTTTAACTTCAGTTCAGGCGATTTTTGAAATCTTACCAGACGTCCAGTTAACTTTGGCCTACGGATGCACAGAGTCCTCAATGATATCGTCTCCAACTGGTAACGAAGGAGAACGCCGTTAAGGGTATTTACGGTAAGATGGCTGTCACATCAGGAGTAGAAGTTAAAATTGTTGACGACGAAAACAAGATTGTCCCAAGAGGAACGCCTGGTGAAATCTGTACCCGTAATTTCAAAGTCTTTCTAGAGTACCTGGAAGATCCCCAAGCTACCAGGAAGGCGAAGTCCAAGACAGGCTGGCTGCATACTGAAGATATTGGTTGCATGGATGACCAGGGAAAACTTGAAATACTTGGAAGAAAGTCAACTATAATTAAACGATTGGCTAACAAGATTTTCCCTAGTGAAATAGAGAAGGTTATTCAACAACACCCGCTAGTAGCAGAGGTCAAGGTATACCTGACGAACGGCTGTACGAGGAGGTCTGCGCATGCGTTATTCTTCGCCAAGACATAGACGATGTGTCGAGTGACGATCGAGCAAAGCTTCAAGAGCTGGAGGAGTGGTGTGAGCAGCAATGGCCCCCAAGAGCTGATGGTTTGAGCCTGAAGCCAAAGTATTTTCTCTCGATGATGAATTTCCCTTCCACTGCATCTGGAAAAGCCTTTGTTCGAGAAGTAAGAAATGAAGCCATTAAATTACTTGGTCATAATAAATAGTTCATAAATAAATATGTATTTTACACATCTCATCCACTTAAAGGTTATTCTCACTACCCCTACATTAATTATTTTAAACACATCTTCGCACAGGAAAAAAAAACAAAAACAAAAACGAGAACACGGAAAAAGACACTCAAGGCATGATTATAGGACAACACATCAAACAAACAAACTGAGTTGTATTTTTTAATTATTTATATTTGCTATACACTGTTGAATTTTTGTTATGTAACTTTCAAATTTCTATAATAAAGGTGCGGGAATGTTATTGTTACCTTCTAGGTTGTAATTTAACGTGTATTATGTATTTTTGGACGAATAAAATCTTTGAAACGTTTGTTCACATATTGCCTCAGTCGATTCGGGAATTAATCGAACGAGAGTGATATACTTTACAATGCCTACATAGACAAATAGTCGTTAACTTTGGTTTTGTAAAATATCTATTGGCTTTATTTCATACCTTCAGTTTGTTCAGTTGGAGCTTGCATGTATAACGATGCGAAAATTGTTCCGAGGAAAAGCCCTAAACACTTTTCAAGGAAGTAACCCTGTTGGATATTATAAGTTGTAATAACGTGACGCGCAAATGATCATGGATCCATGTGCTTTTTTGTTGTGACAGTAAACAGGAATTGGACATCCGGATATTGACTTTACAACCCCTTTCCTCAAAACGTTTATTTTCACTTTCTGCTTATAGCTCGCCCAACAGGCTTATTTTCAAATGTACGTTGTACGTTTACAAGCATTACATACTCATTACATGACGTTGCTCCCTGTGGATTCTACCATAACTTTTCATTTATGGTGATCATATCAAACTTATTCCCCATATTGTGGAATATTTGCTCAAACTATCAATATCAATTCTGTCGAAGCTTATTTGGACACTAGTTATAACACAAAAAGTTATTATAAGTAAGTTATAGATATTACTTGTTGATGCTGCATGTAAACATTGGAATTTTGCGATTTGATTGCGAAGAATCGCCATTGCCGGCTACAAAGTCCTCTGCTATTGCCTACACCGACACAAGAAAGATGGTTATAAATACGGCAAAGAACTCCATCTTCTCTTGCTATTTGCCCCATCGAATTTTGTCGAAAAATAGACAATTTATATGTCAAAATACAGGAAATTTTATGTAGAATTCGATTTTTGCGGTAAAAATGGACCTGGGCATGCGTATTAGGGCGTAAAGTGATGTTTCGTAACGCAACTGGGTCACAGAGGTCAATTTCTCTTGTAAAAGCACTTAAAGTCCTCTGTTTGCAAATCTAAATTGCCCCACGAAAAGTTTGCCGTAATGGCTTGAAAACTATACAATATGACAGCTATAATAGTGTAATATTTGATCACCGTGGTAAAAATGTTGTCATTTCAGAGGGTTTTGAGTAAAACGGCAATATGCTGAAAATTTTATGGAATTTATACGGTGTTTATATGAAGTCTGAAGTGGAGCGTGACGCTGTTGACTTCAAAGGGGCTTTTGTGACAATGAGTTTGATATGCTCACTATAGACATAAAATCCAACACGAATTCAAATTAGTGATGAACTTGCCGATCGAGGGAGAAAAATCCTTAAAAACTGGTGAGGCCTGGTGACTTTCGTGAGACACATAGCCAGCGCGGTAGCTTGCCAGTTTTGACAATTGACCAGTTTCAAGTTCTTCTTTGCTCAGGCTAAGCCTCAATTGTAGGTAAATTCACAAAAGGGTCAATACAAAACCATTGGTATTGATATTGTTTTTGGATTGGTTGGTGTATTCCCACGGGATGTACTCGTACAAAAGAATATATCACATACTATTGAGGCTTAGCCTGAGCAGTGAAGAATATGAAACTGGACTATTTACAAAAGGGCGGTACACAGGATTCGCAGTTTATCGTCAATTTACAAATTAACGTAAATTTTACTTAAAAATTTGTTAATATGAAGGAAATCTACTAGTTTTTATCTTCTCTGTATATTGCAAAAATGTGTTGTCGTGAGCATTTCATAAGTAATTGTAATCGAGATTGAGCATTCACTAGTCGAATCAAGCTCTGCTTTCATTGTTTTTTTTTCCGAGTTTTCTCACGACTGCCGGACTACTGCAAAAATTCCCGGCAACCATGAAAAGCTTTTGAGTTGAGGATTGGATTGAGCTTAGTTACATTTTGAAGCCTTCAGTGGATTTATGGGCCGTGAAGTAAACAAGTAAAGCATCAGAGTTTGAATACTTCGCCAAGACTGTTTGAATGAAATGTTTCTTTAATTTAAGCTTACTTTTGAAGCTCAAATACATTTTTTATCCCTTGGTGCAAACAATGAGCTATATATCAATGTTAAGTTTCTGTATTACAAGTGAGATTTGTTTTCCTGAATTTGCTGTTATTTTTGAAAGATTCCAATCTGTCATTGATCAGACTCTAGTAATCTCACTTGTAATACAAAAACCTAACATTGGGGGCTAACCAGAAAACCTAGCTAACAGTTTACTTAGCCCCCAGGCTCATTTATTTTACGTAAAATAAACATCCTGGCCTGTAAATAAGACATTTATTATTATTATTATTATTATTATTATTATTATTATTATTATTATTATTATTATTATTATTATTATTATTATTACAAATGACGTTCAAAACTCAGACTTTGCGATACAAGCTGCAGAAAGCCATTTGAATTAATTTATTATTATTTTTATTATTATTATTATTTTTTTTTTACCTGAATTTTATTTGTTTACCTATAATATTTTTTAGAATTTTCTTAAATTATAATTTTATAAAATGTATATAAATTATATAAAATGTATATAATTATGAACAAACAATATGCAGAACATTTAAATTAATGAACTATATCAATTTCATGTTTTTTTATCATTTTGTAAATATTATATAATTTTTAACCATATATATATATTTTTTTTGAAGATGAATTGTAATAAAGGATTATTATTATTATTATAAAAAAAAAATTATTATTATTATTATTATTATTATTATTATTATTATTATTATTATTATTATTGTACATATACACTCGTTTGCAAGAACGTTGTCAGTAGTATACATTTATACAAATATCTAATTTATTCAGTGCATTTAATGATATGCAAAACAGAAAACTCGCTTATTCATTGTTTCCTTCATTCAATAAATGTCAAAAATATTTTTTCCTGTCTATTACATCGTACAGATCATAAAACAGTTGGTTTCTTGTATAAAAAATGATTATTTTGCCTTTTGCTTTTCATTAGATATTTGTATAAATGTATAAACGTATATTACAACGTTCTTGCAAACGAGTGTATATAAAAATGTAAATATAGCTTAATGAGGAAAAACAACATTCTATTCTATTCTATCGCTTTGTTTTGCAGTGACCGGGAGTTTTGATATTTGAATTTGTCAGCTTTCTGAAAAACAATCTTGATCCACTAGACTCGCCGAGGATTCTCGCGTTAATATTTGCTTGTTCTTTTGTTCATAATTTCATAGTTTTGAATTCTAGTGTAGGTCCGACACGACGTCGGTCATAGTATTTACTCTAAATTACTGTTTTCACAATCCATGGCAGTTTGATCGAGGTGGATTTGATCCAGAGACTGGACTGATCAAAACCCAGCAAATAATTATCCAACAAAACTTCAGACAAATAACAATAATAATATAATCTTTATAAAGCGCAAATCCAAATCTGTTCTAAGCGCTATTAAATAAAATGGACAAACACGAAATAAACTAAATAATTGCAACAGTCGTAAACATTAATTACAAGGTGAGTTTTAAGTTCAGTTTTGAAAGACGCAAGATTAGAGATATTTCGGAGAGATGATGGTATTGAGTTCCACAGTTCCGGAGCTGCAACAGAGAAGGAGCGATGACCATAAGATTTGAGATTATATGACTTTGATGACAAGTAACAGTTGTGATTAAAAACAAAAAACAAAAAGAACAATTAAGGCCGTTACACACGAGGAAGCTTGATCAAATCGAGCGACAGTAGCGATCGAGGACAACGAAACACAAAACATTCCGAGAAGAAGCAGGCAACAGGGCTTTAAATGTTCCTCTTGTGGTCCTTTCTAAGAACAGTGATGTTGCCCACTCCACCTTTAAGCGAGTTATACGGGTTTATTTTAAGGAACAGCATGAAAACGAGGTAGTGATAAGCACCTATTTTTCATAGAAGGGCTAAACATAAAGCTGTGGTGATGTACAAAATATTCTATAAAATAGACCCAAACTGTCTAGAGAACATTCACGTTAGCGCCAGAAACCTACATAATTTACGAGATAACTACTCGACCTTAAATTTACTAAAACCCAACACGAAATATTTAAAGAGGTCCATTTTGTATTCAGGGTCTAAGCTGTGGAAACGAGAGAACTCAGAAACTCAGAATCATTGAGAATTTAAACAAAATAGTATTAAGACATGTAATATTTTAGATTATAAATGAACTTTCTTGTATTCGTTCATTCGTTCATTATTTTTCTCCATAACTCACTCAGTAACTTTTAAAAACATTCTTCGTTTCAATTATACTATGCTGTGAAATCAGTAGACTTCTTGTCCGAAGTTTATATGCACTTGATAGCTGTAAAATAAACTGGAACGTGCTGTATTTTTTACTGATTCTACTGCCAGCACGTGCGCATAATGTAAAACAGTAAAACACTCATATAAGTCTCTAACTCATAAATATTGCATCAATTGACCTAAATCAGTATAGTTGTAAAATGTATAGATAAGTGATACAACGGTGTTTCTATAGAAACAACGACGAAATCTACTCTTATATCTTACTAGTTTTTATATCTTCCTCAATCAGTATATATTTTCTCTATTACTGTTTGTATTCTGTTACTTCTAGTAATTTCATGGCTTTATCTCTAACTCCTCTTACAAAAGTTTTCCCAGACGACGTGACAGGGAACGTCTTCATCGAGAGAAAGTACTTTGGCTTCAGGCTCAAACCATCAGCTCTTGGTGGCCATTGCTGCTCACACCACTCCTCCAGCTCCTGAAGCTTTAATCGATCATCAGTTGCATTATTCATCTCTTGGCGAAGTACGACGCATGCGCAGACCTCCTCGTGCAGCCGCTGATCAGGTACACCGACTACTATTACATCTGCCACTAGCGGGTGTTGTTGGATAATTTTCTCTATTTCACTGGGAAAAATCTTGACGGACAATCGTTTGATGATGGCTGACTTTCTTCCAAGTATTTCAAGTTTCCCCTGGTCATCCATGCAACCAATATCGCCAGTATGCAGCCACCCTGTCTTGGACTTCGTCTTCCTGGTAGCCTCGGGATTTTCCACGTACTCTAGAAAGACTTTGAAATTACGGGTACAGATTTCACCAGGCGTTCCTCTTGGGACAATCTTGTTTTCGTCGTCAACAAGTTTAACTTCTACTCCTGGTGTGACGGCCATCTTACCGTAAATACCTTTAACAGCGTTCTCCTTCGTAACCAACTGGGACGATATCATTGATGACTCTGTGCATCCGTAGGCCAAAGTTAACTGGACGTCTGGTAAGACTTTAAAAATCGCCTGAACTGAAGTTAAAGAAACGTGTTGTCCTCCTACATCAAACATCTTGATAGTACTTAGATTGTGCTTGAGATGCATAAATTCGTGAAGGAGCATATTCATCATGGTAGAACCTAAACCAATATGTGAGCACTTCTCATCCTCCCAGATCTTGAAGATGTTTTCGTTAAATGGCTCACTTAGTGTCAAAGCAGTTGGAACATGTACTGTTGTAACATCACCCATAAGAGGAGCATGCTCTTGGACGTAGCCCCAAGCCCAACAGAGTGGACGGTCATGAAAGTTCTTGATTCGTGTCGTATTTCCACTAATAGCTCTGATTCTGGGCCAATCTTGCAGTGAGTGTGTTGTGTGTTGGACAATTTTGGGTTCTTCAGTACTTCCAGAGGTCGTAAACGCCCCGATTTCATCATCAATTTGTACTTTTTCTTGGGTTTCGAGAAGCTTTGTCAGATCGAGTGATTGGCCATGCTTGAGAAGGTCTTGGTAAGTACGAAAAGCTGAGTCATTCCAAGTTGGACAACATTGTTTCTTACTGATGTACTTCTGATCTTTTAAAGTCACGATGATCTGAGGTTCTCTCCCACAATCTGCATTATATTGAACCAGTCCTTTTATACCAGTCATTACTTGCTTTGCCTGGGAGTCTGTCATATCAGGATCGTAAGCAATAAGTCTGCAATCCAAATTTTTGGTAATGACGAAGTTCATTTTATCTGGCGTAAGGTCACCAGGGCTCATAAAGATAGTTTTGGCTCCTATTCGATGAAGGGCCATAATAGATATCAGGTACGTAGGACCTGAGGAACCAATTAATAAAGCACGCTGTCCATGGGATAGCCCTAGTTGTAACAGTGACGCTGCCAGATGCATTGACCTACAGAAAAACAAAGAAAAAAATGATACATATTAGATCTCAATTTACAGTTTTTCGAACGTCTGCTAAGCACACTGTATTTGCTGGCAGCAAAACCAAAAAAAAGACTATTTATCAAGATCATAAATCTTAAATGTTCAAACACCCTTTTTTCCATTCAACTTTTGCGAATACATTTTCATTTTTTGTGTAAAGCGATCATTGGCGTGGGACAGTGTAAGATCTATCAACGCAACTTCACAAAAAAATGTTCTTTAACCCGTATTAATATAGGAAAAGAAGTAGAATAGCTCCGAAATGCCCTGAATTGTGTGTGAAGATTGCCGATCTCTTGTCGACATACTCACCGACAAACCAATGGAGGAATTTTAATGCAATGTAGTGAACGCATCTGTGAATATTAAGGTTAGCTTGAATTATCTCGGCCAAATCACATCTAATTTCAAAATGTTAGATCTAAAATAGCAGCATTAATCTAGAGATTTGAAAAGTAATATACAATATTCGGGCTCATCTGTATGAGGTTTAAACGGCCAGCTTACAGCTCGCTGTTTCAAATCCTCATACGGATCTTCCGCTCATATTGTATATATTACTTGTACGCCTCACTTGTTGATTCATTGGGCTCAATGACGGTTTTGCGAACTGTTCAACTGTTAGTCAGTCTACGATAGGACAAGACTCACTTGTCTCTATATTCAGCATATGTCAATGACGATCTTTGCATGTTCATGTCATAAAAGATCACTGCTTCTGTATCAGGTTCTTGTTCTGCTTTGGTGTCAAGTAGTTGATGCCATAGTCGACCATCTAGTGGATATCGTAATGGAGTGTGATGGTAACTCATCTGGGACATTGTGGTTAGCTGAATGTAGAAGAAAGAATAAACCATGAAAATGCTATATAACTGTTTTAATTGATCTCTAGTTTATCCATATTTGTGCTATGGTAACATTGTATTGAGCTAGTATTGATACTCATACTGCATTTTAATACTTCAAGTACCTTTATTCATGTTTTTTGCACATACTAAGAAAGTTGGTTTCCGCTGAGCTCTCAAGAACCAGAGTCAAATGTGGAACGCGTATTCGACACACATCAGTTTTATAACTAGTTTCTTATTTTTCACCTTTTTATTTGAAAGTTTTGGTTTTATAAGTGTTTGAGCTTTTGAAGTAGTCTAATAAACTTGTAGATCTTGTTTTATCAGGTCTAAAAGGCGCCTTTTTTAACACATATATAATCCTGCGTTCTTTCTTTCTTTTTCATATTGTTCCGGCGACGAAGGACCAACGTCCGAAACGTCAGTTTTGCATTCATCTTTTTATGGTGTACAACTGATATTTTACAACTATGAAATAGCAAATGTCATTCAGCATCGGCTTTTGATTTTCGAATTCAATCTAAAATAAGATTTTAAATACTCAGATTCATGCAGATTAGTGTTTCAAATAATTTTGGAGTTTCGACATTGACGATAATTACGGGTATCATCATTTTATAACAATACTACTAATAATAAAGATGATGATAATAATAATCATAATAATGATGATGATGCTTGAATGAAAACCAACGTACCATTTTCGTTAGTTACAACCTAGCTTTACTCTAGCTCATTTCTGGATCTTTTCTTCAGCTAATATGAAACTACTGCAATAACCAACACTAAAACACTTAGATCTTTATATTTCTAGTTCGAATTTTTTATTAGAGAAATTTTATTTTCAATTTTAGTCATACTGCATAATTTATTTTGAAATTGCTAGGCAAGTTGTGTTTGATTGACGGAAGAGAGTCGACCACTTTTTCGAGCGAGTGTTTTTCTGCGACGGGCTTGTATCAATGGAATTAGTGGTAATATCCCTCTACACAGGCTGGTGAATGAAGCAAAGAGAGACTATTAGCTATGTTGTAACTCACATGATAAAGACTAAATCGATGGTATTAAATCTATGCAATGTTAAAAGTAAAATTGTTTTTTGCGACCGTCTTTTATCAACGAAATCAGTGGTAATGTCCCTCTATATAGGCTAGTGAATGAAGCAAAGAGACGCTATTAGCTATGTTGTAACTCACGAAATGAATAATAAATCGATGCTATTAAATCTATGCAGTGTTAAAACTGAAATATAAATTATTCACAAAATACTTGAAGTATGCTTGAAGCTGATGCAGACCGGAACGATCAGAACGACTACACTCTCAAAGATCAGATGTTCCAATAAATACACAAGAACATGAGAACCGTGTCGATGATGAAGAAGAAGATGAAGATAATGTGTACTACTGTGTCTACAAACCAAAAGTACCAGTACCGCAACCAACATATCGTGGGACAAGACAGACACCGCAGCCACTCAGAAGATCAAAGAGGTTGGAAGCAAAAAGACAACAACCGTTAATGAACTTGGTCACATCGACCGTAACGTATGTTTAGTTTTTTTTATTTAGTTGGAATTGTCGAGGGCGACAATTTCTAAAAGTGGGGGTGAGTGTGACAAGTTGATTGTTTAATCTATTTTTTAGCGGAGCTCCGCGCGGGCCGAAGGCCCGCGCAAGCGGAGCACCATAATTAAGAAAATATGGTAAACCATCGAGCTGAGTTTTCGTCGACCGACACAGGAAGCCCGCGCGTCCGTAATACGTACATACATACGTCCGTCCGGCGTCCGTGCCCCTTAAGCGCGAGGTCGCTGACCATTTTTAGTGGGCGCCAAATCTTTGACAAAATTTACCGATCTCCACAAATCAAAATTCACAATCAATTTTTTACAGTTTATTGACTGAAACTTTCTACAAATGTATTTCTAAAATGGACAAAGAACAAGAAAATAGTCAAGCTAACCTGCCGGCTAAAAGATCTTTTGACTGAGAAAGAGAAACAAAGTCGCGTACACCGAATTTGCAATTGGAAAAAGAACTACGATTCAACGAAGAAAAGCTTCAAAATATTTACTCTGACAAGTCCCGTGCCGATGTTTTTAACTAGTCAAAATTAATGTGAAGTCATGTAGAGCTGTTAAAATTTTCTTTGGTGCTTAAAAGTCGTCAAAGATGGAGATTTTACAAGTTATATTTTCTGGAAGAGTTTATTTGGCGAGTTTGCAAGATGCTGGTAAACACGACTGTATTCTTCGCGTTCGTGGATGCTTTGTGGCGTTTTTCAATCATTACTCATCGACTAATCTACTCTTAAAAGTAAAATTGACATTGTGCATTTGCAGCTATTCAAAAGAGGTGAAAAGCAAAATGAACACTCGATCACGAAGATGACTTCACCTGTTCATTCATCAATTTTTACGGGCAATTCATATTACACAGAGAGCTTTAGGATCAATGCAGATTTATCAACTATTCACAACGAAAAATAACTTTTCATACACGATGTATGTTAACAAAGTAGGACTGCCAGTTCAGGGAGTGGATGGAAATGCAAATTTTGCACAATGTGTGGTCGAGCAACTGACGTAACTCGAGCTAGCAATACTACGCCGGCCGTTCTGTTGAACTGTGTAAACTTTTTAGAGGCGGTGAAAATGTTTTTTTCACTTTTAAAGTTCTGAAAACATGAACAAGTTTATTGTAATCAGCACTGAGGACGAACATTTCAGTGGAAAAGTGACAGAATAGGACAAGAAACGTGGCGCCGGTATGTTTACATTTTTCTCCGATCTTCCTTTAATTAATTTCTTTTTTACCACCAACATATAAGCAGTCTGCAATAACTCCTGCAAACTATTTACTCCTTTTTGTAGGATATTTCTCAATCGCTGAGATCTTTATGTGTTTCTTGTTGTTGTTTTTAATTTGATTTTTGTAATTCTTTGATTTGTTATTGAATTGCAATAAAACTTTGTATTCGTCAGTGTACTTTAAACGAGTTACGCAGTATTCACATTTGATTATTATAAAATGCACAGCCGTATTAGATAGCTAGATTACTAAGAAGTTAATTATTACACATTTTACCAGAAAAGTGAAATTTTCGTCGAGTTTTATAACATTTTTCAAACCTGAACGTAGTAAAGCGAGCGAATCGGCGCGGGGATTTGTTTACAACTCAAAGAAGAAGCCATGTAAGTGCTTTTCTATTAAACTTCTCATTGGACAATAAATTTTAATTGACAAGTGCGATTTTTACCATGATTACAACATAAAGGAAGTTACTTACAAAATACGGTCGGGTATTTTTCGCATTTTCGTGCATATTTCTTGCATATAATTAAATGTTGTCGCATCCATAAATATATGAATATTTGAATGGATTATTTGATTATGAAAAGAAAAACAGCAAAAAAAAAAAAAAAAAAAAAAAAAAAAATATCCCTTTCCATGTTAATTTCTGTTCATGATTAATGAAATAGATTTATTCATTCATTTATTTGTTTGCTTTTTTATATATAGTCATTTTTGATTGATTGATTGATTGATTGATTGATTAATTGATCAACAATTTCGATAATTGGTAGAGAATGAATAAATGAATGAATGATTGAATGAATAATTCATTTCATTAAATCGGAGCTCCGCTATTAGGTTTACCTAATTTTTATATTATTTAGTTATTTTCGCTAAGTTATTTAGCACGCGCATTTATCGTTAAAGATAGAGCGCGCATAAAATACAAATCCTATGATGAATGAAGTTCAGTTTAAGTTCAAAAAAGTCTTTCGTTGCTGTCAAGCAATTTGCAAGTTAGCTAGCAGCCAAGCCACAAGTAAATCGTTTTAAAACATAAATTCTTCAGAACTGGTATGTAAAACTTAATTATTATATTTATATTGATGTTATAGTTATTTGGTTTCGCATAGTAAATGCAAAACGTTTACAAAACAATAGATTTCGTGTTTGCCTTAAGCAACCGATTTCAAGTTTGTTTAGTTGTTGTTACAAGTAGAAATTACTCCTAAAGTAATAATCTATTAAGTAATTTTGTGAAGTAGATTGTTCTAGCATAGTAGCTATTGACAAATACAAATTAGTTAGTTTGCAAATGGTCAAATACCAGTTGAAGTTAACCTAGTTTAGTATTAGTGAAATTCACAAGACCTCTTATAGTTATCTTGTAAACAACGTTGTATTTATAAGTAATAATTCGTCTTTATTACTTATTGTAGTTCTCGCCGTTTGTTCTACGTCAAAATAAGAAGAGATTATAATAAAGTTTACTGGAGTTTGTGAAGTCGCTGCCTTTTACTTGGTCACATTTTGTAAACTTTTCAAAGTTAATGTCATCAACCCCTGATGAATTAAGTTGCTTCAAACTATCCCGCGTAAATTTTATGCGGAGTCAAGCCTTCCGTGCACACTAATGCATCCGAAAGAATTTTATGCTAATTCTATTGTTTAACGAGCAATTTTTGACACAGTTTCTGACTAACAAAAAGTTGCTTTTCAAACCTATCCGGTAAATGTAGCCAGGGTCTGATCTTTCGATGAGAAAATTGATAAGTATCTTTATCGATTTGTGATTAGGATAGGATCTAGGCTATTTCTCAGTGTATACAACACTGATACTACAATACAATATCTTATATAATAAACAATACACCGGGATGTATATTCTTCGACTGCTAAACGAAATGTTATTGGCAAGAATGTAAATAGCCTGTGATTGCATTTAAATAGCGGCGTGTAAGCCCTCGATCACTAAGACTGAAGTTGCATTTTCAAAGAGATTTGAAGTGGTTTTCAATATACAGACGGAGAGAAATTTCAATATCTTGAAAAGAGATTTAGTACTAGAACTTTCACTTACGGTATAACGTAAATAGAACTCAGACGAAAACGAACTTTTGATGTTGGTTCCAATCCCTTGAAATCCTTAGAGGCTGTTGTAAATAGATATATGGTAAAATGCAATGCTACACTAGTTTTACACGGTGATTGCTCACAAAGTTGTTTATGCAAATGAACACACACTCAATTCTCCATTTCGAAATTGCGCAAGAGACTGGGAGACTGGGTACGACGCATTGATTTATGGGAAGGTTTTTGGGGACGCGTGCTGTTTGCTCCACTAAATCTCCTGCGAGTTTACTGTAGTTTGCGGCAGAAATACATAGTTTTTGTGCACTCAAATGCCAAAACATTTGGCAAACTGTTACACCAGAATGTACCTTAGACACTCTCAAAAGTGTGAAAGTTTACCAATCGCTAAAAGGTCTACTTAAAAAGACGAATTTGGAGCCCGAATTCAGCTTTGTTTTCGATTCGTACAGTTCGATGAAAGACTGATATCATAACTCTTTTCCAAGTTTTTCTCTCAATTTACTAAGAAAAATGACACCCAAACTATGCTGCTAATTCATACTTTTAAAATATCTTCTATCATATTGTCTTGCATTAGATTTATTTGGGAGTTTTTTTCGAACAGATCGACGACCATCACTTTGAACTGATGCATAAATCTAACTTTAATTTTTTTTAAATGTGCATTTTGCTTTTGTCAAGTTCCTTTTAAGTTCATTTTTTATAGTACATAAACTGTGATTGCTCTATGGAAAAAAAATAATTTGAAAAATGTCGCTATTTTCAGCATTATCAAAGTCGTCGATATGCATTCATTTACTGAAAAGCGACTCGACTTTTAGTTTTTACTTCTTAAATAACTAAGGCATACTCAAATAAGTGCGATATAACAACTGACATGCATTTTACATGGCAAAACATTAAACATTAAATAACTTTTATAAGGTATATATTATGTTCATTGTTTTCGAATAGATTGTTTATTGTGTGGTTTATTTGGCATTTAATTCAATTCTGATTCCCGACCGCCGTTGTACGTAGATTCAGACCGGCCGCTGTCGATGTTGAATGATTATAAAAAAATATGAGTATATATAATAAAAGAGATTATTCAAGTTAGAATAAAGAGCATGTTTGGGATCTCATGTTTTCCATTCAAAATGATTGGATATAATTATAATTCTTTATAATAAGAAGCATGGCGCCGCAATGTTGTCTTTCGTCGAACTGGACGATAACAAAGCTGAATTCGGACTTAAAATTCGCTTTTTTAAGTAGGCCTTTTAGCGATTTGTAAACTTTTACACACTTGAGAGTGTCCAAGGTGCATTTTGGTGTAACAGTATGCCAAATGTTTTTGTATTTGAGTGCACATAAACTATGTATTTCCGCCGTAAATTGCAGTAAACTCGCAGGAGATTTAGTGGAGCAAACAGCACGCGTCCCTTAAAACCTTCCCATAAATCATTGCGTCGTACCCAGTCTCCCAGTCTCTTGCGCAATTTCGAAATGGCCAATAGGCAATTTGCATTATAGCGTCATATACTACAACTACCAGAATGCTTTGCTTACTTTCTTTTGTATCTCAATTGTCACAAATTGTTCTGTTAATATGTGAATATGAAAGAGAATTCACAAAGAATGCTGGTAGTTGTAGTAAAATGACGCCATAATGCAAATCGCTTATTTTACAATCGCAGGCAGATATCAACCACCCTAATAATCATTCATGTAAAACATTCTTTACATTTTGACTGCAATCGACAGAGCCATCGTAATAATCATGTATATTATGCATTCAAGTACTAAGTGCTCGTCTGCCGGAAACTTAATTTTAGGTCTATCGTTTACTGGATGTGAATTGTGTTGATTTGAATGCGGTTTGACGCACGTTACTATAACAAAGATATGGCTCACAAATTTTTACCCCCAGGGCAAAAAGTACACAAACAAAGCAGCCTATAGTAATGTCTTTGAAGTATTGAAGTTGCTATTATATTAGTTTGGAGAGACCTTAACTTAAGTAATTTGTCCTGAACCGTGCAAGAAACTTAACAGTTAGCACTAGAAGATAAAGAACGAAATAAAACAGAGATTTGAGGCTCTACTACTAACTAATTATGCGTACTATTATATTTTGCACGCTCCACTACTAAATACCGTAAAGTTACTAAGTACTTTTTACTTTTAAAAGTTACTGAAACTTGACTTACTAAACACTAAAGTCCTTTGCAATATTACAGATACAATAGGCGACTTGCACTAAGTGGTCACGTGACTTTTTGGGTGGTAAGGCGCGTCAAAACAAATTTCTTTAGTAACATTGCAAAGCAATAAATGGTGTCTACACTTGCAGCCATTCTGTTTGTTGTTGCTTTGACGCGCGTTACCACCCAAAAAGTCACGTGATCTCTTAGTGCAAGTGTTCTATTGCCAAACACCATTGATTCACGCTTTTTGTTTTCACTTCTTCTTCTTCACTAAATGTTTTTAATTCACTTGCAATTGCTTCCTC
Organism: Diadumene lineata; assembly: GCA_918843875.1. Lineage (NCBI taxonomy): Eukaryota > Metazoa > Cnidaria > Anthozoa > Actiniaria > Diadumenidae > Diadumene > Diadumene lineata. The sequence goes on from OU974079.1 coordinate 9,047,012, forward strand.
TGGCGATGACTTTCTTGTCTTATTTTCAGAACCGTCCGTTTCGGGAAGTGACGTGCTCGCTTTGGCATTCAAACGCTTTGCTAAAGTGTGGTTTTCATATAATCGAGAACGATTGAGCACGGTCGCAAAAAATTTGATTATCATAAGGAAACCAAAGTTTTTCTATCCTACGACCGCTTTCGATCCATATATGATCACGATCGAAATCGTTCAAAAACGGTCGTAGGATCGAAAAATTGGTTTCCCAATTCATTTGAATATCAGGCCATTGTCATGTGAATACCTTCGTTAGAACTTAATTCTTATCTTAAGGTAATTCCGTAGTTTTGCACTGCGCATAGTTCTGCGCATGTTTCAAGATTTTTGGTTTCAGGACTTTTATCATGTAATCTAGTCAAATTATGTTTGTAAATTACTTTGAATAAAAAATTCGAAGAATTGCGATATTTTCGAGCGAGAAAACGCGATAATTTTGAAACTCGACCCAGTCCTCTCTCGGAAAACCTGTTTTTTGACAATAAAATGACGATATTTTTCGCAATATTTCGCAAACTAGCACGGTGACCTATATATTTTATTTGATAAAATTATTTGTTATTACATAACATAAAATATATCTAAAATTGAGCATAGGTCATCGGGCTAACTTTCGAGAAATTTCCAAAATACTTTCAGCTTAGGACTTTTTCGAATGAATTAGCAGCTCGTGCGCACGTTGGTATTTCGTCAATTTCTTCAAGATCACATATTTTTTATACATCTGTTCATATTTTTTAAATAAAATTAAGTACAGACATTTGAACAAAACGCGAATTTTGCTCTTAAAAGACAAATTACTGTGTTTTTGTTCCGTTTCTCTTCGATTTTTGAGCTTATTTCCTTATGTTCTCAAGCCACCAAAATGCATGAACTTTGACGTCATTTAGCACAAAAACGAAGTCGGTGACCCCCCTTTTTTATTGTATTTTCTGAAAGCGTTTCTCAAAATTGTTTGTTAGAACGAGTATAAAAAAAAATTCATCGGGCAGTTTTATTTCTACGGAATTACCTTAATTTGATAAAGTATTTAGTCTTGTTATGACAAATCCATGCATTCAGGCCTTTGTTTAAAATCCCAATACATGTAAAAAATATAATAAGTCTTATATCACGCTTACATTGAAGGCGTGTCCTTTCAAATCAGAATATATTTGTACATTGCTATAAATATAATATGAGATGCAATTAATGAACCCGATTACATAAACAAATTGAGGAATAATAAAAACATTTTGTAAACCTTTATAATTATATAATAAGTCAGACCTCGAACGTCGGCAATCAGCTCATAAAGCCAAAGCCCCTCGGGCTTTATATCGCTTATTTATTGCCTCCGTTCTTAGTATTTATTTCTTATATAAAGAATGTCACAAAATGGTACACTAAGGGCAGTATCTGATACAGGATTTTTTTAAGGAGGGGGACCAATGGGAATTTTCCAACTATTTTCGTTACATGATATATCCCTTTTTGGATTCTCATTAGCATTTTCTCGAACGTCATTCATTGCAGTTTATTTATGAGAATAAAACATTAAAAATGTATTCGGTTAATATCAAAAAAATTAAAGTTGCTTTTAAATTATAAAAGAAGTAAAAAATAATAATGACACCCCAGTCCCCCTCCCTGGATCCGCCCCTGAGAGGAAACCCTTGATACAAGGATTTGGTATTCCAAATAATGGTCTTTGTAGAAGGGATAAATGAAGATGTCAAGTGCGCATACCAAGCAAGGAAGTTAGTAAATGGAAGATCGTATTTACGAACCGCGAACAACGGCCCTCGCAGTATAAATCTATGATCACCGATTTTTTTTTAAATTAATAAAGGAAAGCAATCATTAGTAATGGAAATCAATAACTAAAATACAACATAAGGTGGTGAAATTGAATCTGGTGTTGTGTGAAAACAGCTCTACAGCTCTCAGCCTTAGGTTCTTCTGTCGTATTCTGTAAGGGTCGTCTGACACCTACAAATGATTACAAACGTAGGTTCGGACTAAAGATTGTGATTCAATGTTTGTTTAATATCGCCTGGAATTCTTATTGTACAACCTGAATTATCTTTAATTCAACTAATCAAAAACAATTTTCCGTGTTTGATACTCTGATCAAAACACCCGGGATGTTGAGAGAACACGAGAGGGGCATAGGAAACCACGCACTTTTGCGCGCCTCTCAATTTCTTTTCCAAACTTCTCCAATTTTTTTAAGACACTAAAATAATGACTAAGTCTGAAATTCGAGCGTATGTCACTTGCATTCTGTTAAACCTATTTGTTTAATGGCTTCATCTCTAACTCCTCTTACAAAGGTTTTCCCAGACACCGTGACAGGGAACGTCTTCATCGAGAGGAAGTACTTTGGCTTCAGGCTCAAACCATCAGCTCTTGGCGGCCATTGCAGCTCAGACCACTCCTCCAGCTCTTGAAGCTTTGTTCGATCATCAGTTGCATCATTCATCTCTTGGCAAAGTACGACGCATGCGCAGACCTCCTCGTGCAGCCGCTGATCGGGTACACCGACTACTATGATATCTGCCACTAGCGGGTGTTGTTGGATAATTTTCTCTATTTCACTGGGGAAAATCTTAACGGCCAATCGTTTGATGATGGTTGACTTTCTTCCAAGTATTTCAACTTTTCCCTGGTCATCCATGCAACCAATATCTCCGGTATGTAGCCACCCTGTCTTGGACTTCGCCTTCCTGGTAGCTTCGGGATTTTCCAGGTACTCTAGAAAGACTCGAAAACTACGGGTACAGATCTCACCAGGCGTTCCTTGTGGAACAATTCTGTTTTCATCGTCAACAACTTTGACTTCTACTCCTGGTGCAACGGCCATCTTACCGTAAATACCCTCAACAGCTTTCTGTTGTGTGACCAACTCTGAACAAAACTTTGGCGACTCTGTGCATCCGTAGACCAGATTGAACTTCACTCCTGGTAAAACTTTGAAAATGGCTTTTATTGATGATAAGTTAAAATGTTGACCTGCCAAAGTAAAGTTTTCGATATGGCTTAGATCGTACTTGAGATACATAGAATCTTTTAAAAGCTTATTAATTATGGCAGAACTCAAACCACAGTGCGAGCACTTCTCTTCCTCCCAAATCTTAAAGATGTTTTCGTTGGATGGTTCACTTAGAGATAACGCAGTTGGAACATGGATCAAAGTAATATTGGCCAAAAGAGGCGCATGTGCAAACAAATAACCTGCAATCCAACAGAATGGACGGTCACGGTAGAGCTTGATCTTTGATGTAATTTTGGCGATGGGTGAACTTGTCAGGAAGTTAGCCAGAGAGTGGGTTGTGTGCTGGACAACTTTGGGTTCTCCAGTACTTCCAGAAGTAAACAAGGCAACAATCGCATCATCGATTTGCACTTTTTGTTGCGTTTCAAGAAGCTTTGTCAGATCGTGTGATTGGCCATGTTTGACAAGTCCCTTGTGAGTATACACAGATTTACCATATACTTGTTGAAATTCTTGTATTAACGTAACGTTGTGGTTCCTGTTGAAGCGATCGTGCAAAGATATGATGACCTGGGGTTCTCTTCCACAATCTGCATTGTGCTGGACAAGTTCTTTGATAGCCAACATCAGTTGTTTTGCTTGGGAGTCTGTCATATTCTCAGGATCGTAAGCAATCAGTCTGCAGTCCAGATTCTTTGTAATGAGGAAGTTTACTTTATCTGACGTAAGGTCACCAGGACCCATAAGAACAGCTTTGGCACCTATTCGATGAAGGGCCATAATAGATATCAGATATTCAAGACCTGAGGAACCAATCAGTACGGCACGTTCACCATAGGATAGGCCTAGTTGTAACAGTGACGCTGACAGATGCATTGACCTACAGAAAAACAAAATAAACAATTTTCCTATTTTGATTTTAGCTCTCTAGTGATTTATTTCTTGTCTTACAGGGACGTTCAATTTCAAGTTAAGCTTTCCAAAAATCGAATACTTAAGAGAAAATGGTGTTTTATATTACATGGATGTCAGTTTCAATGCCAATGTCAAATAACAATTGTAAGCTAATAATTAGTGCAAATAATTTTTGCAACAAAAAGTCACTTCTGAACCAAACAAACAGGTTACGTTAGAATAGATAACAGTACAAAGATAATTGTAAACCTGTATATCAGTCGTCTTATAAAGGATTTGGTTTATCTGATAAAGAAGTTTGGATATAACTTTTACTACAAGTTGTTTTGTTTTGTCTGGGCCAGCAGAGTATTGTGAAGAGAAAACTTGGTCATTCAGGTTAGAAGTTTACAATAAATGGTATATGACTCACCTGTCTTTATATTCAGCATATGTCAAGGTCGATCTTTGCATGTTCATGTCATAAAAGATCGCTGCTTCTGTATCAGGTTCTTGTTCTGCTTTGGTGTCAAGTAGTTGATGCCATAATCGACCATCCAGCGGACATCCTAATGGAGTGTGATGATAACTCATCTGAGACATTGTGGTGAGCTGAATGTAGAAGAAGCAGAAACGAGCATTTAGAATTTGCATAAATTTGTTTCGGTTTCATGAGGGCTTTTGAAGGTAAAATTGTCAATAAACCTTTTTGCTTCGTACGCAAATTGCACATTTCAGACCACGTGACACTCTTTAGGGAATGGTTCTTTTATGAACTATGTGTTGAAATATTTACACCTGGATTCCCAAGAGTCACATAACAAAGTCTGAAATGTGAAAATAAATTTGGAAGCGAATAAGGTCTATTCCCTGATCACATCTAGACAAGAGAGGCTTAAAAATACATTGCTCTTTAATACACATCTGCTATCTGTTTGCGTTTTGTTCGACAAAAAAATATTGAAAAAAGCAAACTTTGTTATACATCGTACAATAAACAGCTCATTAGAGGTTTTTTTCTGTGATACGGGTGATATTTTGCTCATTGTTTGCATTTTTAATTATGCATTCACAACTCGCAAAATATCCACACGTATTACACAAAAAAAAACATCTAATAAGATATATTTATTCCTATTTAAAAAAAAGTATGTACAAAACTTATTTTTTCAACTTTGTTTTCTTTATCCTTTCTACTCACAACAATAACGTTAACTTAATTGTATTGATATTGAGCAACGCATGCGCGTCCCATACTACACAGAAACGGCGTGACAGTAATGCGTGGCAGTCTGTCCCACACGGTTTGTTCGGATTTAATTTAGAGGTATAAAATCTGTATTAACGGATATGTAGTCGGTAGATCGCAGTAAAGCGAGGCGTGGAATAAGCCATCTATGGTCTAGGGGCCGGCGTATTTCTCCCTCACTGACCTGGTTCGCTGGGTTAGCCTTGTTAGCTCGGTCTGCCATTAAGGATAGCGCGGCTGTTGTCGAAATCTCCGGCCTATACGTAAGTGCTGCAAAGCCGCCATGCGACGCTTCAGCTCTATATGTGTCTGGAGGCATGGCCCGAATTTTTAATTTTCCTTCCTAACCGGCCATCAGTCTCGTTGACCGTTTACTCGAAACTGGAGGTATTTTTATCCGGATAGAATAATGATTGGTTTCGTTAAACCTAAAAATAGATGTCAAAAACCCAAAAATAATGCCCCTGTCTTAAAGTTAATGGTGAGAAGCGTTTTGGTTGCTAAAATATAAAATATATACTTCTCAACTCGTGCATAAAAACTTTACGCACGAGTTTCCCATTGAGCAATCTCTATGATTAGGGCCATAACCAGACTTTTTACAGGAAGGGGGGAGTGGGTGCACATACAAAACCCTGGACCACTGATGTATTTCTAGTGGGCTTTTTTATAAGTAGCTGTCATATTTTTCACAAAGTCGACGTGCCTTTCAAAAATCCGTGAAACCACGTATTGCAATCTCAGGTATCGAAGAAAAAAAATGTACTGATGGTTGATTCTTGATTCCAACTCTAAGAAAGAATTATTGTAATGAAATAAAATGGAGATGGATTAGCGACCTTTTGCATTTCTGGGGGGGAGAGTGCACGTGCACCCTGTGCACCCCCCTTGGTGGAATGATAAGTCCCTACGTGAAGCTTACTCATTGAAAACTGAGTAACATGCACATAAATACTGACGACAATTTCCCGTGGGAAAACATAACAATACAAAGGGTAATTTCAGGAATAGAATTTGTTGTTAATTTAGGGATCAGGGATCAGATTTTTATCCCTGCAATCGGGATCACTGAAGGAAAAATATACCACGTTACTACACTGCGATAGCGTCGGTCATTTATTTTATATTTCCGGCGAATAATTGTCAAATAATAATACCATATATACATTAGTCAAAAACTCCTGAAATACATTTTAGCCTCTAACACTTTATTGTACGCCTTCAATATCACGGTTAAATATAATCGGCCTGTCATTGTGTAACAATTGTTTCGGTCCAGTTTCGGTCCAGTCCAGCTCAGTCAAAATTTTACAACTTACCTAAATGTCAGGGAGCCCGACAGAGTGTTGCGAAACACTAAACGTCAGCAGGCAATCGAATTAAAAAAAATATAAAATAGAATACAAAAGCCATTATTTCAAGTAAGAATTCTAGAAAATGCTTCAGGAGCTAAAAATGCAATATTTCGGTAGGGTTTTTTTACATACTAAGGTACTTAGAGATTTTTCGATTTAAATAAATAAATAAATAAAAAAACGAACGAACGAACGAACGAACGAACGAACGAAGGAACGAAGGAACGAAGGGAGGAAGGAACGAACGAACGAACGAACGAACGAACGAACGAACGAACGAACGAACGAATGAATGAATAAAAAAAAAAATAATGGAAAATCCATTATTTCAAGCAAGGAAAGCTAGAAAATTCCTCCAAAATAAATTTGAAATACATACTTGCTATCACAAAAAAATTCCATATACCTAATTGATTTTATACCCATTTCATTTGAGTTGCCAGACTTGTAAACCTCAAAAGGTTTACTCGCCCGTGATCTTGTCAGAAAATGTCACGACACTAATGGCTTTTTTATTCTTATTGTTTAAAAAAACCTCGACTGTCTGATTTAGTTTTCGATGACTGAGCTCAGTCAGACAATCTTGAAGTGTCTTGACTATGTACAAAATCGTACCGAAAAGTTAAGCTCCTAAGGAATTCTCTAACTTTTCTTAATTAAAATAAAGACTTTTCTTTCTTTTTGATTTCTTGATGTTTCGCTTTTGACAACACTCAGTCAGGCTGCTTGACGTTTAGACGACTGGAATTATATTTGACTCATGAAAGATGCCTTATAAACGTACTGAGCTAAATACAATCAGACTGCAGTCTTGTTTATCTTAGTTTTTGGCCGTTTGTAGCTGTTGTTGAGACTGACATACGGCAACTCTATAGCCCTGGTATAGAGAATATTTAACAAGCTTACAACACTCTTAAAGTTCGTACATCAATGACTTTCATTTATGCTCTTCATTATTCGATTTCCATTTATTTGCTGATGATGCTAGTCTCTTTTATAAGAACAACAATATTAATGATCTAAAGGAAAAAATAAATTCGGAACTTATAAAGATTCATACATGGTTATCCACAAATAAACTTTCACTAAACATTGATAAATCTAATTTTGTAATATTTCATCCCCGTCAAAGAAAAATTGCAGTTAACATTAACTTCGAAATAAATAATAAACAGTTAAAACAGACCACAACAATAAAATATCTTGGAGTTCATATAGATGCTAATCTCAATTGGAATTGTCATGTCAATTATGTAACTAAAAAAATTAAAAGAAATGTCGGTGTCCTGTCTAAACTACGCTACTATGTCAGTTTAGATACTCTAATTAGTTTATATTACTCTTTATTATATCCGTTTATAATTTATGGCATTTTGACGTGGGGTAATACTTACCCTACTACATTGGATCCAATTTTCATGGTACAAAAAAAGGCTGTCCGTATAATCACCTTTTCTAGTTATGATGCGCCTTCAAGTCAAATATTTAAAGATCTCAAAATACTTAAGATTCATGATTTAGTACAGTATAATGTAGCAGTTTTTATGTTTAAATTTAATAATAAGACTTTACCGCCAGTTTTCAATCATTTTTTCAAGCCTTTAAGCGACATTCATAAATACAATACTAGGTCTGCTTCTAAAAATACTTTTTATCCACCAAAAGCAAGAACGAATTTTGGAATATTTAATATACGATACCAAGGTACAAAAATATGGAACTCGCTCGAAGAGAAAATAAAAAATTATAATCTTTCAGGTTTTAAGGTTAACATTAAGAACAACTTCATTAATAATTATTAAATTTACTATTATTATTATTATTATTAATAGTATTTTTTCTATAACTTTTCCTTTTTCTTGTCTTTTTTTTTTTTAGTTTTGTATTGTAGATTTGTGTATTTATATTACCGTATTGTAAAATGTTAATTTGTACCGGCATCCATACTAAAACTCTTTTAACCTGCAACAGGCTCTAACGTTCTTTTAACTATTGTAAGTTATTAGTTAGGGCCAGTACCTTACTCAATATATAATATAAAAATATGTAAATTATGTAATATGTAGTATTCATAGGTACAAATAAACATTGTTGTTGTTGTTGTTGTTGTTGTACATACCCTTATAAATCCTCTGAAAATGCTGTCGAGTAGAGAAGTCAAAACTATGCTGCCATAATCAATCAAGAATGTAGCTTGTCTGAAGGGCAGGAATACAAAGCAATCAATGCGAGAGGAAAGCAACCTAGATCTGTTCGTATTGTTGCTCATGATATCTTATGCTAAAGAGCTCTTAATCAGATGGATAAGCTGCCAGTTCCCAGTCCCCTTCGTTATTAAAATGCATTTTGTGTTCGCCAAGGGGCAAACAAGAGCTCTGTTCGTACAAATGTTTATGGTCACGATATTATTCGTATTTTTAGTGCTTCATGTGGCACCAGAAATCTCCTCAAGTTAAAGGAAATGTAATCAAAGAATACTCATGCTTCATAATTGTAAGTTTATCATGAATATTGTGATACAGATGATGAAATAACTCGCCTGATTTTTTTGGAAGTGCAATTATGAAATGTAAACATAGCGATCATTGTATAGTTGATCTAAAATGATACATTATGTGTTTAGATGAAAAGGAAATTGTTGCACAATAACAGAATAAAAATTTTTAAATCTAGTATCTCTGATTTGTTTTGAATATGGTTCTCTTAAATTGGAAGTAGAATTTCTTACGAGTACAAGTGTAAAACATGCCTCGCTAGAGCCTCTCGGTATTATTTAGACTAGTCTAAATTGCAAAATAGCTCAATTACTAAAATATCTTACCTCACATTGACTAACTTCGCACAAGAGCTTGTCAGAAATGACAGAAATAGGGCAAATAAAATGTTGACATGGCATAATGAACGTTTCTGACAACACAGGAACCCCAAAGACGACATTTCGCAAATTGTGCGGATTTAGTCAATGTGAGGTAAGAGATTTGAGTAATTGAGCCATTTCGTAATTTAGACTAGTGCAATTTGCGTGAATGACAAATCTCCTAAATAGGCTTTGCTAGAGCGTGATATAAACAAAGCAAGTATTTTTTTTATAAATTTGTGGTACTTCATACTTCTCAGGTTCATATTCACCGTCAAATGCTGTCCCATCCTAGGATACAAAGATTACACAAGCCCTTTGTTTTCGATTTTTTTGAATATTTCTTTTTCTTGCCTTTCGGTTATCTTCCTTCTTTCCCCTGGATTTTTGTTTTACAACCAATAAAATGTGTAGATTTGTACTTTTTCTACAGAACACTTAAGCTCCTCAAGCAAATGGTAAATATGTTTCTGGTTTTCAGTAGATATGGAGCTTAATTCATTGCTTCAGCTTCATATTTGCAAATGTTTACTGTCGTCGTTTGATTTGGGGATATATTTCTCACTCAAAAACCGCCCAGCACAGGCTGGATTGTCACTAATCAAGCAATTGTAGCTGGCCTCACATTTCTTGATTTCCTGACAAACTGAATATTGTCCTCTCTTTCTGCTATGAACATCTTTTTCATATAGTATATACAAGGTAGCATGTAGTAAACGGTTGTGATGATTTTCAATGGAAAACAAGGGGGTACAAAAAGCTAATTTGCTTCTGTGAGGGAGGGGAGGGAGGGGGGGGTCAATGTAACATTTTTCCCTTTGAAGCCCTTTTTACCACCCCTTCCCGAAAATTCTTGTACAGTCCCTTATGATGTGTGTAAAGAATAGTGTGTACTAAATAATTTCTTTTTTAGCTTTATTGTTTTGTATATACATTATACTCACAACAATAACGTTGACTTAATTACTCGTGCCCAGGCCCTTAGGCCGAGGGCACGAGTATTAAAATGAGTTTGGTTTTTTTTTTTTTTTGATTCCAAGTCGAAAGTCTCTGCAAGTTCAGACAAGCCTGAACAGCCTACGTCATTGTCCAACATTACCCTCCCCTCCACTTCTACAACAGTAACTCTATCCTCCCCTAACTAAATTTACGACTATGCACATTTGGCTACTAATTAACCTGACACGAATGGTGAGAACTCAGCCTTTATATCTCTACAATTTTTTTCAGCGAAACGTGTGGGAATATTATAATTTCTAACTCCAATAAATAAAAAAAAATAAAAAAACGTCTAATACCAAATCAGTTTTGTTCTTTATACAAGAAATTACGATAGTTAGACTCTATTGTTCTTTTTGTGCTGTCGCCTCGCAAAAATACTCCTGTTGAATTTGTTATGGATTATTCGAAATGTCGACAAAACAAACTGCAAAATAGTATAAACTGCAGTAACCTGTTCACAAATAAGAGATCTAACTAGCAGTATATTCATAGGTTCGATTTTAATAACATTTGTTTTGTTTACACGACGTTTGTTTCCTATGTTACTCGTAGTTAATTACGAAGCGAGAATCAGTTGTGACTAGGCGTTCCTTTCTGTCAGAAGAAGAGGGAAGAAGATTGGTAGCTAGTAAATCAACCACGAGGGATTTTTCATCGATCTGGCTTGATCGAGTTGTTTTTGCGGGCGATGATTATCTTCCAAGGTAAATCAAACCATGATAATACCCCTTCCCAATGTAAGGGAGCTCTTTTAGGAGCTAAAGACGAAGAGACAGGAAAAATGTGGTCGCTACTCCTTGCATTCGTGAGGAAACTGCCCTGGCAGTGAAAAACGAAGAGACCAACATGGTCGCCACTCCTGTCTTAGCAGCAAATTAACGGAATTAATAAGCAAAAATTGCATAAGAAATCTGCTAGAGATAATTGCATGTTGTTGATTCATGACTGGATATATAAGGTAACTCTTTTTTGCTGTTATTAGTATATTCGGTAGTGTTGAATGTAAGAAAATTTAATCTATTAAAATACCTTGCAAAATGTTTGTAAAAATAAAATCCATATTGTTGTAAAACATAAACTCAGTTTTTGCGTGAATTACATTTTTTTATTATTTTACCCTAGTTATGTCATTTTCACTGTCAAGTTGTTGATTTTTTTGTTTTCATTCTTATGTTTAAAATGTTTAAATATGAATTATGGAGTCCATGTACATGCGATGTTTCCAAATGTACAGTTTGATATGTGTTTGTCAGTAACTGGACATATGGGATATATTGGGCTTATTTTTATGGGCTATATTCAAAGACATTCCTAAAACTGGGAATGGAATAAGGGATAAGAATTACATCCAGTTAGTAGGTTAACATGATTACCGAAAAAATAAAAATAAAATGACTTTCCTTCCTTTTCAACTTTTTTTTTGTTTTGTTTTGTTTTGTTTTTTGTTTCTTGTTTTTTTTCCTTCAGTTTTTTAAGAAACCTCCGTTCTTGGGCACGAGTAAACCCTGAATTCATGGTCTAGTTGTATAGACAGTGAGCAACGCATGCGCGTCTCATACTACACACTAACGGCGTGACAGAGCAGATGGGCATTTGGTAATGCGCATGCGTCAGCTTTTGTTCTAATTTGCCTAATTTTGCCGCCTTTTTGGATTTTATTCGTAACAACAAAGTTGTGAATTCACGAGACGAACACAGAGAAAGTATTTGTCGTCATGATAAGATACAACATGAAGTTAAACTATACCGATTGGTATTCCTGTGTGGGTATTCACAACTTCACTGCTCGATTATTTTAAGAAAGAACGGTCTCCAAAAATTGTTAAATTTCTAAAAATATGCGAAAATGCACATCAACGTAACATGTGTGTCTCTGCTGAAAAATCACCTCGTTTGCCAAAGAAAAAACATCTCCAGGTGAGTTATCAAATGATAAGTTGCTCTTTTGTGTGGTAATTCGGATCGTTGTAGATTTGACACTTGTTTAGCCGTAAACCCGCCGTTAAACTGCCGATGTATCTGATATTTTGACCGACTTTGCTACGGGTTTATTCTTTATTCATAGTCGCCCTCAAGCTAAAGTAATCATAGACATAAAATCATGATGTACTCTATTGCTCTATTTTTTAGATATCAAAGCTAGGATTTTATCTTAGAAATTCATCTTCTCTTTGTAATAACGGATTTTGCGCAATGCCCTTTTAGTCTCCTTCGACATTTGCATTTTGCTTTGATATTGCAATTAATGGTTCGTGGAGTATCAACAATGGTTTTATGACTTTCTTCACTCGATAAGGCAGGTTATACAATGTGAATTGATCGTGGAAATGATTGGTTTAATCGATGCATCATTTTCGTGCCATACTTTTACATACAGAGACAGAACAACTTTGTGCGTTCAAATTATTCGTGAATTGATTGCTTTGCTTCGTGGAAAAATATAAATAACTTTTTATTATTTGGTGTCCCCGTTTTGGTTTTTCATCTTGAATGAAAGGTTATTTATCATTCTTTTGATCTGTGGTATCGATTGAAAGGATAAAATTCAGCAACTTCAATTAAAGCTCAAATGAATTTCGCTAAGCGAACTGAAAATCACAGCAGCTGTAAAACATAATAAATAAGTGTCAAATCTACAACAGCAACAACCCGTAAAATCAGAATTACCAAAAAAACGAGCAACTTATCATTTAATAACTCACCTGGGCATTTTTTTGCTTCGGTAAACGAGGTGATTTTTCAGCAGAGACACACATGTTGATGTGCATTTTCGCGTATTTTTTTTAAGGTAATTCCGTAGTTTTGCACTGCGCATAGTTCTGCGCATGTTTCAAGTTTTTTGGTTTCAGGACTTTTATCATGTAATCTAGTCAAATTATGTTTGTAAATTACTTTGAATAAAAAATTCGAAGAATTGCGACATTTTCGAGCGAGAAAACGCGATAATTTTGAAACTCGACCCAGTCCTCTCTCGGAAAACCTGTTTTTTGACAATAAAATGACGATATTTTTTGCAATATTTCGCAAACTAGCACGGTGACCTATGTTTTTTATTTGATAAAATTATTTTTTATAACATAAAATTAAATATATCTAAATTTGAGCATAGGTCATCGGGCTAACTTTTGAGAAATTTCCAAAATACTTTCCGCTTAGGACTTTTTCGAATGAATTAGCAGCTCGTGCGCACGTTGGTATTTCGTCAATTTCTTCAAGATCACATATTTTTTATACATCTGTTCATATTTTTTAAATAAAATAAAGTGCAGGCATTTAAACAAAACGCGAATTTTGCTCTTAAAAAACAAATTACTGTGTTTTTGTTCCGTTTCTTTTCGATTTTTGAGCTTCTTTCTTTACGTTCTCAAGTCACTAAAATGCATGAACTTTGACGTCATATTGCGCAAACAAAGAAGTCGGTGACCCCCCTTTTTTATTGTATTTTCTGAAAGCGTTTCTCAAAATTGTTCGTTAGAACGAGTATAAAAAAATTTCATCGGGCAGTTTTATTTCTACGGAATTACCTTAAAATATGTAAGTAGTGAAGTAGTCAATACCCACACAGGAATTCCAATCGGTATAGTTTAACATCATGTCTGTATCTTATTATGACGACAAATACTTTCTCGGTGTTCGTCTCGTGAAATCACAATTTTGTTGTTACGTTCGAATAAAATCCAAAATGGCGGCAAAATTAAGCAAATTAGAACGAAGGTTGACGCATGCGCATTACCAAATGTCCATCTTCTGCGTGACAGCAATACGTGGCAGTCATCTGTCCCACATGGTTTGTTCGTTTTAAATTTAGAGTTATAAAAGCTGTGTTCTCTGATACTTACTCGGTAGTGATACTCGTACTCGTAGTGAAACAAGGCGTTAAATTAGCCATTTTTGTTTAGGGGCCGGCTTATTTCTCCCTCACAGACCTGGTTCGCTGGGTTAGCCTTCTTAGCTAGGTATGCCATTAAAGATAGTGCGGCTGTTATCTGACCATCTGACCATCTGACATGATCTGGCCATCACTATCTGGTTATCTGCCTATCTGGCTATTGTTCAATGATTTAATAATTGATAATGAATTAATGAATGAATGAATGAATGAATGAATGAATGAATGAATGAATTAATTAATTAATGATTAATTAATTAATTAATTAATGATTAATTCATTTTCTTAAACGAGGCTCTTAATCGGAGGTCCGCCATTAGGTTTACCTAATTTTTATATTATGTTAATGTATTATTTCATGTCAATAAGTAGCTCGATTTACCGAATTGAGACTCGATTCACGAAACAATCCAGTCAACTGAACGTGTATTCAGCCACCAAAAATGTATCCAAAGCGTATGAAAAAGCTTGTGCTCTTGCTACAAGCTTCATTTCAATTATTTAAGACCAAAATTACGTTTTTGACGTTGAAGGTCTATTTAATCGTACTGCAACCAGTACAATTGCATTTTTGTTAACGAGCTTTTCAAGTAATTAACATCTAATAATTCGTTGATTCAATTGCCTAACTTTTATATAATTTCTATTACATTCAGAGAATAAAGATCTGTTTCAGCTCCACTTGGTTTCAACTTGTAAAGCTTCCAATGTTGTTAGCATTAATTACAGAGTAAAGCTTATTTTACTGCAAAGTATATTATTCGCACTCCATTACTTAAGGCCGGCACACACTAATAGGCGACAAGTCGCAGCGACAATTTCCTCCCGTGTGTACTAACATTTTTTGGCGAAAATTGTTGTCGCTGCGACAGAACTTTGTTGCTGCGACTTGCCGCATGAAATCCAACCGGTTGGGATTGCTGAACCAGTGCACACTGAGGCGACATGTCGCGGGGACAAGTCGCTGGGACTTGTCGCCTAGTGTGTGCCGGCCTTTACAGTTAAAATTAAAATTAGTGATATTCTTCCAAAGCTATTCTAACAGTAATTGTGCTCTATTAGTTGCCTTTGCTTCAAATCTTGCCATAGTCAAAATAGACACCAGAAATCCTAATTTATTGTTGCCATTTATAGTTGTGTTATTAGTTATATAGAACAATATAGAGTGTGTACAACAATGGTGTTGAACAATTCAGTGCCAAATAGTCATTCCTTGAGTCGTTACACTTATCTGTGAACTCATGATTATTACTATTTAGTAACTATTAATTATTTGTCCCTATTACCCAATCAAAACATTACTGTTTCTTTTGTCAGGGTATTGTGTTCTGGTTGAGTGCTAGTGACAAATTAAACAGTCACCAAATAGAGTGTACACACTAAAAGTGTGCAACATAAATACCACTAAATAGTTCACTTGTATAGCATCACAATATCACAATCATGTTGACAAAATGTACAAGTGTGAATGATCCAAAATAACTACACAATAACGATCGATAATGAATAGTAATTCCGGAATTTCACTTAAATGTTAACTACGTATAAATAAATTAGCATCACTCACTTTGGTGTGCCTTTGTAGCGAGTAAAATTAGATATACATGTAGAAATAAACGAGTTAGATCGAAGGTATTGTTTCACAAAGCTAAACAATGATTCCGCTTGTGTAAATATAAAGGTTTTAGATTACAGTACGTGACACTCGGTACTCTTAAAATTCATAATTAATCGTAGAGTAACACAAAGTAATAGAAACTAAATTATTCGTCCCCTTAAAGGCATTGCTGCCTTTACAATGCTAACTGGAGCTTAGGCAAATAAACTGTAACAGATGTATTAATGTTCCATATGATTATACCAATAACAAGTTCACTAAGTTCATTGTTCTTTCTGTTGCCGTATTTAATTTATGTTGCTTTCCTCGTCGATTAATTTTAAGTTTGATTTATTGTATTTCATTTAAATTTATAGTTTTTCGCATTTCATTTATTTTAATTTTTATTTTGGACCCACGACATCTTACCCACGACCCACGACATTTTACCCACGACATTTTACCCAAGACCCACGACGTTTAAGGCCGGCACACACTAGGCGACAAGTCGCAGCGACTTGTCCCCGCGATAGGTCGTAGCGACAATTTCCCCCCGTGTGTACTAGGTATTTTTGGCGGAAATTGTCGCAGCGACAAAATCAGATGTATTGGCGACAAATATTGAACCAATGCACACTGAGGCGACATGTCGTGAGGACAAGTCGCTGCGACTTGTCGTCTAGTGTGCCTTTAGTCACTCCCGCACACATTTAGTGTTTGCACTCTAGCCACCATTTGTTTGTAGTTAGTTTGTTTTTGTTTTATGGTTTTCCTGCGCTTGCTCCACCGTACTTATATTTCACACATTAAGTGTAACGAATCCAACTCCCACTTTGCATCAGTTGTAGTTTATTAGTTGTTTATATTCATCCTGTTAATTATTGGAACAGTTATTATATAAATAAATGGATGATGTTAAAAACTTAGTCATCTTAGACATTTTATAAATTCCTCTTTTTTTCCCTCCACATAATGACAGATAATGTCTGATAACTTAGTACCAAATTCTACAAAGACAAAATTACAACAACTAACAAAAACATTTGCTGTTTCAAGCCCTTCCTATTGTGGAAAATGATACTTAGCTTCTTACAGCATTCATTCTAAGTCAAATCACAGATTTAACAGCGGGGGCAGATTTAGTGAGAACTATTACTAGTTTTATAATTAGGATTACATGCTGAGAATTTTAAGAATATGTGAAAAGAGGAATTCCCCCTTAGCGTTGCCATAGGTAATCTTTACTCAACACTCCTGTAGTAATCAATTTACCGTATGTTTCTCTGCCGATGGATGGTAGTGTTTTGAAACATTGTTGAAGGTGACTTGAATTGTGTGGCTAATTTGAAACTGGGGCTAGCTGCCTTAATTGATGAAAGCCAATGCGATATTGTGGATATCTCTCTTATCCTCGTCGTCATCATCATCATCATCATCGTAATCACTTTCATAATGATCATCACGGTCATCATCATCGTTATCTTTTCATCACCGCCGACAGTATCATTACTACTATAATCTTCATCGCCATCATAATCATTGCTATCATAATCATTGTCATCATCACCATCACATCATCACCGACACTATCACTAGATATAACCCTAGCATCACCATCATACATCACTACCCAGCTACCATTCAATAACATCACCATCATCTTCATCACTACCCAGCTACCATTCAATAACATCACCATCATACATCACTACCCAGCTACCATTCAATATCATCACCATCATACATCACTACCCAGCTACCATTCAATAACATCACCATCATACATCACTACCCAGCTATCATTCAATATCATCACCATCATCTTCATCACTACCCAGCTACCATTTAATATCATCACCATCATACATCACTACCCAGCTACCATTCAATAACATCACCATCATACATCACTACCCAGCTATCATTCAATATCATCACCATCATCTTCATCACTATCCAGCTACCATTTAATATCATCACCATCATACATCACTACCCAGCTACCATTCAATATCATCACCATCATCTTCATCACTACCCAGCTACCATTCAATATCATCACCATCATACATCACTACCCAGCTACCATTCAATATCATCACCATCATCATACATCACTACCCAGCTACCATTTAATATCATCACCATCATATATCACTACCCAGCTACCATTTAATATCATCACCATCATACATCACTACCCAGCTACCATTCAATATCATCACCATCATCATACATCACTACCCAGCTACTATTTAATAACATCACCATCATACATCACTACCCAGCTACTATTTAATATCATCACCATCATCTTCATCACTACCCAGCTACTATTTAATATCATCACCATCATACATCACTACCCAGCTACCATTTAATAACATCACCATCATACATCACTACCCAGCTACCATTCAATATCATCACCATCATCTTCATCACTACCCAGCTACCATTCAATAACATCACCATCATATATCACCACCCAGCTACCATTCAATATCATCACCATCATACATCACTACCCAGCTACCATTTAATAACATCACCATCATACATCACTACCCAGCTACCATTTAATATCATCACCATCATACATCACTACCCAGCTACTATTTAATATCATCACCATCATACATCACTACCCAGCTACTATTTAATATCATCACCATCATACATCACTACCCAGCTACCATTTAATATCATCACCATCATACATCACTACCCAGCTACCATTCAATATCATCACCATCATACATCACTACCCAGCTACCATTTAATATCATCACCAACATCTTCATCATCACGACCATCATCATCGTCATCATCACTATCATATCATCACCACCACCATCACTACCATCATCATCATTATCATCGCCATCATCGCTACCATCATCTTCATCATCAACATCATCACCACCACCATCATCATCATCACCACCTGCATCAGCATCATTATCATTACCACCACCATCATCAACACCATCACCATTATCATCATCACAACAACCACCACCATCATCATCATCAACATCATCATCACCACCATCATCATCACCACCACCATCATCACCACCACCATCATATTCATCACCATCATCATCATCACCATCATTCTGATTATCAGCATCACGATTATCGCCTATATATACCGTGCATATAATCCCCATGTCATCATCATTCACATCCCAGTATGGAGCTTGAATAGTATTCATGTTATAAATACCATTAAAGTAAGGTGAGTAAGAAAACTATATCCATTTACTTGTTATGCAGCATTACTATGAAGAACAGTTATGTTGTAGTTTGATTCAGGACTGTGAGACCGTGTCCAGTATGTCCGCTGCATATATACTCTACGCGGTGCTAGTCTTAACACTACAATATGTCTATAGCCAGCATAATGTAATGACTGGTGAGTACATCATTTCATTCATATTGCTTTTTGCTGCGATTTTTTTGGCAATTGTTACTGCAATTTTCAGTATTTGGGTTGAATATTTTACGAGTTAAATTTGTCACCTAGTACAAATCAATTACAAACGATTTACTTAGATCCATGTGGCTTTGCTTAACAAAATCGGTATAAAAATTGCTGAAACCGTTCATATGAGCGAGCCTTCGCGTGTGAAATTTACAGCTTCAAGGTACACGCTTTTCTTGCTTCACAGTTAAAGCTGATGATGCACATTGAGATCAATGGATCTATGTCATTTTTTTCTTTCTTCTTAAAACAATGCCTTTTGCATGGGTTATGGAAGTTGTTTAGTCAGTCACGTGGTAATAAATCTGTGCGCGATCTACACAATTACATGCAAAGATCTCATGGAGGATAGAGGGTTAAATGCATTTTTCTTTGTCCAATGATATCTGCTGATTTGATGAACGTCGATCGCGTCTTTGTCTATGTTTATGCTCTAATAGACCAGTTTCAAGTTTTTCAATGCTCAGGCTAACCCTCAATTGTAGTTAAATTAACAAAAGAGTCAAGACAAAACCATTGTTATTCATATTGTTTTTGGATTTTCACATTCCCACGGGATGTATACCTCGCACAAAAGAATATATCACATACTATCGTGGCTTAGTCTGAGCAATGAAAAACATGAAATGGAACTACTCCTTCCTCAAGAAACGTTGTCGCCAAAGCCGATCGGAATACATGTACAAACTGCACGCAATACAGAAAAAAAAAAACGGCGACAATTAAGTAACGTTCCGAGTAAGAACGTAGTGTAGCAAACGGCAATGGAATGCATAAAGGTGTTAATTGTGTATTGTTTAAATGCTATAAAACAAGAAAATTGGCCTTTTTCCAAACTTTTGGAATATGTTTCCTATATTTTATTCAAAATCTCATTTCAGTTATATTAAAGCGATCTTATTTTTTTCTATGAATAAATTTTTCCGAGGTGCTCACTATGAAAAGCAAGCGTCTCCTAGCCATTGTTTTGAGCAATTATGATGGGAAAAAACCAAACACAAAAGAAACACTGTCTTGTAAACAGCATTTTATAGATTTTACTTAAGAAATCTGTAACCCTTAGCTTTATACATCAACATCGTGAAAATTAAAGAATATCTACGTGGGGAATTTGCAATTGCCGCATAACAATAGAAATCTCACTAGTTCTTACGCGCATTGTTACTTAGGATGTTATGACCCTACTGATTTATGGGAGTCAGTCTGGGTATAACTGACTCCCCAAAATCAGTAATGTCATTTTTTGCTTAGAAAACAACAACAGTACAACTGTAAACTTGCGTATCATGTCGCATTTTTCCGATAACCTTACAAAGGTTGTAAGAAAGGAAATTGTTTTGAAATAAGTGTAAATATAAAAACGACGAACAGAAATTGTGCAACATACTGTAAAAACGACTGTGTTCCAACTGCTGTTTCTCTGAAAACACCGACGCAGTTCTACCTAGTATTTCTTACTAGTTTTGACCTCTACATCTGTGTTCCATATGGATGGATTTACAAAAAAAGGGATCGACCTCACTTAACACAAAACTAATTTACCCTCTTACATGTTATTTGCAATACCAACAAAATTTCAGTTTTTACTATTTAATTTTTTTTTGAAAAAGTTGTGTGCAATTACGGTATATAGATTCGATTGCAACATTTTTCTTAGCAATGGATTCGTTTTCCGTGCATTCTTTAGATGAATAGCGTGTTTAGATGGTACATCACGCTGTTATTGGCTTTGGCAAAAAAATGCACTGCTGTTCATACTACCAGGACTCACTACAATTTCGCTGCACGAAATAGCATATTTAAGAACAGTATTGGTAACAATATTGCGCCCCTAATGCTTTTTACACGCAACCAAGCATTTTGAATGTGATTAATTCAATTTTACATATTTACAATTGTGTTTACAATGATATGTATAAGAGATAAGCAAATGTATTATTGAGGTAGAAGTTAGTATGAAATTAGATTTGAGTGTGCATGACTAGCTGCAAAAATAATACAAACTTGATTGTGGACAGCCACATTGATTCCAAAGCATGTTGCACCTACATTGAATGTATGGGTAGAAAAGATTGAGATGTAAAGTTCCTGTAGCGGCTTTTGACAGATGGAGTAGGTCGCAGTTATAGACAACAGTGCAATAGCTCGCGCGTTATTCTAGCTAAATCTAGATATTAGTGTGTGTCATTTACTAACCAATATGTACACGTTTACTCTGCTTGTACAAAAAATCAAAAACGGCATACACGAGGCGATAGCCGAGTGCTGCACGACAAATTTCGAACTCATTCAACAACTACTAACCAATACGTACACGTTCAACCTAACTGTACCAGAAATCAAGCACGACACACTGCTGCATGACCAATTTCGAACTCATTACACAACTAGCTAGTAGGCGATTGCACGAAGCTTAAAGTAAAATTTCTGATGGATAAAAGTTGTCTACTGGATAACAGTTGTCCACTTTATGGGTTTTGCATAGAATTTATCAATTGTATGGGATTATCCATGTGAATCGTGCTTTTCATACTTAGTGCTATTAGATCTTGGGAACTTCATCCAGTTTCAGTTCCAACTGAGTGCCGAGTACAGCAAACGATTAATCGATCTATGTACGTGCTTTATATACAAAAAGAGTTGACAAAAAAATGAAATATCTGAATTTAATTGAAATATACATGTTTGCGTAAAATATGAGATGAATTAAGACTTCAACACTAGCAAATCATATTACACAATTCTGTACAAATATACGAAGATTGAATATTAAGATGTTTTACACTGTTGCGACAAACACACAGTGCACAAAAAACGAAACGTTATATCTACCTAATCGTAGTTTAAACGCTCGAAACAATACCCACCTACCTCATGCTGATGACTGCTTCTCTTACCATGTAAAGGCGAGTGATCGGCGTTTTAACTGCTGCTTCTACCAGCTTCTTGTCTGGTAAGGGGGTGTGTCATTCCCCAGCTTCATATCTGGTTAGGGGTAGGCTGTGTCATTCGCCAGCTTCTTATCTGGTTAGGGGGTGGGGTGTCATTCCCCAGCTTTTTATCTGGTTAGGGGTGGGCTGTGTCATTCGCCAGCTTCTTATCTGGTTAGGGGTGGGCTGTGTCATTCGCCAGCTTTTTATCTGGTTAGGGGTGGGCTGTGTCATTCGCCAGCTTCTTATCTGGTTAGGGGGTGGGGGTGTCATTCGCCAGCTTCTTATCTGGTATGGGTAGAGAGTGTATGACATGCAGGGAGAATAAATAACGACTGGTGAATCAATATGGACTGATGGGCTCACAGCAACCTTGTACCAGTGGTGTGAATTTAGCTACGGAAACTAAAACACAACTTTATGTGCACCCATTCTAAGTCGATTTGTGTTTTGAATTGTTGCGAAAAAGACCTTTAATTTTTACCGCTTAGAGAACGCTTGGATAACAGCTTTATCGTGTACTGCATAGTTAAAAGATGGAAATGGTTAGGAAACCTATTGTCATTGTCTTCGTACAATTTTTTTCAAGCGTGGCAGTGCACAATCTTTTGTTTTAGCATTGTTTTAGCCTTGCTGGCTATGGCTGAGTGAACTGGCTGAAATTTTTCTTTTGGCTGCTAGTCTTAAATAGTTAAAGATTTCTGATAGATATTTAAACATTCCTCATCATAATAACTTTAAAAATGTTTATTATTAGTACGTTATTTTGCAATTTCGGATGGGATTAAGTCAAACACTGTGCACTCTCAGGACCCGTTTAACATCAAAAGTGAAACAAAGACATATAACAATAGGTTTTTTAACCATCTCCCTCTATTAACTATGTGTACTGTTATGCACATGTGAAAAAAAATCAAAATCAAAGTGTGAAACGTTTTCATTATCATTTTTGTAAAGGATAATCGTTATCTTTTTTACCATTTTTGAATATATATTTATTCTTGCAAATTATGATATGGCTGCTGGGATCAAGCAATTTCCGATTTAGGTTGATTTTGACGGTCCTTACATTTAAAGTTTTTGATATCCAGCTAAATGATCTCTGAGCTACTATGACTCATGGTGAAACTTGCCTTTCAATGATTCTGAAATGACAAGAGCAATATCGAGCTATAATTGTTAATATCAATTGAAGTCTTGTGCGCCATAGGGTGCCTCGCAGGATGACCGGAAAGACGACTCATAACATATGTCCCAGGAGCTCAGTTGTTCAAGCATCCAGTTGACATTAGGTCGTAGGTTTGAACTCCTTTAATCTCGCCATGACATGTATACGCTATCACTTTGTAATTCTGTTCTTATTAGAACAACAACAACAGCAACAACAACAACAACAACAACAACAACAGCAACAACAACAACGACGACGATAACATTTGCTAATCATCTAACACTATTGCTATTTTAGGAATATTCTGTTTAGCAATTATGTAAATGAATCATTCCAATGCTCGGTTTCAGTCCTACTCTAATACATATGGATATTACTTATCAACCTTATATTTGTAAAGGCGAATTATATCACTACATCCTTTTTTGAAACAGGAGGTCATGGTGGTGGTTTTAACGAAGGTGGTTTTAACGAAGGTGGTTTTAACGAAGGTGGTTTTAACGAAGGTGGTTCTAACGCAGGTGGTGGACACGGTGGTATGTCAAGAGAACCTCCTCCTAAAGGCATTAAGTGTCCTATACGACCAAGAGGAGTAAGGGCAAATGAAGAATGTAGGAATTATAAAGATGAGTGTGATATCGACGAGGAGTGCCATAATATATATGGACCTAATTTTAAATGCTGCTTTGGAATCGACAGTGAAACTGCCTGCCGTAAATTATGCCTACGTAAGCATGAATTATTGATGATGTTCTAGCTAGTATCATATTTTGGTATTCTTGGGTTGCACGTTGCGTCATAGCCGCCAAGCTGGATAACAAAGCATTCCTCCATATTGTTTTTCTTGTTTGTTCATCCAACATGCCGGCAACAGCTTTGTTTTTTTTTTCTCAAGGGATATGTAATATATACAATATGGTAGTCTCCCTCGCATCCGTTTCCGGTCTGTTCGAAAAAATCTCCAGCCCAGACCGAACAGACCGGAAACGGATGCGAGGGAGACCATATGAGCGGCCGATCTGTATGGAATATACAATGTCGAGCCAAAATCGGACGCGAATATTGTGTATTACTTATGAAATGTCTAGGTTAATGCTTCTATTTTAGATAAATATTTTTGAAATTAGTTTTAATTTGGCCGAGATATTTCAAGCTAAACCATATGCAAATCAGGACGATCATGACTTTTATAAATAATAATATAAAATGAACTATATTATGATTCCTATTTTTTGCTTATTATTGGTATGTTATTATTTTTGTTAGTATTACAATCATCATCATCATCATCATCACTATCATCATCATCATCATCATCATCACTATATTACTGGTATGTTATTATTTTTATTGGTATTACAATCATCATCACCATTATCATCACTATCATCATCATCATCACCATATTACTGGTATGTTATTATTTTTTATTAGTATTACAATCATCATCACCACCATCATCATCATAATCATCATCATCATTATCATCATCATCACCATATTACTGGTATGTTATTATTTTTGTTAGTATTACAATCATCATCATCATTATTATCATCATCATCATTATCATCATCATCACTATATTACTGGTATGTTATTATTTTTATTAGTATTACAATCATTATCACCATTATCATCACTATCATCATCATCATCATCACTATATTACTGGTATGTTATTATTTGTGTTAGTATTACAATCATCATCACTATTATCATCATCATCTTCAGCACTATCATCATCATCATCATCATCATATTACTGGTATGTTATTATTTTTATTAGTATTACAATCATTATCACCATTATCATCACTATCATCTACATCATCATCACTATATTACTGGTATGTTATTATTTGTGTTAGTATTACAATCATCATCACTATTATCATCATCATCTTCAGCACTATCATCATCATCATCATCATCATATTACTGGTATGTTATTATTTTTATTAGTATTACAATCATTATCACCATTATCATCACTATCATCATCATCATCATCACTATATTACTGGTATGTTATTATTTGTGTTAGTATTACAATCATCATCACTATTATCATCATCATCTTCAGCACTATCATCATCATCATCATCATCATATTACTGGTATGTTATTATTTTTATTAGTATTACAATCATTATCACCATTATCATCACTATCATCATCATCATCATCACTATATTACTGGTATGTTATTATTTGTGTTAGTATTACAATCATCATCACCATTATCATCACTATCATCATCATCATCATCACTACATTACTGGTATGTTATTATTTGTATTAGTATTACAATCATCATCACTATTATCATCATCATCTTCAGCACTATCATCATCATCATCATCATCATATTACTGGTATGTTATTATTTTTATTAGTATTACAATCATTATCACCATTATCATCACTATCATCATCATCATCATCACTATATTACTGGTATGTTATTATTTGTGTTAGTATTACAATCATCATCACCATTATCATCACTATCATCATCATCATCATCACTACATTACTGGTATGTTATTATTTGTATTAGTATTACAATCATCATCACTATTATCACCATCATCTTCAGCACTATCATCATCATCATCATCATCATATTACTGGTGTGTTATTATTTTTATTAGTATTAAAATCATCATCATCATCATCATCATCACTATCATCATCATCACCATCACCATATTACTGGTATGTTATTATTTGTATTAGTATTACAATCATCATCATCATCATCACTATCATCATCATCATCACTATATTACTGGTATGTTATTATTTTTATTAGTATTACAATCATCATCACTATTATCATCACCATCATCATCATCATCATCATCACCATATTGCTGGTGTGTTATTATTTTTATTACTATTAAAATCATCATCATCATCATCACTATCATCATCGTCATCATCACCATCATCATCACCATATTACTGGTATGTTATTATTTGTATTAGTATTATAATCATCATCATCACTATCATCATCATCATCACTATATTACTGGTATGTTATTATTTTTATTAGTATTACAATCATTATCATCATTACCATCACTATCATCATCACTGTATTACTGGTATGTTATTATCATCATCATCATTATCTTAATCATAACCATTATGGTTTGATTGTTTTTGCAGCCGGGATAGAACCACCAGAAAAAATTCAATACCAGCTAGTAAGTATCTGTTAGCACCATGTGTCACACAACGCTGTAAAACACGACGTTGTGTGACAAAAGTGACGTATGAAAAGGAAGCTATATTTTCGAATTCATGTTCTTAAGATAGTATGGAAGGTGTCATAATTCGTTAAAAGAAATATAAAAAAGTCATAAGAAATTAATGTACTCCATGTATTATAGTTAGCACGTGATGAAGAAGCTGATCTTCTTTATCTTATAATTCCAATCGTGAGACAAATGGATATGAATGTATTCATTCTATTATTGCAAGTCATTCCATTTACAACGTTGGATCAATTACATTCAATTTGCACATGTTTTTTTATAGCTGGAAGAGAGGAAGGGGGGGAGGGGTAGGTTTGCCAATGAGTTCACCTTTCAGAGCCAAAGGTAAAACAAATCCGCAGTTTGTGGAGGGTTGTTTTCGCTCAACATAATACAAGTAAGAAAAAGGAACCCACCACACCCCCATTGATGCATTATCACGTCCTTATCGATAGGAAAAAAAATCCTTAAAGGATTATGTAAAAATCTAAACGAAAACCAAAGTTTGAACTTTGATAACATGCCTGCGCAAACTTGGGAAATGATTGGTATTAGTCAAGCTGCATGACTTTTAAATAATCCTTGAACAGACAGAGCAAACGCAGGAAAACCATGAAAACTAACAAATTATGTGCGATTTAGAAACTTCTTTGTCACTGGCACTCAACCAGAACATTACTATTTCTTTTGTCCGGGTATTCTCGTTGAGTGCTAGTGACAAATAGTTACCAGATAGCTGCTATTTGTTTGTATTTAGTTTGCTAATTTTCATGGTTTTCCTGCGTTTGCTCCATTGATTATTCTTGTTATTGATTTGCTGTTTCATGTTGTTTTTAGAAGTATAAAAAACGCAGCAGACAGTAGTTTGCGACGTTTGGAGGTCATCAGCTGACCTCGTTAGCAAGTGAGGTTTAATAGGAATTTTTTGCTTTTAACGCAAGTCGAAAACGTCGTGAACTGTACTTGTTTTTATACTTTTAATTTCGAAATCCTTGCTGTTGTTTTTAATATGATCTTAGTTTATTTATATCAATGCTGTTATTATTGTTGTTATCTACTCATGTTTTTATTATCAATTTATTATTTTTGCTGTTTAAATTGTTTATGTATACTTGTTAAACACTGAGTGCATTTTCATGAGCGGAACATGAGATGGATGGGAAATAGATCTTTTCCCATATTGCAAGATGTCTCCACCATCACTTCTCTGACATTCTATCCCTTATTTCACAAGAAAAGCAGGTAAACTGATCATCTGAAACCATTACCACGAACTAGATCTTTGTGATAATCATTTATCAATCCAAACATATAGGCAGAGTTGGACGTGTTTACAGTCATTAAGGGTGGCCTCAGGAAGGTTTGTGAACTTCTTAAAGGGTTTTGAGAGGTTATATACACCACACGTTTCCTGTCTGAAGAAGTTCACCGCTCAAGACAGTCTCTCTATAAACTCTCATTTCAAACATTCTTCTTTCTGATCAACTCGATCCACTTTTGTTGTGGCTGTGATCCCGACTCGACGTACAAAAGGTATAGTAAAATTGACTTTTCTCTTTATTTTATTCGCAGCAAAAAAAAAAAAAAAAAGAAATACTATTACCATTGTTCCCTGTGTCTTTGTTGTTGTTGTTGTTGCTGTTGCTATGGTAAAGTGGTTGTTTTTGTTGATGTCGTGTTGTTGTGATATTGATTGTTTTGTTTTAGTTTTTATTTCAGGAACATGCCCAAGCCAGGCAAGATACCTGATGTATCCATGATTCATATACGGACGTAATTTCAGCTAACCTAAGAAGTACTTTTATTCTTCTTGACATGCAATGATGATTTGGTTTCGTACATCAATAAGTCAGTTTCGCGTTGTTCTTTACGCTGTATTAGCCTCGATATCAAGATTTTTTTTGTATTTAGGACATCCTGTGAAAATGCACGCATTGTTCATAAACAATAGAAATACTGGAGTCTTTGCCTTGACTTGTGTTATTTTTCCTGCAATTGAGGCTAAAGGCCGGCACACACTAGGCGACAAGTCCCAGCGACTTGTCCCCGCGACATGTCGCCTCAGTGTGCACTGGTTCAGCAATCCAATCTTGTGTACCAAGGGAGCAAAACCCGTGAACAAAAGTTTTGTTGCGCAACATATTTTTCGTTGGTACACACGAGGGAACTTTGCTCCGGGAGCATGCTCCCATACTAATTACCAACTAATAATCGAACAATTGTTTGTAAATCGTGCTAAAGCACAAAGCGGTCCGTGTATTATAACTGCAAAACTATGTAAAATGCTCTGCATAAACACTGCATTACAAAAGTTCGAATATCGCTTTTCATAATGGTCTGCAGCAATAAGCGATTTGAATGATGACGTAGAATACTACTAGAATGCTTTGCCGTATTTCTTTTGTAAAGCAAATAGTGCAAATTGTTTTACTAATCTCCACAGGGATTTAAAAGGTTAAGATGAAACAGAATTCGCTGACAGTCGTATTAAAGTGTGAATGTCAGTATGGAGTTTTGTAATGGGATGTTTTGCGTTGAATCGAACTAAGCTTAAGTACCTCTACTTTTATGACTTGTAATTCTCTCAAAATCCTACAAAACGACTCAAAACAATTACAAAGTCCATGTCAAAGGCTTGGTGTACATAAATATCCAAAAATTAAACCACAGTTTGATGTTAAAGTAAGATTTCGTGGTATGCGAAAGAAGGTGTTTTTTTACTACTCGCGTCACGAATTTTGTCAATTTTCGTCAAAATCGATTATTGTCTATTTTCTCCTAAAATAAAAAAGAACTTGCCTAAAGAACCCCCATTCCATTACCTACGTACTTAGGCCTACCTGTAGACAAAATATGAGCTAGGTCATTTTTTGGGACCGTGGCCAAGAAAATGAAATTTTTGCTCGATCCTTACTGACATTCACACTTAATATGACGCCCATACATTAACCTTTGAAGAGGACCAAATATGATGTTAAACAGGCAAGGCCTTTCACTCGGAAATCTCAAAAAGTTAAATATTATCACAAAATATACAACAACAATGACATGTATTTTTATTTTCCTTTGTGAATAAACTAGAAAAACAAATTTGATAGTGAATAAAATTTTTTCTAATGGTTTGTTTGTGATTTCTAACGAGAAAAATGCGAAGTTGACATGAGTAGCTTTTTCTTGTCGTGTGGGCTTTCAGGCAGCAAAACATCCACGACTCATATGTAGTGATCCGCGTACATATAAAACTCACAGTGAAGTTAGTCCATTTGTTTCTTCCGGAAGTTTGGTTGTTTTGTTTTTCGTTTGTCGCTGTTTTATGAAATCACTTGTGTGTTTTTGACATTTGTTTTTGCTATATATGTTGCTGTTTTAGTTGTTTTATATTTCATCCAACAATATTGGTGTAAACACTCACGTCCATGTCCACAGTCCTTGATGCCATAATACATTTTTCCGGCATACGCAATATCTGTTTACTAGTTTGTTTTAGTGACATCAAGTAAAATTATTGAATAATAAGCATCGTTTTACTTTATGTCTGCTGTTTTTGTTGATATTCCGTTTATTCGTTGCTGTTTTTCATTTTTTTATTTATCCAATGAAGTTCCACTATTCCCATCTCTGCAGTCCTAGCTGTCAGTTAATACTTTACAAACATGCCCAAAGAACTATTTTAGGACGCGATAAGACGAGATCGTGTCCAATAGAAAGAACGGTTTTTCTTCGTTTCCTTTTTATTTTACACATGTTATTTTTTTATTCGTTTCTTATTGAAGAGGGACACGGGGCTGAGTAGCACCTCTGAGTTACGAACGCTAATGGAGGATAAGGAACTGTGGAGGGCTGCCGTCAGGAACTCCCGTGTTGGCATTTAGCCGCCCGTCCATGATGATGATGATGATGATTGTTTATCGTCCAATGAAATGCCACCATTCCCTTGTCCACAGCCCTATATACCAGTAAACTAGTCAACCTAACAGGTAGCAAAATGCTGCCTTAAATCTTTGCTTAAATTAATTGAAATTTTTGTTGTTATAAAGAATCTAAAGCAAATGAGTCATGGTTGGATATATTTTTATTGGATTGAGGAAAAACACCAAAAACTAGTTTCAATTCCCAAATTTTATGTTCAACATATTTATCCTTTTAAAAATCATAATGTAATGGAAGGTAATCGAATCACTATAAAAAAAGTACAAGCCAGAAAACGGTTACACGCAAGTAATCAGTAAATAGTGCAATTGCATACATTTACGTGGCACCAATAACCAGTAAGAGTTTCATTGACTAATTGTTTGCACTTTTGGAATTATTTGTTTAATTACAAATATTTATTCTTAAATTTTAATAAATGATCATCGGTAACTAATAAAAACTTGTAATATGGTATTTGTTTTATTAAGCTTGAAAAGCATTGTATAAAATGAACAATAACATCACTTCAGGCTCGCTCGCTGCGACAGCAACCACTATAACCATATCTTGATTGACACTCAAAAAAAGAAACATGCAAGTCAATGAATATACCTAGTAAATGCAAAAAGAAATAAACAACTACAAATATCTTATTTCAATATTACTGTAATAATTGACGTCTACAACATGGTGACACGAATAGCGGCCGTATATCTATGTATACGGACGGGATGCATGACAAACTAATCGTAATCAATGCAAATCTTCGTCTACCTTAGCCATCTTAAACAAATTCTTGATTTTACTTATAGTTTTGTACCATCATTATGTGAAATATTACAAATATTAGAACAAACAGCCGCACTTCAAACGATCTCCAACGCAAGCTTAAGAAATTATGATATATTTTAGCTATAACTTTCCTTATATTATCACTTGTATTTACTCCACGTAATTATACATCGGGCGTCTTGCACAGTAATCGCAGAAAAAAATATTAAATTGGACATATAAAGACAGAGTTTCAATCACCTTGTCCACAAAGTAAGAATTTGGTGTCGAATAACATACATATCACGAGGCGCGCAAGGGACGTAGGTAAACGAATTTGCGGTGCATTGTGGGGTAAAATCGAGATTTTAACTCCCTTTACAGATTAGGGTTGCTGCCTTGCTCGCTCGCTTCAGGCTCGCTCGCTGCGGCAGCAATAATGTACGAACATGCGCAGTGCACTTCAGTTATGGACCATTTTAAGCCGTGATAAGGCGATAACGTGTCCAGTAGAAGGAACGAGAGAGCTGTTTTAACAAGAGAGGACAATGCAGCCGCAACACGGAGCGTTGACTCAGTTTAGCAGATTGCTCGTTCTTCTCTTGATAGTAGTGATCACACCAACACCAACACAAACACAGACATCTGGTAAGTCACATTAATACAACTATTTTGAACATTTAGGGAATATAAACAGCGGGCGATTGTAGATGAACGTTAATCCATCTCAATCACAATAATATTCTAAATTATATAATTATATGAATTATTTAGAATTATTCATAAATCATGTTCTTTTTATATGATACATTTATTACAGTAACATGAAATTTAGAATATCATTCACAGTGAATTTAAGCGTGAGCTTAAGACATCTTTTGAAATTAGCATATCATTTGTAATTGTGTTATATATGTACTTTTTCCCTTTTTAATATTTACAGCGTTTGGAGCATATTTGTCTTAGCGCTATATAAATATTAAGTATTATTGTTATTTTTTTAGTGAGGTTTGCAAGTATAATTAATAAAAATTTAAAATAAAATTTACATTATTATTAATATTCCACTAATTATGAAACACAAAATACTGAGAAATAATAAGGGTGATTCTAACTCGAACTGACCATTAATACGAAGTTTTAGCAAAATACTTTAAAAGAATATCTCGCTTCTGTCTATGACTGATAACATGGTGGCCACTTATTCACGCACGAACGTTGCGGTCATGAATTCGCTTTTCATATCATAAGAAAAGTCAAGGTTTTCACGTTTCAAGTGGAATTTCATGTAACAAATTTAGCTCAACGAATTGTGCCTAAATTTTCACTTGCTTTTTACGAATCCCATGGAAGCTGCAAAATGTTTGAAATATGATCCGATTAGACCAGACAAGACGGCTGTTTTATATCGATTGATTCAGTACTTTGTTTGTAGTTCTACTATGTTTTTCAATCAAGACCTTAAATCCAAAGTACGTTGAATCTCATTGAATGTTCCAGTTTTATATTTGTATTAAATCCAAAATTTGCTTGATTTTTTTGATGACTTAATAAAGTAGAATTGTCATTACTTCTTTACAAATTAGGCAAAGTTGTATTTAATCTAATTCCACAAAATGTCGTTTTTTACATGCATGTGCTAGCTAGCTCGCGTCAAGTCCAAAAGAAAATCCTTAATCTATAAGCACAGGCTAAAATATATTCAAGTTCAAGTTAGATGGTCGAAGGAAGCTTGACTTAATCACTTTAGCACGCCCCCTCTTGGCATATCATTTCTTCCTGTAAAAGGTTTCTTATTGTGGATATCTAAAAGTTAGGCTAGTGCCCGGGAAGTGCGTACTGTAATATCAAAATTAATGTATTTTAAAATGTCGCTTCGTTTTTACCTAGACATGTCGTCAATTTTAATATTATAGTCAAGAAAATATCCGAATATGTAACATTATATCTTCAATAGCAATATTTATCCATACGCCATGACAAATATTCCTTAAGGATCATTGGGATCACTCATCATTGCATGCTTTTCATCCGGCTAACGTTTCCACTTATATAGTCTTACTAAATAGACGGTCATTGTTGTCTAAACGGAGCATCTAATCTGTTTTATATAGACGATAGCGGTCATAAGTAGACTGGCATGTACTAAAACCTGGACGATGGACGATATAATATGTAACATTATATCTTCAATAGCAATATTTATCGAGTTGCCCTAATGGTCGCGTGTCGCGGGTCGCGGGTTTCATGTCGCGGGTGCGGGTTTCAAGTCGCGGGTTTGATAAAAAGTCGCGGGTTTGAGAAATTAGATAGCCATTTATAAATAATAATATAGAATAAAAGGGAATAGATGTAACTGAAATAGCAGAGAAACACCAGAGAAACACCTACAAACAAACTAACTATACAAAAAATCTGGGTTTAAGAATACGAAGTAAACTAAGCAAATTAAGAATAATACAATGATACGATAAAAGAAAATTAAGAAACATTAAAATAGAATTTGGCAAAGTTGGAATCGGGGAGATTATGCAAGTTGACAAAATGTCTGGAAGAAATTGATTTAATCAACTGCGGTGGGCGATAAGCGATAAGGATGACAGTTACGTCAACCAGATTTGATATACATATATATAGTCTAGTAGAGTTTGAAACACTGAAATGCACGTAAATACAATAGTAAATGATATTAATTTTTTATAGGAAAGGATGAAAATTCAATATGAGAAAGACAAATTCAAATTAAATTATGTATAAGCTTTCCTATAAAATATATACATTATGTGCTTTTTATCAAAACCCAACTCTTCGAACATCTCTAAAAACGAAGAGCATTCGACGATAGAGTACACTCCAGTAACTAATTTAATGATAATGATTCAAAGACTGAAAATGAGTTTTGTTGTTATTTCCAAAGTTATTTTTGTACCAGGTTTATATATATATATTTTTTTCAGAGTGCCAGTTAGCGCGCATAAAACACTGAAGCTCTTGCTTAAACATACGTAAAAAAAACTTTACTAAGTTGGTACTATTTTGATGTCGCTGAACAAAATCAAATCAATTTGATCCACATATAACGATTGGTATTGGTTTTTAGAAACCATTACATTTCCATCGAAATTTTGATTTTTTCGTTTTATGTGATTACATAAACATCTAAATGGTAGTAGGTGTTTTGAAAGTCACCAGAGAAAAATAGGCTGACCGTTCTCGCCACGTCATATGAATAGTATGATGACAACATTGTTTGGAGTACTCCGGTGTAAATGGAGACCCACATCCATGGTGCCCACACTAAAACATTTGGCGTTCTTCAAAGCTAGAGTAGAGGAAATGCCGTATTTTATCGACATTGATTTTGTGGACGAATCGAAGTCTATTCTAAAAGAAATCTAAAGGACACAGAAATCAGAAGATTCAAATTATATGACGAAGATATAAACACGGAAGATGCACTGAAAAATTTTGATATTTATCTGATGGTTAATGCATGTTAGATAAAAATAAAAACAGTGTTATTTAAATTACCATTCAACTTTATCCCGACCTTTTAATTAACGTTGAAGGAAATTCTAGCGATCTAGAATGTTTGAAAATCGCGTAAAATAACTGAAGAGTTAATTTCCTATAATAATGTAGTTTGTTTGTAGGTTTTCTCTCTCTATTTCAGTTACATCTATTCCCTTTTATTCTATATTATTATTGATAAATGGCTATCTAATTTCTCAAACCCGCGACTTGAAAGCCGCACCCGCGACTTGAAACCCGCACCCGCGACTTGAAACCCGCGACCCGCGACACGCGACCATTAGGGCAAATCTCGCTTCTGTCTATGACTGATAACTTGGTGGCCACTTATTCACGCACGAACGTTGCGGTCATGGATTCGCTTTCCATATCATAAGAAAAGTAAGGTTTTCACGTTTCAAGTGCAATTTCATGTAACAAATTTAGCTCAACGAATCGTGCCTAAATTTTCACTTGCTTTTTACGAATCCCATGGTCACCCGATAAGCTGCAAAATGTTTGAAATATGATCCGATTAGACCAGACAAGACGGCTGTTTTATATCGATTGATTCAGTACTTTGTTTGTAGTTCTACTCTCTTTTTCAATCAAAGCCTTAAATCCAAAGTACGTTGAATCTCATTGAATGTTCCAGTTTTATATTTGTAATAAATCCAAAATTTGCTTGATTTTTTTGATGACTTAATAAAGTAGAATTGTCATTACTTCTTTACAAATTAGGCAAAGTTGTATTTAATCTAATTCCACAAAATGTCGTTTTTTACATGCATGTGCTAGCTAGCTCGCGTCAAGTCCAAAAGAAAATCCTTAATCTATAAGCACAGGCTAAAATATATTCAAGTCCAAGTTAGATGGTCGATGGAAGCTTAAGGTTACAGTAAACCTTCAGACGTAAAATCTGGCTAAATTTTTTTTATCGCATAAACATTTTAGTCATCAAATAAACTTTCGAATGGAATCAAAACCTTTCTCAAATATATTTTCTTTCGTGAGATATTTACCTTTCGCGACCCCGATGACACATATAGACTTTTTGTTTACACAAATTCAAAGCGTTTTATCTCGGCTCGAGTTTAGCGCGTATAACACAACTTTGAGCGAATTGATCTGAAAAAGTTTTTATCGAATAGACTTGAACTATTGATTTGTAGCATTATTAACTCATCAGAAATAAAACTGTGTGAGCGTTTTTTGAATAAAAGCGCCGTTCGAGAGTTATGACCAAGAGTCTCCAATTTCACAACAAAATTTGCATTTTTTATTTCAACTTTAATTTATAACTAAACTAGATAAAATATTGACAAAGCCTCACACAGTTTGGTAGACACATATGTGTTAATTGATATTAGACAGAAAAGATCGAAATACGATCGTAACTTTTTTAGATCAATTCGCCGAAGCGAAGACAGTCATTTTGAATTAAAAGCGTCGAATCTCCTCATACACGAAACTTTTAATAAAACAAATTACACAGACGTATTCTATGGCTATTTAGCTTTATAATGATGTATAAATCGTTGTGATATAATAAAATCTGACGCGCTAATGATCTTTTCCCCGAGACAACCCGCGAAGGAGCACGCCCCCTCTTGGCATATCATTTCTTCCTGTAAAAGGTTTCTTATTGTGGATATCTAAAAGTTAGGCTAGTGCCCGGGAAGGGCGTACTGTAATATCAAAATTAATGTATTTTAAAATGTCGCTTCGTTTTTACCTAGACATGTCGTCAATTTTAATATTATAGTCACGAAAATATCCGAATATGTAACATTATATCTTCAATAGCAATATTTATCCATACGCCATGACAAATATTCCTTAAGGATCATTGGGATCACTCATCATTACATGCTTTTCATCCGGCTAACGTTTCCACCTATATAGTCTTACTAAATAGACGGTCATTGTTGTCTAAACGGAGCATCTAATCTGTTTTATATAGACGATAGCGGTCATAAGTAGACTGGCATGTACTAAAACCTGGACGATGGACGATGGACGATGACCAAAATTACGTGACTCAAATTTGACATTGACATTTTCTTTATTTGATACAGTCAGTACAGTCAAAGGCATCGAGAACATTT
Source organism: Diadumene lineata (assembly GCA_918843875.1). NCBI lineage: Eukaryota > Metazoa > Cnidaria > Anthozoa > Actiniaria > Diadumenidae > Diadumene > Diadumene lineata. The sequence continues at coordinate 9,084,029 of OU974079.1, forward strand.
ATTTATACCAATTCTGTTTATTTTATTTGCTTTCCTGTGGTATTTTGTGTGTATTTTTCGATTAAACATTCCTATGATATTCAGAATTAATCAAATAAAGCTTTAAAACATGAACAACACGCTCAACTTCGATCATCAAAAAAACTAATTTGATCAAAATTGAGGGACGTTCAGTTTAATGTTTCTAATAAAACTTTTCGATGCCAGCTTCAAACATCAATGAATGATTTCACATGTTCTCGAAGCCTTTGTACAATGCCCCACAAGGGACATGCTACGAACAAAAAAGAAACGCTGCAAACACAAAAGAAACGCTGCAAACAAAAAAGAACTCGCTGCAAACAAACAAAAAAACGATGCAAACAAAAAAAAGAAACGCTGCACACAAGAAAAAAAACTTACAAACAAAAAAAGAAATAAAACGCTGCAAATAAAAAATGAAACGCTGCCAAACAAAAAAAACTTACAAACAAAACAGAAATAAAACGCTGCAAAGCCTGTGCAAGCTATTTCAATTTTGGACGAGAAGACATAGGTTCTAAAGATGGCGAACACCAAGAACAATCATTTACTATCCATACATCTTTCATAGCCATTTGCAATATACAGTGTATATACTTAGCGGTATATATGCTTAAATCAAGTCTATAAGTCTAAGAACTTAAATATCAATCACTCCTAGCTTTATTGAGATTTTATCTACTATGAAAATCCAGGATTCCTAGTTACATTAGTTTTTCATAGTTGTTGTTCTTGTTTTCTTTTTTTCCGGGTAAACTTTTTCAGTCCCTCCGGACCTTATTTGGTTTTATATTTGGTCAGACAATTGTTACCCCCCCCCCCCCCCCAAAAAAAATCGCATAAGGCAAAACTGATGCCCACCCCTCAAAATCATAGTCCCCCATTCGATAAATGATGAATGCTCCCTAAAGCGATCTTTGATCGGCCTTTGACCGATATCTTCAGCCACAGTGCATATAGACTTGGATATCGAGGGAATGAAAGTCGCCGTACTAAATGGATAGGTGGGCAGTCTGTACTCATTGACATCTCCTTTGTTGATACATTTATCAAGTATCCCTGTTTCCAATACGCTTTGTGTACCACAATCCCGGGGGTGGGGGACTCCGATGGTAAGAGATCGTGGATGCTCGTCGTATCAGCGATTTGGTATCTTTTAGGGTTTAAAATAAAAAATTCTCACTTTTTGGTATCTTTTAGGGGTTGAATAGCACTGAAATTGCAGATTTTAGTATCTTTTAGAGATGAAAAATTTGTGAAGCCACGCCCTTTCGGAAAACGTCAGGTATCTTTTAGGGGTATTTTTGAAAAATTCCGACGAGCATCCCCGATCGTTTATCTCCGGAGTTCCCCCCCCCCCCCCCGGGACCACAATTAAGCCAAAACAATTTGTTTTGAAAATTTAGTAAAAAAATAGTGTTTCAAAGCGAGCAGTTGTTTGATTTGAACCTATTTAATTCCTCTCGTCCAAACTTGAAATAACGTGTCCAGTCTTTTGCCTTTTTTGTTTGCAGCGTTTCTTTTTTGTTTGCAGCGTTTCTTTTTTGTTTGCAGCGTTTCTTTTTTGTTTGCAGCGTTTCTTTTTTGTTTGCAGCGTTTCTTTTTTGTTTGCAACATTTCTTTTTAATTTGCAGCATTTCGTTTTTTTTGTTTTTTTTTATTTGCAGCGTTTTATTATTTTTTTTGTAACGTTTCTTTTTTGTTTGCAGCGTTTCTTTATTTGTTTGCAGCGTTTCTTTTTTTTGTTTGCAGCGTTTCTCTTTTGTTTGCAGCATGTCCCTTGTGGGACATCGTACCTTTGACTGTACTGATGTGTTATCTTCACTCTACATTTTTGTATCAAATAAGAAAAATAACAATTAATGTCAAATTTGAGTCACCGGCAATTTTGGTAATCGTCCATCGTCCAGGTTTTAGTACATGCCTTTCAAGCATGTTATTTAACCATGTTAGTCCATTGTAAAGTCCTTTTAAGCACTTGGAACCTATCTTGTGTTCCTTGATCCGACCGTGCTAGAAAGACAAAACAGGGAACAATATGAAAAGGGGTGAAATTGGTGGATTAATCATCCCTTCACATCTATTTGATTATGTAAAATAGTCGTCACATTTTTTAGGATCAGCAGTCATGTCCAATACTCCCTATCTGTCACGGATGGACAAGGAGATGTGACAATCTGACAGACCTGATGTCAAGTCGTGAGATACAAGTTTTGCGTTGGGGGAGGTGGTAGTTACCAAAGGTCAAAATCCGTTGAAGCCGTTACAGGGTAGATGGAACCAAGCATCGACTTACGGCGATTTCGTTTAGGAGAATTGGTTTTTTGAAGTGAAATAGTGGAAGTATTGAAATGAAATTCGTAGAGTGGATGCGTTATTTATTCGAACAACATAATCCGAGAGAATTTTGGCGAAATTTATAGTTTTGGATGAGTTAGAAGTCGATTTCTGACGGCTTCTGAGCGGCGAGGTCGATCGAGTGTGCTACCTTCCCTTCTTCTTAGGACGTTGGTGGGTAATTTTAAATAAATCGCTTAATATTGCTCCAAATGGCCTGAAACTCTACCGGAACATAAATAAATAGACAATACACATATACAGAGTTTAATTTTTATCATATTTTATTTTTTTCGTTTTATTGTTAAAAACGGTCACAAACAGCTAGCTTGGGCTACCTGTGAAATCCCTGGATGAACTCGCTACTACAGATATCAAAGCACAAAATTTATCGTTACCAAAGCGCTGAACATCAACATTTTTCGTTTCCAAATCACTGGTTATTGTAACTCGCTGAACTCATATCAAAGCAATAAATTTATCGTTACCAAAGCGCTCAACATCAACATTTCTCGTTTCCAAATCACTGGTTATTGTAACTCGCTGTACTACTCATACCAAAGCAATAAATTTATCGTTACCAAAGTTCTCGTTTCAAAATCACAAGATAATTACAACTCACTTCTGCACATGCAACTCGAGCTTTTTTTAAATAATTAACATAGCCTGTGTTACATCCGGAATATTACATCATACAAAGAATATTCGTAATGTAGCACAGGCTATAATTTACACAGCAATCTTTTTTAATTGTCAACAATAGCTAACCATTTACTCAAACGTTATTACATGTATGCGGTACCTTTGGGATCTGAAGACATTGTATTAAAGTCTTTAAAAATGCGGCCTATTTGTTTTTTTTTAGCTTTTGCAAGCCAATTTTATTTGCACAATTCACATTTCCGTAGTTTAACACTAGTAGTAATAACCAGCACTTGAGCGGGATTTGGGAGGGGAGGGGTGGTCAGAGATCAGACACGCTAGTTATGTATGGAATATAGAATGTAAGGAATGTCAGATATGGAATGTCAGGAATCTCCAGATAACACGTGACCACCATTCCACAACAGACAAGGGAGGGGTGGGCACAACAAATAAATCAATAGTTTTCTTAAAACGTTTGAGAAATCAAACAATTCTTAGTGTTAGAAATATGGAATAATTGTAATTTTTAGAATTCCATTTAAATACATAAATACGCGTAAACTCAGAGAGAAAATCATTCAGTTTGTGAAAGCAGTCGTCAAGAGAACATCTCATTAATTTCCTTGTCTATCAAAGTAAAATGTCTATGCAACAGCAATTCAAGTTAGGAGAAAGAGGATACCATTTATTCGCTAACGAATACAACGGAGAGCCAAAAGTTCATATACGAAAGATCTACCAAGATCCAATCGATGGCAAGGCAATTATTACAAGATATGGCATTTCACTCTCTGTAGATGAATGGAATGATTTTAAACGTTACGTGCTAGCCACTGACCACCAACTGGTTAACCTGTCCAGACAAGCAAGCATGACGAAAATTCCAGCTGTGCCAGGCCCCGGCAAGGTCAAACAAGCAAGACCAGCACCATATCAGCGATTATCGACTAACAAACAAATGAACTTTATCGATTTAGTAAGAAATGAAACTGCAACAAGTCAAGATACGATACCAAAAACTGTCGATGAACTTTTTAATTCAACACTGCAAGACTATTGACTATTTTCAAAGAGTTTGTTATACAACTGTTTCATACTGTGTATTGCTTTGATATTACTGATTGTAATTACAACTACTGTATCAGTTTGTCATTAAACATGTTATGACTGTATCCATCGTGGTTTATTTGCATTTTTTAATTATTTATACCACCTGCAGATATAATCTCATCACAATAGATCATACCAAACATTCACATGACTTTTTGTTTCAACTATCTTGATAATGAATGGAATTTACATTCCTGCCTGGAATATTTTTAATTCACGTCATAGCATTAGAATGTATAAAAGACCAGCAAAAATCTAGTTCACTCACAAACCACTTTTGAGCGTAAAGCAAACAACATCAAACTTCATCAATCAGTTCCAAACAACGTCACGATGGCTGATTTCTACATCAAAAAAGCTATCTCTGATTGTAAGTCAGAAGAAAAGTTAGATGCTGTTATGGAAATTTTTAACGGTGATGGTCAAGATGTCAACCTCATCACTCTAGCCCTTGAGACTAGAGCCCGCATCGTCAGTGAAATGGATGATATGATGGAAGCGTTAGTTTCTGATGACCCATCATTTGACATCTCTGATATCATAATGCATGATCTAGATCAAACTGGGGGACGTATGGCAAAACGAATTCACGACGAAAATGATGAAAATGATGACTACGATAATGGTTTACCATCGCCAAAGCGTCAGCGTACTTTTTCTTTACAATCTGATGAATTGATGACTCCAGCTATTTCTCCAGCAACATCGCCACCACCATCACCTGCCGCCGATCCATTGTATCGTATCGACAAAGTTAGCGAAGTTAATGTACATAAATTTAAAACACGTGGCATGAATTATGACATCCAATTTAACAACATTGACGCCAGTGGGGTGGATCAATTGCACCTTATCTTAGAGCAAGCGTTTGATGGTAGGATTGATAACATCACAGCAGGAATGCTTGGACACGACCAAGTACGAATGGTGTTGCACACTCCACAGCTGGATTATCCGATTGCGCTTCCGTTCATGAGGCGTGATCAACTAAGTGCTAATCGTTTCCTGAGTAGAGTGGAACAAGTACTTCAATCCCATGAATCGTTTTCTCTCGATGAAACGGTACATGTTAATTTTTACCATGTTTCTATGCCGGTGGGATATGGTCGTTCTCGTCGCAAGAAAATTAACTTGGAAAGGCATTTAGAGAAAAAGCGTTGTATTTTACGCATACAAAACAATGACGATTTGTGTCTGGCACGTGCACTAATTGTGGCAAAAGCTAAATTGGATAACAATCCCGACGCTAAACTTATTTCTGATTCAAGAAGTCCACTTCAGAAACGTCTTGCTGAACAATTGCATCAAGATGCTAATGTTCCACTTGGTCCTTCTGGTATCGAAGAAGTTAAACACTTCCAAAATTATCTACATGATTATCAAATCAACATTGTTTCTGCGGATGTATTTAACGCCATCATCTACTCGGGTCCTTATAAAGAAAAAAGAATTTACCTGTTTCACCACAACAACCACTATGATGTTATTACTTCAATGCCTGCTTTTTTCTCGCGGAATAAATTTTGTCATCAGTGTAATAAAGCCTATGATCACCCTCAAGAACATAGATGTAAACACAAGTGTAATCTCTGCTTTAAAGGGCCATGTGATATGATTGAATGGATCTACTGTCGTGATTGTCATCGCTACTTTAAAAATCAAGTTTGCTTCAATAATCATCAGAAACTTAATGAGTACGGAAGTTCCCTGTGTCTACGCTACATCAAATGTCAGGATTGTAACAAAATAATGAAACGAATCAATCAAGCATCGGAAGCCCATCACTGTGGTCAAATCAAGTGTTCAACTTGTAAAGAATTTATTGATCAAAATCACCAATGTTACATGCAACCCGTGGATGATGAAGATGGTGAAACCACTGATAATACATCCAATCGTAACAATGATGATCCTAAATTTTTATTCTTTGATTATGAAACTGTACAGGAAACTGGTACTCATATCCCAAATCTAATTATTGTACAAAATCAAGATGGTGATGAAAACCTATTCAAAGGCGAAAACGCAAATGAAGAATTCTGTACCTGGTTGTTCTCTGATGAAAACGAAAACGCTATATGCTTTGCACACAATCTTCAAGGCTTTGATGGTTATTTTATTTTGTCCTACTTAAACAAGCATGGCATTTGTCCTTCTGTAATCATGAACGGTGCTAAAATCCTGTCTATTGATGTAAAAGAACAAAATATAAAGTTTCTGGACAGTATGGCGTTTCTTCCAATGCGGCTAGCTGCATTACCTAAAACATTCGGTTTAACAGAACTCCGAAAAGGCTACTTTCCCCACCACTTCAACAAAGCTGCAAATCAAACCTACATTGGCCCTCTACCTGATGCTTCTTACTACGACCCCGACGGAATGTCACCTGGTGATCGTGAAAAATTTTATTTATGGTACAATGATTTAAAATCAAGAAATTATGAATTTAATATGGAAATTGAAATTGAAGAATACTGCCGTTCTGATGTAGATATTTTACGTCGATCCTGTTTAGAATTCCGTCGCCTTTTCATGGAAACTACCGACATTGATCCCTTTGCTAAATGCATCACTATTGCCTCAGCCTGCAATCTAGTGTTTCGAAAGAATTTTCTTCAACCCGATACTATAGCCATCATTCCACCACATGGTTATAGAACACAAGATAAACAGTCCGTTCAAGTCTTAAAATGGCTCTCCTATATTGCTCAGAAAGAGAACATTTACATAAGGCACGCAAGAAATACAGGCGAACAACGGATCGGTCCATACCGAGTGGATGGCTTTCATGAAGCAAGTAACACAGTATTTGAATTTAATGGCGATTTTTGGCATGGCTGTAAATGCTTTGCTCGTAACACTAAGAATCCTATCAATGGAAAAACGATGCAGGAACTTTATGAAGAAACTTTGCAGAGGCGTGAATATCTCTTAGCCCAGGGTTACAATTTAGTGGAAAAATGGGAGTGTGAACTAAAGAAAGAACTTGCTGAAGATCCAGATATGCAGATGTTCTTCGATAATCTTGACTTTCAAACTCCATTAGAGCCTCGAGAAAGCCTATTTGGTGGTCGTACGAATGCTGTAAAACTCTATCACAAAGCACAAGAGGGTGAAAAGATCAAATATGTTGATTTTACAAGGTAAGACTTTTGTTGTATTTTCATTGATGGTAATAATGTTGATGATGATGATGATTATAATGCTGATCAGGAAATATTACCATATATATATATATTTATATATATATATATGTGTGTGTGTATATTTTACTTTTCTGAATTGTTTTAATTATTTATTTTTTCAGCTTATATCCCTGGACCAATAAGTATTGTACCTATGTCGTGGGACATCCAGAGGTCATTACTGAGAACTTTGCACCTATTGATGAATACGTTGGTCTAATAAAGTGTACAGTCCTTCCTCCTCGTGGTCTCTACCATCCCGTTCTTCCATACAGATCACACAACAAGTTAACTTTCCCGCTCTGCCGGACCTGTGCTGATTCCATGCAGCAAGAACCATGCAACCATACAGACGAAATGCGCGCCATTACCGGTACGTGGGTTTCTCTCGAAGTTCAAAAGGCCTTAGAACTTGGTTATCGTCTAGTCAAAATTCATGAAGTTTGGCATTTTTCTGAGCAGTCTGATGAGCTGTTCCGTCTTTATATTGACAAATTCTTAAAGATAAAACAAGAGTCAAGCGGCTTTCCAAGCTGGTGCAACACTGAAGAGGATAAACAGCAATACATCAGAGAATACCAAGAAAACGAGGGCATACGATTAGACTATGACAAGATAAGAAAAATCCTGGACTGAGGGCTCTAGACAAGTTGATGCTAAACAGGTAAATAGAAAAACAAATGAAAGAGAAAAGAGGGAAAGGGAGAGAGAGGAATTCGTAGGATTAATTCAAGATTCTTTCTCATGTCTTTATTTATTTATGCATTTTTTCAGTTTCTGGGGAAAATTTGCACAACGAATCAACATGACGCAAGTGGAAATGGTGAAAGATCCCGAGAGATATTTTGATCTACTCACAGATGATAGTGTAGAAGTCCAAAATGTCCGCTTTGTTAATGACGAAATGGTTGAACTCCACTACATCCACTCTGATGATTTTATCCCACCGAATGCAAAGACCAACGCCGTAGTAGCTGCATTCACTACAGCCCACTCCCGTCTAAAATTGTACAGCATCTTGGAAGCATTGAATGAAAGGGTTCTTTATTTTGATACAGGTAAATATATTCAGACTTAAACTAATCGGTTATTTACCCACTGACAAAAATGAGTGTTATAACCCTCCTTTAAATCTACAGGTTAAAATTAGTTGTTAGACGAATAAAACTCTCATGATCTTATTTTTTTCTTTTTTTTTTAGACTGGATCATTTACATATCAAGAGAAGGCGAGTGGGAACCAGAAATCGGTGATTACTTGGGTGAGCTAACATCAGAGACGGGTGACAATCACATCACTACTTATGTCTCTGGCAGGCCAAAAAATTACGCTTATCAACTCGACAATGGGAAAACGTGTTGTAAAGTACGAGGCATTACCCTTAATTTTCGTAATGCGCTAAAAGTAAATTTTGATGTAATTTCACAAATGGTCCGTGGTGTAGGTGATGATGAAAAGATCACAGTGACTAATCCATGTAAAATAGTGAGAAATTTAAAAACAAGAGAAATTATTTCCAAGCCCGAATCTAAAGATTATAGAATTGTTTATACAAAAAGAGTGATTGTAAATGATTATAATACCTTGCCATATGGTTATTGATTTGTACGTACAAAATACAGTACATGTAAATAATTGTACAAATATTGATTAATTGAAATTGTTTTGTAATTAAACTTATTTAATGTGTCAACATGTTGTCTTTAGTTCATTTTCACCATGGTAGACGTACGGTTAAGACATCCCTTCCCTCTACTTGTAAGTGGCCCTACTATGTGCGGAAAAACGTCCTTTGTGAGAAAGTTGTTAGAATTGGGTGAAGAAATGATAGAAAATGCTCCCGAGAGAATTTTGTGGTGCTATGGGGAATATCAACCTGTGTTTGAAGAAATGAAAATGACTCTGCCTAATATTGAATTTGTGGAAGGCATTCCCTCTGATATGAATCAAATGATTGATCCTTCGCAAAGAAATCTAGTTGTTTTAGATGATTTAATGAGTGATGTCAGTAATAACAAAGACGTGACAAATTTAGTAACACGTGGTTGTCATCATCGCAACATGAGTCTGATTTACATTCAGCAAAATTTATTTCCTCCCGGGAAGGAAAATCGCAACATTAGTTTAAACTGTCACTATATTTGTTTGTTCTCCAATCCACGAGACAGAGCTCAAGTGAACCATTTAGCACGTCAGATGTATCCAGGAAAAGCTAAATTTCTTCAAGAGGCTTATGCGGATGCCTGCTGTCAACCCTATGGTTATTTATTTTTGGACTTGAAACAGGATACTCCAGAACAGTTTCGAGTTAGAACTAATATATTTCCTGGTCAACAACACTACGCTTACGTCAGAAAAGGATAAAAAGCCAAACACTTTCGCGTTGCTGTCATTTCGCGATGTCTCAGTGTATGAGAAACAACATAGACTTTCTCCGCGTCTTGAAACAGTGCAACACTAAACAACGCCGAGCTCTTCTTCAAGCTGCAGATAATAAACTCTTGAAAGCCATCTGTGAGTGTGTTCTCAACGTTCTTCGCGGTACAGTAAAGTTAAATCCCTCTCAAAAAGGAAAACTAACTAAGAGAGTTGGCAAACAAACGTGTACCATTAGCTAAAAAGAAAAAACTCATTGTCCAAAAAGGTGACGGTTTTCTTGGTATTTTATTGGCACCCGTATTGCAACAACTGGCAAGTTTACTTCCATAATGGCCCGTAAAATGCTCTTGGTTCCGGAGAACTATCTTTCAACTGTACAGCAGAGGGTGCAAGCTAATCCTCTAGTGCGAAACCTTAGTGAACTGGATTTGGAAATGAAAGGCATATTATCTCAGCAAGATATGGCAGACGATGAAAAACTCAAACTGTACAACCGAGTATTACACAAGTATTTAGAGTTTGATCGTCAAAGAAAAGAAAGACAGCCCATGCCTGTTAGAGTGATTCCTAGCGCAAAAGAAGATGTTACAAGTGACGTAAAACCACCGAGCTTTTCGCAGAAAGAAGTACAGATTGAGGATGAAATTATTGATAGTGAACCCAAAACGATCAGAAATAAAGCAAGACTCCTCGTCAACAAACTCAAGCAAAACAAAGAGATTATGTTTTGGAATGATCGTGGCGAACTCATGTATGAGGGAAAACCCGTACAAGGGACTAGCATTGTGGATTTAGTAAGAGACGTCATGGGGGATCGTAAACGATTTCAACCTTACAACTGGAAAATGTTCTCACGTGGTTTGGCTCGTATCAACACTCCGCTGGATTGGATAGGAAATGAAAATCGTAAAAAGACTCTAGTTGAATACAAAAGTAGGAGCCAAGATGGTACAAACGATTATGATGACGATGAACTGGTTATCACTCCCCCCTCAACTCCAGTCAAAAATAGAAGAAAAGGAAAGGAAAAGACTACAAAATCCACTTGGATTAAATATTAACCACACAAATGATTGTAAAATGATTTTATTGACAAATAAACTTGTTAAAAAAAAAACATTACATGACTTTGTTTTTGAATTGTGATTGTGCTATTTGATGTTTTAGATAGGGCTTTATACTAGGAAATACAACAGGAAAATGTTGTGTTACAAACTTGTACACAATAGAGTCATTTATTCTTTTTCTTTTACTAAAATGATTAACAATAGTTTGTAATGAAAACCCTCGACATCGATGAATCAGATAATACACACAATATTCTCCGCATACACTAGAATCAAGACTCTGTAAAACATTATGATTCATACTCCATTCATATGAGTTGTTCTCTAAAAAGTTTACAAAGTGCATTGTATATAAATGAGGTAATTGGCCATAAGAATCCCAAAATTCTGCTTTGCCATCGCTGGTAAAGTAAAACGCTACCCAATGACTTCCATCTCTATCGCTTGGATCTACATTTGCAATATATCCACTGGGATAACTCTCCACTAGTGTAGGTAGTAAATCACTTGCATACACGCCTTGAAATTGAGTTCTTGTTACTTTATCTGCATGAAGTATACCTTCCAGCTGTTTTGTATTCATCTTAGTTTGTAAAATCAAACAACACGTTTCTCTGATTGTCCACTTCAATCAAGTTTTCAAATTCTGATAGGATCACAACGTTTATACTCTGCGGCAATGCTTTGGCAAACTGAAGTTCCAATCGTAGATTTCCCTTCTTTATCAGATTTTAGTGACCGCCATTACTCAGATCAGGAGTAAGATCAAAACAGAAGATTGCAAAGCCTCCGTTAAAATCATCTCTAGATATATCATTGCCAATGTCTTCGAATAAGGATCCTGTTCCGGAGAACAACGATTGATAAGCCATAATAAATTCATTGGCTTGATCGAACTTGGGTTGAAGAGGTTTTCCAGGTAAAGGCTCACCGTCAACGTAGATCCCTAAAAAGCTCAGATCGTTGGTTTTAAAGTTGAACGGGTTCTTTTTATAGTTTCCAGAGTACGCATCGTTATCAACCATGGCAATGGCTACTCGTTTAGGAATTTGTCCGTTGAAAAGGTTATCTTGAGAAATGTTCAATGCCCCTCGTGGGACTGAAAAAACTTTGAAATCGATTCTCTTGATGGGATACTTTGCTGTAGTTTTCCTAAGTGCTTCAGCTTGGCCTAGCATTACAGAAGGGCTCACTTTTTCCTTTCGAATAAACAAGATCACATCTTCGATGACCACTTTAAAGGCAGCACCAGTCACAGGAGAGAGCAAACAAAATGCATTCTTGGATCTCGTGAATTTTATCCTGAGATCAACACCGTTAATCATTAACCGATCAATGTTGAATATATCTTCATGAATTCTCCCAATCATGTCCACACTCTGCGATTCTTTGGTATGATTATATCGTGCTTTCAGGCCAGTGTTTGCATCTTTATCGTCTTTTGTAGGATCTGTTTCATCAAGATAGCCTGCTCTGTCTTTGTAAAACAATGCACTGGTGAGTTGAGAGCTTTTAGCTGCAGGACCATAACTAAGTAAAGTTTCCATGATAGCTCGATAGGGATTTGTATTTGTAGCCGATGATACAAGTTTACCATTCAACGAGACATCTACTTGCACAAATAATGCATTGAGTAACATATTCGTCGTTCCGACTTTTTCATCAGCATCCAAATCACTGCCATCGGCTTTAGTAACTTTTGCTTTGACGTAGAGCTGAGTGCGGGCCAAGTCCATATACTCTGTTCCAGCGCCGCTAACGTAAAATTCAATTGGACCATCATCCCTAATATTAGAAATGGGATGATAATCTACAAAACGTCCAGATTCAAGCCCTGTTTGTGTTGGAGGTACAGAAAACAAGTCCAGTTCAGATTTGGAACATTCTGAAGAGGCATGATGAACAAAAGCCATTCTGTTTTTTTATCCAAAGATATCGTCAAAGGTTGTTTTAGATTGTTTTTTCTTCGGCTTGGTTGTTTTTCTCTTTGCTGCAGGAGTAGATGCTTTCCTCTTCTTGGCCTGAGGTTGAATGAACTCATTTGGAGAAGCTCGTCTTTTTATACCCTTTCCAGTCTGTCCTAGAGCATTTCTTGCTGCTTCAAGTGCTTTATTTTGAAGACTGTTTTTTGCTTCGATAGCTCGCGTTCGAGCCGACGATTTTACTTCTTTTCCTTCCATGACGTCATTAGCAATATTCAAACCCGTTCTCAGCGCTGTTTTTCCAATCGTTTTGGCGCCTTCTTTCAGAAATGGGACAGCCGATCGTAATAATCCTCCCAAAAACGAGCCAATACCATAACCGCGCTGAATTCCCGCGCCGTGAAAGGCTGGCAACGTTTCACATCCGTGCTGAGCTTGGTGTACATAATAAGACTTGAAAATCTCCGTATTAGGTACAAATGTTTTTCTTGTCATGATTTACAAGTACAATGGTCTGCGCTGTCTAAAGTGAAGTTGCACGATCACTTTCCCAGATTCAATTGGCACTTTTCGTCCTGTGTCATCCATTATATTGACCTGAATACGATCTATAGTCTTTCGCCTGACGGGATAGAAGGGAGGATCTTGAAATGTTTTTGATATGATATCTCCATCTTTTCCTTCAATGTTAATAATACGAAGTAGAGGCACCATGTTTTCTCCCACAATTTGAGCTTCAATGACGTCACTGTACACATAAAGCGAAGTAAGACCTGCTTCTAAATTCATTACAAACGGGGCTGTTGTTTTCTTTTTAATCGCAGTCATTGTTGTTCCAAACCCAAAGAGAACAGCAAGACCGGTACCAAACATAATAGAATAGCCCTTTGTCACAGCTACTGTAAATTGTCGAGTTATTCTATCATACTGTACGTCTATACTATCTTTAGCTGTCTTGTCATCCATAGCCTCTTTAATCCCCTGAATGATCTCATTAGCGGTAGGATAATATCCTTCTCTCATGATATAAACAGTCGGAACCCCACCTGGATCAGTCACGTAGAAATGGTTTTCTTTCTTACGCACATTACTCCATGTTCTAGGGTATTGTATTTCTTTTAAACATACTTCCCAATCTCCATTTAGCTCGATAGGCTGCGGGGGTTGTATACTGAAATCTGACAATGTGTTGTCAGGAAAAATATTCATAGAGGCATTACTTGGCAGAGTGAGATAAAATTCTGATCTTTCCATCGTCGCCACTAAAAGTAAAATAATCAACTGTAGCCTGTGTTGAGGTTTATAATAAATCTGTTTCTAAAATCCAGCTGTTGAACTCTTTAGGCCATCCTTGCCATTTTACGAGAATTTCAGTTTTCCCTTTACGTTTACGTTTCTTTAAAATCTTTTCAACACGATAAACATCATCATGTTTATTTACTTTCTGTAATTCTGTCTCGTGGAATCTACCCTGGATTTCTTGATCATTAAGATCTTTAATTCTATACGTAGGAGGGCGTGATGCTTGTCGGCTATCAATCTTAAAAATTTCCTCTGACCATCCTGGTAAATATGATTTTTCAAACGTCATTCTTGTTTTACTTATTCGTACCATATCACCAACATTGTAGCGAAACTTGACAGGTTTTTGAAAAACTCGTTTTGTTTTTTTCTTTTCTTGGTAAAGCGTTTCCCATACAGTTTTTTCATTTCTTTCATTGACTTGATTTGGTTTCATTTTTATGCTGCGATGATAATTGTTGTTGTACGATCTTACAAAATGCTGTAGAGCATCAATGTAGCGTAGTTTGCGTTTCCACGTAAAATACTTGTACATTCGTGCTTTTAGTGTGCGGTTAAATCTTTCAACCACCGACGCTTTGGTCTCGTTTTGCGACGTAACAAACTTTACATCTTTTTCTTTCAATAATTTTTTCAATGAACTATTTGCAAACTCTGTTCCTTTGTCCGTGTACAAAATCTTGGGGTATCTTCCATCTTTAAAAATTTTTTTAAAAGCTTCAACCAGTGCGGATGCATTTTTATTTTTCAATGGTATAACCCAGGCATATTTGGAAAAGGTATCAATGCATGTCAGCAGGAAATTAACACCATCGTTTTCTTTATTCATGGACGACATGTCCACCAAATCCGCTTGCCATTCATGATCGATTCCGTCAACAAGTACGCGATTACGTTGAATATTTTTCCCGATCGGCTTATGAAGTGTATACGTATCCTGTGTTGCTAACCAGTCTCGTATTTTCTTTCTTGATATATTAAACTTTCCTTCGTTTTTCACTTCGCGGTAAACAGCATCCACTCCTCCAAAACTTCCAGAATGGTCGGGATTGTAATACAGACTTTGTAGGTGTTGGTCCATCAACACAGTCAGGATTGTTGATCACTATAGTTCCACCACAACACGCAAAAATACACTTTGTACGCCTACAGAAATTGTTTGCGCTAAGTTTCAAAGGTGAATCAGGAAAACAAGAACTCATGTTCACTGTAGAACAGTTTGTTCGAAATGAACTATTATTTGTATGCGCGTTACGATTTATTTTTTATAGAAGCTATCAAAGACCACAAATACAATATTTGATTTGAGTCACAAACATTTTATTTCTACAAAGTTATAATTTTTACAACTGATTTTCTTTCAAAAGACTGTTTTTCAGTTTCTTGATTCCTGACACGTTGTATAAAGTGACAAAATACCAATCTAGACGATCGTATTTTAACATTTCAAAACCACTGACTGGTGGTGTTACAATTTTCAATGCTTTTCTAAACTCTGACGACAGCTGATTTATATCAACTTTTGAGATAGCTTTCTCTAAACACCGATCTAGTACTTCTTCATTGGAAGGATTACAGCAGATATCGTGGTCACGCTGACTTGGACAGTCATAGATACAGCCGTGGCAGTTTTCTTTAATTACAACGGATAATTGTTCTGACACTTTGTCAACATAAAGGGTCCATAGAATCTCTTGGATTTCCTTTTCTCTGTCAGACATCTGCACTTCATCAACGATCAGTGAAGCCTTGGGGATTTTAAGTTTGAGATGACTGGCTGGTTTCTTTTTCTTAAAGTTCAGTGTTTTCTTCACTTTTTGTTCTTTTGGTTCTTTCTTTTCGTCGTCTTTTTGGGGCTTTTGGATACTTTTCATTACATCAAGACTAACCAGGGTCTTTTTCCGATAGTTTCTCGTTTCTTTCTCTATAAAATCCAGCGCTTCCTTCATATTGTTAAGGTCTTCATTAAAAAGTGGCTCTAGTTCGTCGTAGATGTCGATAAAAACTGAAAACTTACTGCCATCGGGTTTCCCTTCAATGGTTGCATAGAATTCTTCATCAACATAGGTCCAAGACATGGTTTACTGATGTTCTCTTCTCAACTGCTTTCACAAACTGAATGATTTTTAAAGCTAAATCTATGCGTATTTATGTATTTCAATAGAATTCCAAAAATTACAACTATTTCGTATTTCTCAATCTAAGAATTTTTCTGATTCATCTGATAATTTAGTTAATATATTCATCTGTTGTGACCACCCCTCCCTCGTCTGTTGTGGAGTGGTGGTCACGTGTTATCTGAAGATTCCTGACATTCCATATTATTGACATTCCTGACATTTTACATTCCTTACATAACTATCATATCATAGACCACCCCTCCCCTCCCAAATCCCGCTCAAGTGCTGGTTATTACTACTAACACTCAATAAAACTGTTCTCGGTAAGTACTTCATTTATGCCCAGATTATAATTTCCTCACATATATGTCTTATTGCTATTCAGAGTTTTTGTGAAGTAGTCCTTCGTTTTTTTTGTACTATATTTATTTATATTATTTATATATGATATTATTGGTTTTCTCTTTTCATATTTTCTTTTGTAGATTTGTTTATATGCATGTTTTTATAATCAAGGCATACATGAAGTACTTACCCTGTTCTCTATCTTATGGTTTGGCTACCATAAAATAGTTTTAACAAAGTCACTTTGTCATCATCATTTACACATTTCCCGTTTTTTATATAGTAAATAAAGACTTCCATATTATCATTATTTCTACGAGGTTGAGGTTGAAACAAATGTCTATAGAATCAACATTGGCAATAAAACATGATCAGTAATTAAGCACAGAAGTCATCAACTGGCAATTTTACATGCAAAACATTCATTTACATCTAGTTATTTTTTCCGAGGAAAGATAAACGATCTCTGCACCTCTTTGCTTACACTTTCATATCACAACAGATATATTGAGGGGGTCTTTGGGGAGTCTCGAACACCGCAACACCGCAAAAAATCGATGGTGAACACCGCAATATCGCAAAAAATTCAACAAAACACCGTCACCGCATTTTTTCATGAGTCACGTGAAAAAAAACAAACAAACATTTTGGTTGGATTAAAATTGCAAATCTGAAAAAAAGTTTTTTTTTTATCTAAATATCTAGTAAACATCTTTCTTTATGCAAAAGGGGGATTCACTTTTAGAAGCGTTTTAAGTCAAAGACGAAAACACAATATTTTTTTTACACAAATAAAGTTTTGACAAAATATTTGTGTAAATTTAAAGGCCCAGTTCATTCAGACCATTGCGCTTTGCGGGCGTTTATTATTGTTTTGATTTGCATGAAAGCGAGGTACCACTTTGGTGTGTTTGACATTTCATATTCAGCTGGAGAGACGACACGAGAAGTTGTGGCATGCGTATTCAAAAAGTTTGTTCTTATCGAAAGAAATGTTATTTTCTACGTCAATAGTCTTATTAGTTTTTGAGTAGTTAATTTTGAGTAATTAATCTTTGATGACTTTTTGCTTAAGGGTCCTGCTTACTTAAGCAAAAAGTCATCAGAATTTTTTCTTAGCAATATATTTATGAGAGAATTTATCAATTAATCGAAAAATGGATAGAAAGCTATATGGCCCCGTGCCCGTTTTCGAGATAAGATTTTTTGAACGGAACCATGTTTTGACATATTGAAGAACAAAAGGCGAAAAATGCATTTTTTTACAAAAACATTTATTACTCAAACACTAATAAATCTATTGACGTAGTTTTTTTTACAAGTAATCTCAACCAGACATTATTTTACACAAATATGGGTAAATAAATTATATATGTTTTAAAATTTTGTCAAAACTTACAGTTTTGTTTTCCTCGTTGAATTAAAATCACTTTGAAAAGTGAAACCCTAAACCACTTACCATCGCCTGTAATGTTGAAAAGTCATCAAATTTTTTCAAATCTCGCCAAAAAAAAAGAATTTTAAATGAAAAATGAAGAAAAATATAGAGTCCTGCGCAAAAAATGAGGGTTTTGGCTGATTGAAGTATAATTTTCGAAGAATTCTTGTGTTATTCTTATGTTGTCTAAATTGCTCGCGGGCACAGGTTTCAAGCCTCGTTGTTCTAAAGGCCGGTACACACGAGGGAGCTTGCTCCCGCAACACGCTCCCGCAACATGCTCCCGGAGCAAGCTCCCTCGTGTGTACCAACCAAAAATATGCCCGGGTTTTGCTCCCTCACATTAAAACCGGTACACACGAGGGAGCTTGCTCCTGAAACACACTTTTGCAACATATTTGCTCCCTGGTTTTGCTCCCTCATATCAAACCAATTTAATACGAGGGCGCAAAACCAGGGAGCAAAAGTTTTGTTGCGCAACACATTTTTTCGCGTGAAATCGTTGGTACACACGAGGGAGCTTGCTCCGGGAGCATGTTGCGGGAGCGTGTTGCAGAAGCAAGCTCCCTCGTGTGTACCGGCCTTAAAGTGGTCAGGACCCTTAAGTAATCAGGACCCTTAAAAGAATTACCGAAACACGTCAAACAAACAAACAAACGAACGAACGAACGGACGGACGGACGGACGAACGAACGAACGAATACAACACAACACAAAAATTAATGTGCTATTACAAGCCTAATAGAGTAACCAAGTATCCCTTTTTAAAAGATTGTCAAATTATCAACAAAACAAAAGACTGTTGAAAAGAAGATTAGAAGAATACATAAAGGAAAGGAACAGATTGAATAAATGAATAATTGAGTAAATAACTGAAAGAGTGAATGAATGAATAAATGTATAAATAAACTATAAAACTACTAAAAGATCATGATTATAAGATTTATTTGTTGTTGTTGTTTTTGTGTTTAGTCGCTTCAGAAACTGAGTGTGCAAGATATGAAACTAAAGATGAATGTCCTCCCAATAGTGATCGAAATCACGAATGTTTTATTGATGAAGACTGTGGTTACCCTGACAAATATATACAATGTTGTTTCAAAGGATGTGATCGCAAATGTGTGAGTAAGTAAAAAGAGCACTCACTCGCTCAATACGAATCAGTACGCATCAATCAACCAACCAAACAACCACCCAACCAACCAACCATCCAAACAATCAACCAACACCCCAATCAATCAACCACCCAACCATCCAACCAATAAACCAACACCCCAACCAATCAACCAACCAACCAACCAACCATCCATCCATCCAACCAATCAATTTGTTAATCAATATATTTATTAGAAAACACAGTCTCTTGAAACGCCACGTCAAAAACATCTTTTTAACTTGACTTGTTGATTATTTCGTACATTTTATTTGTATAAATAGTTAAGCATATCAGTTCTTATTAACTTTCGTTTTCTTCTTTTCTAGACATGGCCAAACAACCTGTAACAGTAAGTATCCCAAATACTACAATGAAATTACACCATCATAGCTTTTTGACCGTTGAGCGCTTCTGAACTTCTCCACCGAGGGTGTATTAAATGGTTTCCAATTCCCGCTAAATAAGATTTAATTTTGTGTGTAGGATGTCTTACACTTTATCACTCTTTAGATATTTCAGTTTTTTCGCGGGTTTTTGAAAACGACATTTCATCGTTTTATCGGTTTGTCGTTTGGGTATAGGTGAGGTCGTCTATGACATTAATTGCTTGTAAAAGCTTGACTGAAATGCAGTCTAGTTTGAATTGGACAATACAACAATTAATAATGAAATAATTTAGAAGACAAACAAACGAAATGATATATAGACAAAAAGACACAAATACACATACATACATACATACAGACAGACAGACAGACAGACAGACGAAGAAACCAATGGTTATGGAAGGTGTCACAACAAAAATATAAACCATCAATTACAATGAATAAAATGAGACGAAGGTTCTCTGTTACTCCGAGTTTCGTGCTTTCGCACTCGTCAGACAGACTATTTAATGAAGAAACAATTTCTATCTAGTTATATATATACACGTCTATTGTGTTTCATTGTTATCTTAATACAAAGGATGCGGGATTGCGTTACTATTTACAAATGGTATGAGAGTAAAACAAAGGGTGCGAAGCAGATAATAATTGATAATAGTGGATAATTCAATTGTTCCTTAAATAAAACTTGTTTTCATGACGGCATTTAGAAATAAGTTCAGATCGTTTGTTAAGTGTATCCTTGGGGTTAGCTTTGATGATCATTAGTTTCTCTGTTAGGCATAAGTCGCATCGTTTGGAAATGTTGCTGTATAGTCTTGCGCGGTTGATTGTTGTCCATTTAATTTTAAAGTCTTTGTTATTGTCGCGTAGGTTCCAAATGTACTTTGATAATTCGGTGCTGTTCGTGTATTTTCTGTGTTTGAATGTTAGTTTGTGCTGCATATATCGTTGTTTAAAAGTTCCTTCTGTGAGTCCGATGTAGTTCTTAGATGTGTTGTTGGTTGTGACTTGTGCGTTGTAGATGATGCTGGAAGTTATACATTTACGGTGGAGTGGGCATTGGTCTTTGTTGCGGCAATTGCATTGTTCGTCGGTGGTTGCATTGCTGTTGTCATTGGCGGTGTTGGTTACTTTCTTGTTATGTTTGTTTATTATGGATCTTATGTTGTCCATGCAACCACAGTCTCTTCAACAAAAACAATATTAAAGTAAGCTACAGCTGACGAGTGCGAAAGCACGAAACTCAGAGTAACAGAGAACCTTCGTCTCATTTTATTCACTGTATTCAGCTCTACAGTTCTAGTGTATTGAGCACTTTCTATATGGTATCAGCTACTTTACCACATGAGTAAACCATCAATTAATGATTATGCTATTTTTGCCAATGATATTGGTTACTATTCATGATTGAAAATTTATGATATATGATATATACATGATATATTCATCAGAATGCATTATTTACAATCAGAATCATTATATTTTATATGTCAATTTATCTATTTATCAATTTGTTCATTCATTCATGATATGTCAATTGTTGTCTATATTCATTATATCTCCGTTGGTTAAACAACACCAATGGATACGATAATTCTAGAAGATGCCAAACACTGTGTATTCCAAAAAAAAATATTTGGGTCAGTTCATGGCTACTTAGGGGCTGTTTATGAGTGAGCCAGCCCGGTTTAGCGGACTGGTTTCTTTTGTGTTCAAGCTATCACAGCGTAAAAACAAAAGAAACCAGCCAGCTAAACCGGGAAGGCTCGCCTAAGGTCCTTATTCCACTTATGTCCATTAATGAGGGCATTTTTTTGTGAATTTGAATTTGCTTGGATCTAGCCTGATCATCACAATTAATGATTATGCTATTTTTGCCAATGATATTAGTTACTATTCATGGTTGACACTTATACATGATATATTCATCAGAATGCATTATTTACAATCAGAATCATTATATTTTATATGTCAATTTATCAATTTATCTATTTATCAATTTGTTCATTCATTCATGATATATGTCAATTGTTGTCTATATTCATTATATCTCCGTTGGTTAAACAACACCAATGGATACGATAATTCCTGAAGATGCCAAACACTGTGTATTCCAAAAAAAAATATTTGGGTCAGTTCATGGCTACTTAGGGGCTGTTTATGAGTGAGCCAGCCCGGTTTAGCGGACTGGTTTCTTTTGTGTTCAAGCTATCACAGCGTAAAAACAAAAGAAACCAGCCAGCTAAACCGGGCAGGCTCGCCTAAGGTCCTTATTCCACTTATGTTCATTGATGAGGGCATTTTTTTGTGAATTTGAATTTGCTTGGGTCTAGCCTGATCATAGTTAATAGAATTAGGAAACCTATTGTTATGATTCTTTGTACAATTTATCAAGCGTGGCAGTGCACAATATTTTGTTTTAGCATTGTTTTAGTCTTGCTGGCTATGGCTGAGTGAACAGACTAGAAGCCGAAAGAAAGATTTCAGTCTTAAATAGTTAAATATTTCCGATAGAACATTCTTCACCATAATCACGTAGACAATGTTTAGTAGTTATTTTGCAATTTCGGACGGGAATAAGTCAAAAATTGTGCACCGTCAGGACCCGTTCAACATCAAAAGGGAAACAAAGACATATAACAATAGGTTTCTTAACCATCTCCCTCTATTAATTATGGCCTGATATATCAAACAGGCCAACAAAAGCAGCAAAGATGTCGTTGTTATGATCAGGACTATCTATGCGTGGCCGGTGTAGCGCAAGTTTAAAAAAATGCTAATTCAAACAAGTGATTTGAAGATCGACACTTCTAGTCACGAACTTTGAGTGTGTAAACTATAGAAAACATCAAACGCCTTACATACTCCATTTATAGAGTCCTTGCATGTCATGACGTCAAAGCAGCCCCATCTTGAGCACAATACAAGATTTTTCTCTCTTGACCTGCATTCCAACGAAGTACAAGGAGTCTAATATCATTGACATTACTGTTGTATTATACTTTACGACTTCACAACATATCGACACATTTAAATGTGTACATGCCAAGTATCCAAAACTACTCTACTAGCATACAACAAAACTAGCCATGAAGTGAAATCGCATGCTTATCTAACTAGCATGCAATAACATTCAATAATAGAGAAGCATGTTATCTTAAGATTGCATGATTATCCATCATATCTATTAAAGACTTCAGGAACTGTTCTGGGGCTTTTAGGTCGTAGTACACCTGAACACACGGCCCTGTAGATCAGTGTAGCATCTAAGTCTTCACCGAATGTTGTGACGTAATTATCTTTAATCATACTATTAACCTTGCCAAGCTTCTTCTCAATGACGTCATCCAGTACATACTGCGGGAAGACCGCATTGTCCCAAGGCTTATTGGTATCATGAGATGAAACGAGCCCACACAGGTGAAGACAAGTGGTTTGTTTATCCTCTTGTATGGTGCAATCTTTTGTTTCATGTGATTTTGTTAACATTTGTTGATAACTCACGCGGCGATATACTTTGGTCTGGAACCACTGTTTTATGTAATGGCACTGTAGTTTTATTTCATCCATGTCCGTCCACTGCGGTGGAAGAACAGTATTTCCCAAGCCACAAGCCTCCTTAACACGGTCGATTATAAACTGACCAAGGCCATACAAATGGCGGCGTTTGATGGTTTGACATGAAATGTAATGAATTATGATCAGAATAAAGAAATTTACAAAAATGAATATCGAGGCTAGTCCAAAAGTTACGTAGAATGCAGAGCCTAGGATGGTATCAGCTTGTTGAACAGCAGCAGAAAAGTCCTCTAAATTGCCGATCATCACTGAAAACAATGTAGTTGTACTAATGATAGGATCGCGAAAAGACTCTTCGTTTTTTCCAAATACGAGGTATCCACAATGAACAAAAGCAAAAATTCCAATAGCAAGAATGAGAAAAAAGGACAGCATGTCTTTCAAAGCACTTCTAAGGACACCGAAAAAATGCTTGACTTTACCGAATTTAATACTCAGCAACAGCTTCAAGGTGTTCAAGTAAATCAGGCAGGCTAATAATACATCTTCAACATCATTAAGCGTGACCACGAGTACAAAATCATTGTCTTGAAGAATGTTAGCGTCCAAATGTTGAGATACGTGATCTATCTGAACCATCTTAAAAACATGTAGAATCATCCACGCGATAGCGAACCCAATCTGAGCACACTCCACCCAGTTAAACACAATACTAAAGTGTACAAGCAAGCCTTTTTTCATACCAAGAATTTGCTGTGTAGAGTAGTATAGGACACAAACTGGAAGCATTAGTTGAACGATTAGTAGAATGATGTCATATCCGGTGCTGACGTCATATACACGAATAGAGTTCACAATAATAGCAGTCTGTTCCAATGTCCCGAAAGTACTTGCTTCGTTTAATATCTTAACGCTACTGAACAGCGATGTCTGAGAGTTGAACAAGTTAAAAGTAATAAACACAGCAGCTGTACTGGTATCAATCCATTTAGAAGACTCTAGATTTTTAAGGATAGCTTGCGATTGTTGTAATGATTGTCCCATTGTTGCTGTATAACCGCCACTTCCGTAAACCAACAATCTATCGCGATAGCTCCATGTTATACTACCCATCGATCCATATACCCAGGCTTTCCCGGTGCTGGTGTTGAAGGTGTTTCCTGGTACCCAACCCGGCTTAAAGGGTCTAGTTTCCTCTAGTGAGGTGATGTAATATGTAGTACAGTTTGTAAACATTGCATGGTATCGTTTCACATCACATGGTCCTGGAAAAAGAAACCAAACTTCCCATTATTGTCGAATTAAAGAGATTAGAAGACACTACGGGCGGAGAGAGTGCAGTGTTAGGGTTATGGTTCTTGTTACATCACTAACACTGTACTCTCTCCGCCCGTGGAGTAATCTTAATCAAAGAGTTTTCCTTTGCGTGCTCAGGTATAATATCGGCCATTATTTGTCGACCTGTTGTTGACAACGAAAACTCTTTGCTTTAAAAAAATAATTCAAATGATGCACTTTGGTCAATAAAATAGTATTCGGCATGCCGCACTTGAATGATGTGTGAAACAGAAGAGTTTCTCGTGCAATACAAAATTGTATTACATATCGATCATTTGATCCTGTTTAATATTTGTACTTCCGCAAATTTTGATTTGAGAGATTTGGATCCTTGATTTGTAAAGAATGTCGAGAAAGAAACTCGCATTTCAAATATTTCATGAAAATCGGTTGAATAACGGCTGAGATATGACCAGCTGAATATAAAATCACGCCATACATTTCTCGGCATTTTCGCCTTGGTTCTATAAGTTTGGAACCAAGCCAAAGATACAGAGAAATGTATTACGTAATTATATATTCAGCTGGTCATATCTCAGCCACTATTGAACTGATTTTCATGAAACTTCGAATGTGAGCCTCTTTCATGACATGCTTTACAAATCGAGAATCAAAATTTAATAAATATCGAAATCATTATTTATGACGTCATCACTTCGGTACTCTATTGGTAATTCAAAAAGTCATATAGTTCATTTAAGTTTAGCAGGTTTCATTCATCCAGAAATTATATTGTAAACAATAGTCAGGGTAGACACATCTACTGCACATGCTCACATGGCGTGTTGCCTTCCACAATGAGTTTGTTAAGCACGTAATATTGACAGCTCTCTCATAGAGTCGTTTTCATATGACCGTGAAAGAATACGCAAACTAATAGTTAGTAGTTAAAACTAAAGCCATTGTTTTCTTGTGTTGTTTATATTAACTACTACAAACTAGAGCGTTTTTACATAAACAAGGTATCTTATGCTAATGAGCTAAAAGCCTTTTATGATAATCAGCTGATTGAGCTTGCCTTTGTCTTTGTGCATCACAGCGTACATTTCCACGTGTAATGCTCATTGGCAGAGCCCCTTTGGCTATTAGCATTTTTTAGAACCCATTGCCTCAAGATATCTCGTTATGTGAAAATTCTTTAATAAATGGTCTATTTGCTTTCAAGATCATATGAAAATCACTCTAGCTCTTTGTTGGCTGTAGTGACATTCATAGCATTTAATTGATCCACCAGTACAATAGACCTCTTGCGCTTCCATGTTTATTCTCTCATTGCAGACTATGTGATGTCACTCTTTCCAAGAAAGTGCCACACGGTCTGAAATGGGAAATTTGCATTCGAAGCCGAAAAGGTCTATTTACAATTATATGACTAGATTCCGACCTCTCGATCGGTAATCCCAAGAAAACGTTACAAGTCAACGACAAAGAAAACGCAATCATACGAATGCGCACTTATAGATTCCCTGCAGCTC
This sequence comes from Diadumene lineata, assembly GCA_918843875.1. Taxonomy (NCBI): domain Eukaryota; kingdom Metazoa; phylum Cnidaria; class Anthozoa; order Actiniaria; family Diadumenidae; genus Diadumene; species Diadumene lineata. Next base: position 9,109,777 of record OU974079.1, read on the forward strand.
GTTTGAATGCAGATAAACGCGGAGGACAAAACAATGGATTGCAGCTCACAAAGATAGCAAAAATATTTTGTTTTGTTTTGTTCTCCGGCTGGGGCTGCTTGGACGTCACGTGCAAGGAGTCTATTCATGTGAACAATCGTTCAGGGTACCTCTTATAACTCTCTTCTGAGTGAATCTTGGTACACCAACAAGACTATAGTCACCAGGAATGTCGTTGTACAAACATGGTAAAAAGAACTTATTGGCCCATTTCCAATAGCCATTGATGTCGTTAAACTCGAATTCCTATAAAGAAATAAATACTATTAACAGAACTTTTGCAGCAAACAGTCATATTTCTCAACAACTAACCGCCAAGATGGATGGCATAACCCTTCACTTGGACATTAGGGTCCGGTTGTTCAAAGCTCGATTACTGTGTTACACACTGCAAAGTTCCGATATTTGATCAACTTGAACTTCCCCTTAGTATAGCTAGTAATTATTACGTGTTACAGTAAGTTTAAAATTAGTTCCAGCAAGGAGATTGAAAGGTGCTTTATTTGGAACTCAAAAAATCCAAGTGCCAAGTTTAGGGTGAGATCTAGGCGTGTCATAACTTGTTGTCCACACAACCAAAACGAGGAGTTAAAACTAAAACTGTTACGATGTGATGCTACGTTTTACGGAACAAATTATCACGAATGTTTACACAAATCTTGAGTCACGTTTTGGCATTACTTTCATAGCGAAAAGCTTTAACAAGTGAAAATTGGAATAATCACGTGATAGCTACTAGCTACGCTATAGGTTAGTATTTTTATATGATTAAATTGTAAATGTATAACATACTCAGGCAAAATCACGTTTCTAACGAAATGTCTAAAATGAACCAAAATATAGAAAGATAGTTTATTATTGAAATCTATATAAGGTTTGAAATTGGCTTCCAATTAGTATCAAATTCCGAAACCAGTGCATACTATGAAATGATATGTCTGGATATGCAATATATATATAGAAATCACTATGAATGTATTTTATGCCTAACAGAAAGAGGAATTAAAAAGCGAGTAATAGTCTCTTGGCTACACATTGGTAAGCACAGCATAGAGTAACAACTGCTAATACATGATTACTACCGTTATCGTTGAAGTGCAACCTCCGAAGTTCAAAGTTACTTTTGCAAACTCGCATTTTGACTGCCGTCAATCAAATCATTTTCTTGGAAAAATCGATATTCTCATGCTGATTTTGGGTTGAATTAATTATTGTTGATGACAAGAAGGGAAAATTGTTCTTATTTCTAATTATTGTATTTTTATTCATCTTTTTTTAAATTGTTCGAAGCCGCAGTCAAAATGCGAGTTTGTAAAAGAGTGTTTGAACTTTGGAGGTCAGTGCACTTCAACAAAAGTGGTAGTAACCTGTAGTAACACTATAGGTTTTCTTAATTAAGAGTTAACCTAGAATTAGAGCTATAAACCAAGCTTTAAACAACCTTGCCCCCAAAAAAGGCAGGTATTGCTATAATCTTAATCATAAGAACATCTCAAACAATTACTGTCGTTCGTTGGGGCTCCTGTGTAATTTTCCTTTTTTCGGGTTCTCTGTCCTTAATTCAAAATGGCTGTCATTTTGGTAACCATACCATGTTCACTGCAATCTCTGTAAGTTCACATCACATCCATAGTCACTTCTAAGTAAGGTATGATTACCAAATATTGTTATGGACGACAGTTTTCTTAAGATGATTGTTTGAAAGGCAAAATAGTAATCACTATCTGCGGTTGTTTTGAACAACATTTTCTAAACCGAACTACTGACTTCAAAGCTTTTTTTCATTTATCATTAAATTCTCGCAATTCTCGGTTCTTTAGGTAGAGACAGGGAAAATTTCTTACAGGCGCTCATCGTGCGACGCCATTTTTTTTCAGGTTACAACGCTGTTCAAACTGTTCGCATCCTCATGTTCACGATGCTTACGACTATGATTTTACGGTTCACACCGAATGATAAAACGTCCTAGCCAGAATCACAGAAAAATGAAAAAGTTCCCATTTTTTATGTAGTAAAAAGTTTATAAAATGAGAATGAGTGTTTTATCGGCAGATATAGATACTTAGTCTTTACGCATCCGTGAATTTAATATCTCGTGTTGTTCGCATCCACAACCATATTTGGTAATCTTACCTTATTCAAATGACCATGGATTCTATTTTAGCGATTTTCTACTATTTACGGCCAAAATTCTCGGACAATTTCAATGAAAACTTAAAGAGATTGAAGAGAACAGCTTTGTGAAACTCCATTTTGAAATTTGTTTTGAAAGACAGCAACCCTCAGAAAAAGAAAATTACACAGGAACCCCAACGAATGACAGTAATTCATTGATATGATGATGATGATTATAATAATGATGATGATGATGATGATTATGATTATGATTATAATAATAATAATAAAATAAGAATCACATACTGTTCTGTACTCACAGGATCAGCTTGTAAAGTATTTGCTATCGTAGATGTTGAAGCATACATATAATAGCTTCGACTTGCGTAAGCAATAACCATTAATACCCATAGATAAATCATATATAGAACCAAATCACTAAACCAGTGACGTAGTTTCTCGTTCAACGCCTCTAATCGTGCTGCTTTCCTTAACTGGTCCTTTGTTGGCGGGACTGGCTGACCACTGTCCAAATGTGGACTGGTGTTGATACTCTCCATACTAAATACAGCTCCTTTGCTTTCAAACGAGTCGGTATAAGCTGTAGAACTGTTATAACGTCTTCGACAGACAAGTATTAGTAACACAAAAAACACCAGCAGTCCAAATGGCTCGGTTATACAAATATCCAACGATATGGACATGAAAAGAGATATCAACCACTGAGTTGTGACGTCACTACCCCACTGAAGAGAGTAGAACACAATAAACAACGATGACGTCATTACTGACGTAAAACACAAGAAGTATCCTACGTAGACAAAGCAGTGCGGTAAGAGTATCTGACACTTTGGTTTGGACTTTTTCCTGGTCAATACCATGGGTCGGTTAACTGAGTACCTTGCGTCAAACTTGTGTCGTTTTACTGGTCGAATATACTGGAAAATCAAGGCAATGATGAAGTGGTACGGTGCCACCATCAGCGTGCATTGTATTGCTACTATTAACTGCCTTAGTTTCAATCTTATTGGGCCAACTTTTAACGATGATTCAGCCGTTGTTGTTGGTTGTTGAGGTGCAAAGTCATAGAACATCGCACTCGCGAGCATCATCGTCAAAGCTATCGATAAACAGCACGTCAATCTCTGTATCCTTGTGAACACTGAGAGAGGTATTTTAGCGAAAATCGAAACCCATAAGTGTTTGTTAGATATGATGTCTGACACACCTTTATTAAATGATGCTTTGAAACTCCGCAGTTCGTCTTGTGTGGAAGCAGTGATAGTACGGTCAACAAAACCAGCTCCTTTTTCAACAGCAAGCCATTGGTGAGCTATAAATACGGATTGACGTTCCTGGTCGTCAGTGATAACCACATCGTCAAGGTACCAGGAAGGACTACTGCCCGAATTATCGTGCCAGATACGTATCTTATAAACCTCACCCAGGTCTTCTTGAAAAGACAACACGAACATGTCAGTATTACCACGTGAAAAACTGATGCAAGATGGATTGTGCAGTAGGACAGGTGGGCTCGTAGACAGGCTTCCATGTAATATGATGTACACACGCGCAGTTGTAGATGCGTTTCTCCATATCCCTGTTGCTATGGCTACTTGATAATGAAACGAAGCTGATGAAAGACTTCCAATGAATGGACTAACACCAACCTGAAACGACATTGAAGAACTATGTATCTAACTACTCACTGTTCTAAGATATTGTAAGTATATGTAAAGATGTATGGTGATAGAGCAAACGCAGGAAAACCATGAAATAAAACAAACTAAATACTAACAAATAGTAGATATTTACTACCGATTGTTAGTAAGTACACGACCGGGACACAATACCCAGAAAAAAATTAATAACAATGTGTTTTTCTATTCCATGGTTTTCCTGCGTTTGGTCTATGATGATTATGACTTACATTTAATCATTTAGAAGGAATTTGATGATGATGACGACAACGACGATGATGATGATGGTGTTGATGATGATGATTGAAATATTGATGATTTAACAAAGTGAAGGATAAAATCATTGTAGTGACAAATGCGAATACAACTGAGTGTGAAGAGCTGCGAGAAGGCGGTATGAGATGAGCTTCAAACTGGTAAAGAAACGAACTTTTTTATCATTAATTTAGGAATCACCGAGAAACAAATCTGACGGTCAAAACTGGCCATCCATAAAAAATACCCTTAAATTTCACACATGACGAATTGTATTTGCTTTGTTTTTTGCTTCCCATGAATCATAGAACCAATTCAGTTTTGACAAGAGACTATAACCATCCTTTTGTTTGCAGTGCGACGGGATGGAGGAATCTTTTATCTCGTGTTTTTGTCTATTGGGATTAAGAAACAAAAGACTTCTCTCTTCTAGCCAAGGCTGAAAAAATGCCCGTGTGATTGTGGCCTGGACTTGAGAGAATCTTGGCGAAAAAGTATGGTTTGTTTTGTAATAAAAATAATTTTAACCTTTAGTTGATCGTTGTTGTCCTGTCGTCTAGCCCATAACACACCAATAGCGTACAAGGCAAAGATCACACCCAGAACAATAAACACTGCTACATTACTAGACTGTGGTAACTCGGTAAATCTTACTAGCACTAGTTTGAAATCAATAGGGTTTGGAGCCACATACAGCTGAGAAGCAAACGTTGTTAAATGGTTGCACTTGCATTCCAGTACTTGATCAGACGACACAGAGCTGACCTGAAATATGAGAAAAATACTGTTTTGAAATTTCTACTCAGTTATAAATTGTATTGTGTCGTGTAATGCAATGTTTTTTATTGTTTGCTTTGGTTTGGTTGATTTATTCTTTGTGCCAGAAAAAAGGTTTCATACGTACAGACGCAGAACAAATTGCGTAAGTTACAGTGAGGACACTCGAACGGCAAACAATTTCTACTTTTTTATGCTTTTTAACCACCATCCTTAGAATGAATCGATTAGATTAAATAGTTTATTTTGAGAACTCAATATATTTGATTCCAGTCCAATTTATTATAGAATTTGAAGCAGTGGAATTCTCAGAAAAAAACTTAAATAAAGCCAAGTATTCATAGTTTTACTGTCTTCACTGTAAGTGACACAAATGAATGAGAGTTTCAATTGGAAAAAAAGCAAAATTAAATGAATGAGAGTAGAAAATGGGGTATTTCGATGAAAAAACGCGCGCATTCAAACACTGCTATTTCCAAAGAATAAAGTTGGAAAAAGGCAAGATCAAAGCAACAAATTCTTTAAATTAAACGTTTTCCACATTAAAGTTGAAACGTCACACATGGCAATTTTCACTACGATTGAATGCGGTATATGAACAAATGAGAGAAAGTAAACAAATGAATTCGAAAGAATTGTCTGAATAAATGAATGAATTGTAATTAAAAATGAAGAAATGAATGAAAACTAAGTTATCGAACAAAAAATGAAAATAATGAATGGATGCATAAATGGATGAATGAGTGAATGAACGATTGAAAAATTGAATACCGTGCGTGCTTCATTACAATGAAACCCCGTTTTACGGTCACCCTCTTAATGAAGCGACCTTGTTATTACGACCAATTTTTCAGGTTCTTACAAAACGCATAACCATACATTTTTTTGTAAAAGTTACACTTCTAATACGTCATGTTGGTTAATAGACTTTTATCGCGCTAAACTAAAATACAAACTATGAGATTTTTGAGAAAAACGAATTCATAATTAAATTGCTCATACAAATAATGACATAATTCCAAAGTTTTGATTAGATAAATTATACGTAGATTTTTGCAAGGAAATGTATGATAAGCGAGCATTGAGACGAGCGGAGCCTCGTTTTCGTGTCAAAACACACATTTCTGTCTAGAAAGTGAACAAGATAAAAATTTTCATCTTTATCAGTTTTACAAGCTATTTAATTAATACTTTGAAACTTTTTTGCTAACGTTTATGTGACCAATCCAGTGACTATAAATCAAGTACTTCATTATGTGATGGACGTTCCTGGGTAAATGAAGTACTAATTTCAATTTTGTGAAACTTTGTACAAAGATATTTCATTATATGAGGATTCTAGAAATGTTATAAAACTCGAGGGTCACCGTGTTTGTTTTTGAGGTACAAGGCGTAGAAAATGGGGTATTTTGATGAAAAAAAGGCGCGTATTCAAACACTGCCATTTCCAAAGAATAAAGTCATAAAAATGTTGTAAAACAAAGCAACGTCCTTAAAATGTTCCTTCGTTGACCGTTTCAACGGTGCTCTACTTGCCTTGCATCCATCAGAAGTCCATTTGCTTTGTTCATCCGACCAATACAAGCAAGCTGACACCGTAACATGTAAACTGTATGTGACAGTAGGATTGTATACTATACCATTCAAAGCTACTCTTATGCCAATGAAATACACACCAGGCCGTGATGCAACGCGCACCCTGTATGGATCACCTGACCTATTGGCTGGCACTAAGTACCGGTAGTGCTCGTATTTGGTTGGCCGTGAACCACGTTCGATAGCTACTAATAAAACACTTGTATTATCAGTTGGTTTGATGTCTATCGCTAGCAGTACATCTGGGTCGGTAACGTTTACTTTATGGTACGCAGTACGACTAAAGTCTAATGTGAATTCGTGCTGTTGTTGTTTCTGCTGTTGTTGTTGTCGTTGAGGTAGTGCAATGGTTATATCCTGAGGAAGATTCTTTAAGCTGATAGGGTTTTCATTGTCGTCCGTCGTCTCTAAGCTGGCTACTACAGATGTTATTCTATTGGAGGTTTCATCCCAGGAGTATGTGGTAAAGTTTGCAACCAGAACCTATGGATATCAAATAGATTTTTAGGAATACTCGATTATCGACGGAATTAATCGCGATAGCGCGAAGGAAAGGACTTGTGGTCAAAGGTTTTGAAGTTGTAATATATAAATACCTGACTATTAACAGTTTTTGTTTTACCAAATATTCCAGTTGAATCATTTGGAAATCTGAAGCTAGCACCAGTGTTCTGTAGCGTCATTCCTGACAACTTTGACGTAAACTGTCTTGAAACCAACAACGATAGAGCTGACCCAGCTTTGAATATGGTAGGCGATTCACCGGTCACGATATTAGACAACATCACCTTACCAACAGTCTTTGTACTATTGATGAGAGCTAACGACAGGTCTTTATTTTTCTAAAACAAGATGACGGCATTAATCACGTGACCTTGTGAGCCAATTCATATAACTTTCTCAATAGTAGATTTGCATAATGACATAAAACAATACCCGGCAATATCAGAATGCATGATTAAAAATCGCCTTTATTAAAATTGTTTTTTTGTTTTAGTATAGATCTAACAAACTGCAATCAAATTTGAACTAAACTACTTCGTTTGAATTTTCGATATTGTTGGCGATCATGTGCTACATGTCGTCATTAAACACGAGATGTTGGTTCACAAGCTTGCAATTCCACAAGTTATGCCACCATTTGCGGCTTTTAAATATTTTCAGTATGGTACTCACAAGCGTAAGTGGAAAAATACAAAAGAATTTAGGGATTAAAAGGGAATTTTGTTTTCCGTTTGTCTTCTTGTGTCTATGCTTATTACTATGCTTATTTCATGTCTTAAGGTTGTTCGGGACCCTTGCTACTGCGCATCCTGCTCGCGCATGTGAAATCAAATAAATTTTCTCGTGCGATTAAAAAGAAATTTTGTGTTAGAGCCAAAATATGGTCATTCTTGAACTTTTTGTTAAAAAATAATATCACAGCATTGGATACGGACCTCAAAAGCAACTAGTGTCCATTCCCGCGCGTCCAAAACATTGAAATGATCTTATTTTCCGCGCGTTTTTTGCTTATAGCTCCAAAATTAGCACGGTGACACCCAATTATTTTTCAATTTTTATATTTGGCATAAACCCAGCTTTAAAATTTTGAAATAAAAAATATATGGTCTTCGAGACTAAAACATGGTAATTTTGACTTTTTTGTGGTAAAGTGTACAAAAAATTAATGAAGCTCTTCATTTAAATCTCCGTAAAATATCTCAGTCGATGTCTTTTCCAACGAGTAAATTCATGAGAACTATAGCAAAGGGAGCATTTTGTCAGACTCTTATAGCAGATTTGTGAAAAACTTTCAAATTTGTTCGCAATAATTTTATTTTCAACAAATTTGATGTTACTTTTTTTAGTTGAAATGGGGCAAAAATGGGCCGATTACCACCCTCACAGTTCCAAAACAAGCACGGTGACCCCTATTTTTTATTTCATTTCTGTTTTTTATATGTGTCAGTCTTTATTCAGAAAAAGTTTTAGAAAATTCTATCGGCGGGAAGTGTGGATCCCGAACTACCTTAAGGTTGGTACACACTATACGACAAGTCGCAGACTTGTCCCCGCGACATGTCGCTTCAGTGTGCACTGGTTCAGCCATCCATCCGGTTGGATTTAATGCGGTAAGTCGCATCGACAAAATTCTGTCGCAGCGACAACAATTTCCGCCAAAGATACTTAGTACACACGGGGGTAAATTCTCGCTGCGACCAGCTGTCGCGGGGACATGTCACTGCAACTTGTCGCCTATTGTGTACCGACCTTTATTTCATCCGTCTTACGACTCGTACCCGGTCGCTTTTCATCCCTGGTACATAGTACGTGCAAACAGTTAGGGGAGTGAAGCACTATCACAAGGAATCATGGGAAGGGTAGAAGAGGATTTTTTCCCTCGTCTTCCCAAACTCCTTAGCTTGCCGCGACTCTCAAGTAACGGCTGGGTACGAGTCTGCACATGCTTGACTTCATATTTTTGTTTTTTCCTTTAGTCGCGCGTATCTTTTCGTCTATTCATGCTATTTATACTATGAGGACCAAACATTGTTTTGAGTTTGAAAAGTATAAATAACGTTATGAACAGCCACTTTATCAACCTCAACTTGGTCTGTATTTGCGGTTTGCTTTCTTGGATATTGAGCCTTTGTACTTGCGATAATCAGCGAATTCGTAAGCCCTGATAGTAGACTTTGAGCTCCAGCTGACAGAATACGAAACTCAGTTGTTTTCTCGTCGCTAGTTTTCTGTAGTAGTGACGTCATCTTGACCAGAATGTTGGCAGCATCTGACTGTAAGACAACATGGAATTATGGGTAATTTTAACGATTGGAATGTGAAACTATGCCATTGTTTTTGAAATAAGAAAGATATTCGAAACGTTTGAGAGGAGGAACTTAGAGACGCGCTCCGACAGCTTCCTTGGGCGCTAAATACAAGGCATTTTTCATTCCACTGAAAGTTGGAAATAAATAGAACAAGAATGTCGAGCCAAAAGATATATAATAGGTAACTAGCGATAAAACTGTGTGAGTTGTGTCGGTGTTTCTAATGAAACAGTGGTAAAAATGGTATACACCGTAACAATAAGAGAGTGCTTACTGACGTTTCCGACGTTAGTCCTTCGTCGGAGTAAAAAATAAAATAGAATGACCAACCTGTGCAGTTTGAGTAACTTGGTTAAAATCTGTGGTAGACTGGGCAATGATCGATGATGTTTCAAGAATATCGTCCACTGTTCGTATAGGTATCTTAGTCATCTGTTTTATAATTGTGGACTTGATCTGGTAGAAAGAACATGCGCAGTAAAGATCAATCAGTTATACTAGTTTTCACTAATTTGATTAACAATTATAAAATGTTTCCATACTTAGTTGGTGAAGACTTATTTAGCTATATGCCTATTCTTGGAAGTTGGTACCCATAAATATTTTTTTCATTTCAATAATTATCTAATTATGTAAACGTACAAATAAACTTTATTATTATCATTGGCAAAGTAAACATTGTTAAGAGATCATTATTCATATTACTTCGATGAAGGACTAACGTCCGAAACCTCAGTATTGCCATCCACACTATATGTTGTCTAAGTTTAATTTTATATCTTTCCACTTTTCGTTTGTTTATTAGTTCATTCATTTGCTCGTTCGTTTACTCGAATCATTCCTCTACCAATTAATTCGATCATTCACTCATTCATTTATCTGTTTTCCAACGAAAGACTACCGTCGGGAACGTCAGTAAGTAATTTGTTCTTTTTACGGCGTATAACTTACATTTTAACCACAACTATTTCATCAGAAAATACCGACGCAGTTCACACTAGTTTTATCGCTAGTTACCTAATATTCATCTGCTCAATCGTTTTTTCATTTTCATTTATATTTGTCCACTTATTTATTAATTTAGCCTGCCTTCCCTCCCGTCCACAGTCCTTCATATCCTACAAATTACAAATCTGTTTTACCTTTGTAACTTGTTCGTTGGTTTTCTTAGCTTTTTCATCTTTGATAAGTTCCAAAACATTTTTGGTTAGCATGAGTGCTTGGGTGGTTTTGTTTTGTAGTAGCAGTTTGTTGAATGAGCTTGTTTCTCCTACGATAAGTTGACTTGCTTGTTCTACTAGTTTAGATGCCGGAATCTCTTCTTTAACGACCTGAAACCATAAAATCATACGTATTAAAAATTATTTATCATTGCAAGGCTTCGGTGGTTTATATAAGACGTCAATTAAGGCAAGTTGGTCCGGCTATAAAGAAGAGATCTCTGCATTTGGTAAAGTGAGTGTATCCAATAGAATTAGCATAAAATAGCACTATTTAGTGGTATTTATGTTGGGCACTTTTAGTGCGTGCACTCTATCTGACAGTAAGAATTGTTTCGCGCTTATGTGGCGTACATTCTAGTGAACTATAATTCATACCTTGACTAAGACATAAGTAGTCGAATAAGCACCATAATGGTCCATGATATCAATAGAGATATTCCTATTGCCAGGTGACAATACTTCACTAAAATTCGACTGTAAGCCTTTATAAAGTACGATATGTACGTCCTCTGACGTCATATACCAGAACGAGTACGCAATTGGTTGATGATCGTCGATCCAGTTATAGCAGTTGAAAGTGAAGATAGTGTTCAATGCCACGCCTTGGGTAGGGGTTACCTGACAGTGGCCGTTACGAGGAGGTGTATTGACCGTGAAGTAAAACGATGCTGTGGCTTTGTTACTAGAATGCCTTACTGTGAGATCTACACGAACTCTTTTACCTACAAAAAAGAGAAACGAAATCTTTATATTGAGCGCCAGTAGCTTCATTAGATAGATTAGCTGCTCTCCCTGTAAGTCGTTGGTTTGCAATTTTCCTTCTTTCCATAACGCTATTACAAATAGTAGGGTTTACTAACCCGTAATCAATCCAACTTGCTAATATCACTTATGTTTGTAAATAAAGCCGATGCTTCAAGCGCCTTAATCAACATTCCGTCCAAAATCCCCCAAACACAATTGTGAATCCATAGCAATTCAGCAACTCTCTCTCATTCCCCCCCCCCCTCTCTCTCTCTGTAGAAGCTACAATATTTGACGATAAGGGTTGAGACTTGCTACATTCGCGTTCTGTTTTACATAATCAAATGTTGCTGTAGAATTATGGCGCATAGAAATGATGCAGGCGTTCCTCATAGCAATCCCTCATAGCAATCACATTGAACATTATACAAAAATACTTCCCCTACCCCTGGAGCAACGTTGTTGTACAGTCATAATGCATAGACAGGCCTCCAATATAGCAACCAGACATGGCCCCGAATAGCAACACTGAATATGGGGCAGGGGGGGGGGGGGGTTAGTCTCCGGAAAAGAACATTGTAAAAGCCATGTGTATCAAACATTTCCATCAAACTAAACTTTTTTTGTCGATTTACCTGGTGGCAATGCTAACGGCTCCAGCACTAATGACCTTAATGATGTCTCAAAATGACTCTCGATATCTGAGATGTTCGTCCATGTGTCACCATGACTACCAAAGTAAACAGACCATTGGTAGGTTGCGTCATCTTTACATAGACTTGACGAGCATTTTGAGATGAGGGCTATCTTGGACTTATTATCCACTGGACTACGACAGTTCTTGATGCAACTAAAAGCCATATAAGTTTGATTAAAGCATAATAAATAATAGGTTTGGATTATGCACGTCTGTACATTAAAGTTTCTCCGTAGGTTTGCAGTACGTTTTGAAAATGCTGTCATTTCCTCCATTAATGATATACACCGCATCTTGAAGCTCACGAATCAAATGGTTCATTTTTTATGCTACGTTTGTAATGTTTCATCTCAATTTTTTTCAGGACTTATTGACTATATATGTATCTACTAAAATGTGTCAGCATTTTTTAAAGTTTTTAGCCGTTTGATTTTATGACGAATTACATGTACGTACAAATTTAGGATCAGAAAAGACATTTCCAGAATTTCATTTATGATAACTGAGGCAAAATGCAATATAACAAAAATCACTGACATGTATTTCTGCAGAAAAATATGTATAAAATTGCAGCGGTTTATGACAAAAACATTTTGCGGCGGGCGCCAATTGCGACACCTCACGTTTTCTATTACGCTGCGTAACAAAATGTCGTTTAACTTAGAATAAACATAAATCATTTGATAAAAAAGAGAGAATTCTTGAGCTTTCTATCATCATTGTAGCTCAAATACGGAGGGAATAACAGCAGGCACATGAATCTCACATCTCTGCATCCTAAATCATTATGTACATCCCACAAATCTCCATAGCATATTGTTAAACAAGAACGTTTTGATGCATGCATCATCCATTATCATCAGGCTCTAAATGTTTCATTGTCTAAACTTTGCAACAAGAATTACTGCTAAATCACTATATTCTTATTTATACGTTGGCTAAAAAGAATGTTCAGGTATGTCATAGTTTCTATTATTATTCAAACGTTATTTATTGGAATTGAAATAGAAATAAATATTATTAATAAATATTTACCTTATTGTAAGATTAATATTATCTGGAATTCTAATTTGCTGTATAACCATCCTTGACTGTCGATATCCTTTCTTCACTATCAGCCCAACATAGTACTCGTGTTTTCGATTCATATATGGTACATGCAAAACAAGCTTTGGACCAAATGTTGGTAGCCGCCCCACACCCGTACCGTAGCATCCGCCTCTGTGGTACCATGGTATGTTGACTAACGGGTTTGGTACAGACACTACAGGGTATTCCAATGTATTGCGAGGAAACACATCGCGATTGGACCAACATAGCCAATGGTATGATAGACCCAAAGAAGATTGTGTATCGTTGTCAAAGGACCCACTACCATCAATAGTTATATTATCAGCACCTTCTCTATACAGGCTGACAACCGCCACTAAGCGACCGGGCCTGATGTCTATATACCCAGTCAAATGATTAGATACCGGGAGGCCCTGGTAACTAACAGTCACGTTAACTAAGTACAGTCCATAATTGAACAAACGTCCAGGAATTGTCAGGTGATTTGTGTTACCATGGTAAACAGCAGTGGTTGTACCTATTGGATATATATGCCACTTTGTTACCATGGTTAGGTTGGAGCAGTTTGCTGTAGCGTCGGCTTGAAGTGTTATGTTCATTGATTTCATGAATTTAGTGGCAAATATAATGAAACGATTAATGCTGATGTTGACCTCTGAGCTTGTGCACGTGTCATTGTTATCTGTGAAATATACCGAAACATATAGTTAATCTGAAGTGAGTAATATCGTATCTAAGAACAAGAAAGTCAAACTACCTGAAGCCTGAACACATTTCACATTTCAAGCCGGGAGACGTTGAAGCGTGAGTTTTCTTCTCCTTTTTTTGTTGGAAAAACCTTATTTTTGATTTGCTTTTAAATTAAATGATTGGAATGGAATAATCAATTCAATTTTCGGTTTTATATGGTTACGTTCATGGTTGTCTAATGCTCACGCTTCACGTAGTTCAATCAAAGTATTGGAATTCTACTGTAAAAATCTGTAATTCTCAACAAGAAAACAAGATTCACCTCCAACCGCCATCGGGGCAACTTATAACTCAGTCAGGCACCGATTGTTTATTACGCCGCATTTTTGGAAAAATCAATTTTTAGAGGCGGTATGTTTCTGAAAAGTAATTCTTTTTCTTTGTGTGTGTGTGTGTGGGGGGGGACATTCTCCAACAAAAAGATATTGAAAAAACACTACCCCACCATGCGTCATAATAAACGATCGGTCTAGATAGGAGTGCGTCGGTCGGCTTCTAGAGAAACAGCTGTAAAATGTGATGACAAGTTGTACACCGTTGAGTGATGATAGCGATAACTGACGTTTCTGACGTTAGTCGGAGTAATGTATTACATTTATACATCGCTCAACGGTGTAAATTCACTTGTCATTTAACAACTATTGTTTTGTGTCTTTGTTCGGTTTTAAGGTTGAACCTGTCTTGACCATGCACAAGTTTTTATTTGTGCACATTCGAAATTATGAAATAAGTTTTTTTGATATAAATTATTAAGCATTTAATTTTTAGCCAACAGCTCTCTTAACTTGTATAGCATTCTTACCCATTATGTAATGTTGACAGCTTGGTCCAAAGAACCGAGACTTACAGTAACAACTCTTCCCAGTGCATATCCCATCGTTGAGACATTTGATCGTTTTACAATCGACTGAAAGAAAGGTTAACCATTATTGAACACTCTTCAGTGATTTGCAGACATTATCCCCGGATTACCCCTCCACCCCCCTCCCCCCCCCTCCCCCCCCGGCAACCAATGTTGGAGGTACATACACTAAAGTGATATCCTTTGTAAAACGTCCTCCAGAACGCCTGTTAATTCATTCTTTTGTACCATTTCCTTTGTAATAAGTTGTCGTATTTTTTTTGTTCATGATGATTGTAATTTCTGTCATCATAATTAACCTGTAATAAGTCAATATTTCTGTTTTCCCTTTATTTCATATCTTTCTGTAATGTTCAGTATGTTATGTAATCATGGCATAGACTCACTCGATGGGCATTGCACTCTTGAAGTTAATGCCACACCAATAAATATGTTTAAATAAAAACAACGTCCTCCGTATGCCATGCAAAACAATCATGTGGCAAAAAAATTGGTTATCACGAGCCTTCATGTCTGCGGAGATACCCCATTGATCAAAAACTTCTACGTATACGAAGACAATCTTCAGCACAAGTTTTGAAGTTCGAATCAAAAAAATAAACTGCCTTAGAACTTTTTAGTTTTAGCATGTGTTCTTGGCGTGGATTTTTCATAATAAACATTTTCTTTTTGCTTTCAGATTGTATTGAACTTTTTTGAGTTTCTGTCAAGGTTTTACTGCTTCTTGTAGTTTGATAAGTGTCAAAGAAATGATTGTGGTCTTTGGAACGGAATTATTGTTTTTACGACAGTTGTAATGACGACATCCTGAAAAACCGTGATTCTATGCTCTGATATAGAAAAAGGTTTTTTTTGCATGTTTCAGCCAATATCATAGCATACAATAGAATGAATATTTATAATCATGATTTCTAAATAATCTCATTTTCTTTAAAAAAAGGTTGTCGTAGAGAATGCCGGATGCACATTCGAATTATTTAATAGATAATCACTGAGGCACACAGCATTCGTGGGTATAATGCAGGCAGCTGAGGGCGCAGCCCGAAGCTGCCTGCATTATACCCACGAATGCTGTGTGACGAAGTGATTATCTAGTATAATTATTGTTCTTATCGTTGTCTTATTCGTTTTCGTTATATTGACTGCTAGGCGGAACTCGCTGCATTATTAAAAATAATGCTTTTAGCTAGAAGCATTATTTTTTATAATGCAGTTTGCTGTTTGTTGAAGTGTGACCTAATGCATTCGTTGGGATAATACTGAGTAAAAACAATGGGTTGTGATGAGAACAGTGATTATTACTCTACTAAAATGTGTTGAAGAGAGTAAAAAAATATGCCAAACTGATTTAATTATCAAAACACTTCCTTAACTATTTTTGTTACAGTTTGGCCATCCCGGTTTTAACTGCGCATGATCGACATTTGACATTCTCTCTGACGACGTAATTTTTGAAATAGGTGTTTACCTTGAGGTATTTTGATGTATATGGGATTGGATAATGGCCCAATGCCTTTCCTCGTCTTCACAAATACTTGTACTTCATAATACTCAATATTATCAGCCAGGTCTTCTAGTATGAGAGATGTTTTGTTTGTATATTTGAGGAAAGAAACAAATATTCCCTTCATGGTTGTCTCAACTAATTTGACGCCATAAGAAATGACAATTCCACGAACTGCTAGGCTATTCACTTTTGACCAAGATATTACCATGGTTCTTGGTTTTACCTCAATTGCTCGAATATTTCTTGGAGCCACCTTAACACCTAAGCAGGACAGAAGATATAAGAGAAGTTAGGAAATGAATAGATGGATAGACTTATGAATGAATGAATGAATGAATGAATGAATGAATGAATGAATGAATGAATGAATAATAATAATAATAATAATAATAATAATAATAATAATAATGATAATAATAATAATAATGATAATAACAAATAAAATAGCAGTTTCCCACTAAGTAAGGACACATAATCTAAACTAAGTAATCTAATTGTATGATAAATGAATGACTGAATGACTGAATGAATGAATGAATGAATAAATGAATGAATGAATAAACGAATGAATAAATGAATTAGTGAATGAATGAATGAGCGAATGAATGAATGGATGATAAATAAATAAAATGTTAAATCACAAATGAAACAATGACCGACTATGAAAATGAATAAATGACCAAACGAGTGTCTGGATGTAGGGATAATTGACGAAATAATTTACATATGAATACATATAACTATTTCAAAAAAAAAAAAAAAAAAATACCGGGAAGTAAAATAAGGGAATACCGGATTGCGGATGTAGATGTCACGACCGAAAGGTACTGTGGGCTTTCAATAATGATAAGAAATAAGTAGTAATTTTATTCAAATCAGCGTCATTTCCTCAAGTTGAAGATCTCCGATAGTGGAGAACATGGTATGTGTATCTTCTGTAGCTATTCATTACAAAAATTAGACCCATACACCTTTTAAACACTAAAAGAGACCAAATCGCTGATTTTTAGCCATAAAAGATACGACGAGCATTCCCGATCGTTACCCCCCGGAATCCCCCCCCCAGGTTTGAGATCGGCACAATAAATACTTACGCTGCTCATCTGTCGATATAAGGAAAGCTTTGCTCCAAGGTCCTCTTACATTTGTTATTTCACCATATCTGATTGACCTCACATAGACTTTATACAAAGAAAGAGGTCTTAATCCTTGAAGTACAAGTCCATTTGCCAATGTCTCAACTTTCCTTATCACATCATCTCGCATAAATGATACATAAGCAACACGATAAAAATCTGCTTCTGAAACTTTACTCCATTGTACAAAGATACTTGTTGAAGATACATTCGCACCATAAATAATCATTGGCGAAAGTGTTGTTACTTCTTGAACTAGCAAGATACAAATTGAAAACAAAATTGAAATACGTAATCAAGCAACGGTTGGTACAATTAACTCAGTTAAGATGATAAAGCACTAAAAGTGTGCAACATAAATATTACTAGATAGTGCTATTTTACGCTAATTCTATCGTTTTCATTTGTTTAATTAGTGCTAAATTCTACTAGATAGTGACAACGGTTGCACACATTTAGTGTTTGCACTCTACCAAGACTTTTTCTTTATTTTGTTACGTATTATTTTGACACAGGGATAACATCTAAAGTACAAACACGAGAAAATGGATTTATACAACAAATATCCAAGCAGTGAAATTTAAAGTCTGACAAAATACTTTTTCTTTTATCATTATCACTATTACAATTACAAAAATCACACACAAAAGAAAACACACACATATACTGCATGCAATTAATATTGGTTGGCTAGCTGTCTAATACGGCTGTGTATTTTTAAGAGTCACTCAGTCACTATAGCGTTTTCTAACTCGAGCTATTCTCCCCTTGTCCAGTGAAGATGTATCAGTCCATCAAGTATACAGTCCATCAAATCTTACCTCCACAAACAAATCCTCCGATATAGTTAAAGCAAGTACTATTACAGTTGTTTAGTTCACCACTGGAACATTCATTGATATCAAAGCAGGTACCATTCTCAGACATCTTGTAACCTTGCCAACAAGTGCAACGGAAACTTCCCGGACGATTGACACATCCCTGACTACATCGAGTCAGTTCAGGATTGATACATTCATTGATATCTAAGCAGGTACCATTTCCAGACATGGTATAGCCAGGCCAACAAGTACAGCGGAAACTTCCTGGACTATTGACACATCCCTGACTGCAATGAGACAGTTCAGAATTGATACATTCATTGATATCTAGGCAAGTACCATTTCCAGACATGGTATATCCAGGCCAACAAGTACAACGGAAATTTCCTGGACTATTGACACATCCCTGACTACAACCAGTCAGTTCAGGAGTGATACATTCATTGATATCTAAGCAAGTACCATTTCCAGACATGGTATATCCAGGCCAACAAGTACAGCGGAAACTTCCTGGACTATTGACACATCCCTGACTACAATGAGACAGTTCAGGATTGATACATTCATTGATATCTAAGCAAGTACCATTTCCAGACATGAAATATCCAGGCCAACAAGAACAGTGAAAACCTCCTGGACTATTAACACATCCCTGACTGCAATGAGACAGTTCAGGATTGATACATTCATTGATATCTAAGCAAGTTCCATTTCCAGACATCTTGTAACCTTGCCAACAAGTGCAGTGGAAACTTCCTGGACCATTAACACATCCCTGACTGCAATGAGACAGTTCAGGATTGATACATTCATTGATATCTAAGCAAGTACCATTTCTAGACATGAAATATCCAGGCCAACAAGTACAGTGAAAACTTCCTTGACTATTAATACATCCCTGACTACAATTAGACAGTTCAGGATTGATACATTCATTGATATCTAGACAGTTACCATTTCCAGACATCTTGTAACCTGGCCAACAAGTGCAGCGAAAACTTCCAGGACTATTAACACAATTCTGACTACAACGAGAGAGTTCAGAATTGATACATTCATTGATATCTAGGCAGGTACCATTTCCAGACATGGTATATCCAGGCCAACAAGTGCAGCGAAAACTTCCTGGACTATTAACACAATTCTGACTACAATTAGAGAGTTCAGGAAGTGAACATTCATTAAAGTCTGTGCAAGTAACCCCATCACCGTGGAGACGGTAGCCATGGTAACATGTGCAAAGGACAGAACCGTTGGCAACAACACATGATTGAGAACAGTTCTTCACTTGACATATAGGATCTGCAATATAAATTAAAGTAATTCCTTGGCTATACAGCTGCTCACAAAATGCTCCAAATACTTTAAATCTGCATCCTCGGAAACTCAGGCGGTATATTCTGTCGCTACAAAGTATACCACCTGGGTTTCCGAGGATGTTAGATCTGTAAAAAGCCGATTAAAGGCTGCCGATTTCAGGATCAATCGTCTAGCCCGCGACTAATCATGCTCAGTTCTGTTGATAATTGGGGTAACTGTCTGGAACATAGTAAGTAGAGGACAAGTCTCAAAAATTAAAAGCTATCATTTTCGGGCTATGTAACTTTTAAACCTAAGCTTCTCGAAACATTCGAATGATTAGCGGCTTGCTAAAACATTTTATCATGAAAGTCAGCGATAAAAAATGTACCAACAAATTTAATTGCCTCCTTTACGAAATGCTTTTTATAAGAAAACTTAAACCATCATTGAACGTGCAAAGTGACTCTATAAATGCAAAACTTTTTAATAAATTATTTTACTTATATCCTTAACCTTTGTTAAGTTGATCAAATGTGACGGACATTTTGAGTTTTTCGTTTCTCTTCAATAGCTGTCAGTTTTCTCCAAAATTAAAGCCTTAAACGATTAAAAAAAAAGAAAAAAAAAAGAGTGCAAGCATACTCCAAATAAGGTAAGATTTACCAAATATGGTTAAACAAGATGGCCGATCGAACAGCAATTTCCCTATAGCAATTCTTTGACTGATTTGTGTCCAACTAAGGTAAAAGTTTGATTTTGAAAATTAGTGCTTAACTGAGATTTGGGCAAAATATTGGTAGATAACTGAGATTTCGGAACCCCCCATTAGGACCCTCACCCTCTCCCAGGAGTGTAATACTAACCACATTGCGTTGTCATATTCATAATTGAAATACCAGACATGTTATCAGGCGTACTGCATGTACCACGAACAACGTAATTTGCTACCAACTGGTGGACAACGCAGTTGCATTCAATGGGATTATCATCTAGGTTTCTAGAAAAGGAAATGATAGTCATTCGTTAATCCGTGCAGCAAAATATACACCAAATTCTGGTTCACAAGAGGAACACAAATGCAAGCGCAAGACAAATTTAAGTCTTGTAGTTGCGTTTGCGTTTGCATTTTTTGCCAATTCACAAGTTAAAAATGGAAGCGCAGGTGCAAACGCAAATGCAAGAAAAAGAAACATTTTTCATTTCTTGCGTCTGCATTTGCGTTTTGTTCATGCAGTCAGTCGTAAAAATATATAGATAACATGTACACCGTAGATGGATGAAGACAGAAACTAACGTTTCGGACGTTAGTCTTTCGTCGATATTACTCCAACAAAGGACTAACGTCCGAAACGTCAGTTTTGCCTTCATCCATCTACGGTGTACGACTTATCTATATATTTTACGACTGTTTCTATAGAAACACCGACTCAGTTCACCATAGTGTTTTTAAAATGACTAGTCAGTCGGAAAGTCGGTTGGTCGGTCGGTCGGTCTTGATTGTTCAATAAGACAATACTTACATTACCGCTCCGCCGTTTGCAGAGGCCGTCGTCATCGGTGGAATGAGTCTTATCTTGTTAGAATGAAGATCTCTGTAAGAGAAAACCATTTTATACCGGGACGCGGAACAGTTTTTCGATTTCGTTTTTCAATTTATTATTGACCCTCCCCACCCCTATCAATTATCTCCCAAAAAATATGTAAAATTTTATCAATCATTTTCAGAAAATTTCGCCGCCTCCTCCGTCCCTTCGATTCATAATGCACCATTAGTTTGTTTCTTGGCTTGTTTACCTGTTTGTTTACTCGTTTATGACTACATTTCCTTATTTGATTATTTTTTTTAATTTCAGCTTTGGTTGTTTGCATATTTGTTTGCTGAAAGTGTATAAGACAATGAAAACCTGCATACTACACCTGGACAATGGTTTTAAAAACGTGATACCGATTTACTCTCATTTTATGTTCTATTGTTTCTATTCTATTGTTTTCTTTTGTTCAATTAAAGCTATTTACTACTAAATAGTCTAAATAGTGACAGACAACTGTTGCGCACATTTACTGTCTGAATTATTAAAAAAAAAAAGACGTTGTGTGTTTTCATATTTATCCGGCATGCATAGAACGGTGTTATTGATTGCATGTCAGAATTGAAAGCAGCTCCATCTGGAGGACAAAATTAAAAGATTTTTCTTCTCTTGGGAGCTGAAATCCATTGTTTTGTCCTCCAGGTTGAGCTGCATTCCAACGAACTGCAAGGAGACTACATTGTGTACTTACAAAAGCTGAAGTGCAGGCAGATATAACAGGGCGTCTTCTGGAAACAATGAAATTCCACTTCCATTCAAATATCTGGAAGAAACAAAAACTCAAGAAAAACTAATTGACAAACAAGCAAAAAAATGTCAGAGCGAATGACAAATGGAAAATGAATGAATGTACATACTACTGAGATCTGAAAATGTGAAAAAAAGACTGCAAAGCAATCAGCAAAGCATGCATATAGCTATTTCAAATAACATTGTTATCACCAAAAGGCAAAAGGTCATTCCAAGTCTACTAGGAATGATGGGTAAAAGTCATGACAGAATGTAGAATGAGGTCCTGGACAATCAAAAAGATGAATATTGACCTTTTTAATCTTTGGGGCGAACAGAAAACAAATCAAGCATAACTAAATGGCGTGGATTTCTTGTCAACTGGTGCAATAATTATGCCAGCAATATTTATACCCATAGTTCCTAGGGGTCTTGGAATGACCTATTTTGCCTTTTGGTGATGACAATGTTTCGAAGTTCGTCTACTGAGGACGTCAATTCGGTGTCTGGTACGTCTCACCACACATTAACCATTCAGTAACGGTGGACGTAAAAGAACGACTGAGGACGAAGTTTACGACGTATAGTTCGACGACATGTCTACACTGATACATACTGATTACTAATCATCCTCAAATTTGTAGAAAGGGGTTAGAGCGCACTGAGATGAAATGCGCTATATAAGCACTACATTACATAACTAGCAATCAAAAAAAAATAAAATAGAATAAATCACCAAACAATCAAATCAATCAACCAAACAAACACACAAGAAAACAAGCAGAGATAGACATGTACGATCAATCAAAAGACAAACAGAGAGACAAAAATTATTGATTAAACAACCAAACAGGACTTGCGACGATCACATACATTCGTATTAAATTACGATCCGTACAATAGGGAGCCCGGCTTACGGGATAATCCCAACTCAACTAGAGTCGGACATTTATGTCAACAACTAGAGGTCACGCAGCATGCAATTTGATAATAGCTGTGATAGAACACTACTATTTACTTAACAAGGGTAACGCAAGCGTAAGAGAGAGAGAAAACGAGAACTTCTCTCCTTCTTTTCTCCTTATGGGGTGTCGTTACACTAATTAGGTAAATAATGGTGTTTTATTACAGGTCGTATCAACTGACTTACGTTACAATCTCATATTATTAACCTCTAGTTGTTGCACAGGAGCCCGGCTTACAAGATATTGCCAACTCCACTGATAGTAGCCTGCGTTGCCGGCGGTCTGCGGTTTTAGGCAAGAAAGAGAGAGAGAAGGACCTTCTTTCTCTATTTCTCGCCTAAAACCGCAGACCGCCGGCAACGCAGGCTAACTCTAGCTATTGTAGCGGAGTTGGCATTATCCCATAAGCCGGACTCCCTGTAGTCTCCCTCGCATCCGTTTCCGGTCTGTTCGAAAAAATCTGGAGATTTTTTCGAACAGACCGGAAACGGATGCGAGGGAGACTAGACTCCCTGTGGATGACTGTCATATTCTCGAAAAGACTAATTTTTGTAGTGTTAACAAATGTAATGATGTTGTTGTGACAATAAAAGTAGAAAGCTTTATATCACGGTATGCTAAACATTTGCATTATAATTTTAGTCAAGTTGTGTGTAAATGCCATGGCAACAAGCGCGACCGAGAGCCAGCAGAAATAACAACAGAATTGAATCTTTGAATAAGAGTCATATTCATATGAACTCCTTCGTGATCGCTTGCTCCATTTTGTAGCTGTTTTTAGCGAATGTGTATAATAACTTTGATATTCCAAAAAACATCACAATCGCTCAAGGCTTTGTGACTGTTGTGCACGGAGGTGCTGTTATTTTAATTACAATGGTTGATTGAATGATTGAATGTTTGATTGATTTATTGCTGATAGATATGTTTATTTATTTATTTATTTATTTATTCATTTATGTCATAGTCATTTATTCATTTATGTCATAGTCATTTATTCATTTGTTTATTTGTTTATTTGTTTGTTTGTTTATCTGTTTGATTATTTGTTTGTTTGATTGATTGATTGATTCATTCATTCATTCCTTCAAACATTATCTATTTATTAATAGTTACTCGCTACAGTGATTCATTTATCTTTTTATCCAGTTATGCTAGTTGGTATTTATATATATGACCTCTACAGTCGTCACGCTAGCTTTACATTATACAGTCACGCGAGAACAGACAGTTCCCGGAAGAGCTTGAGTAACCATCACGCGAGACTTCCCAGAAATCTGCAATTTTACCAAGAAGAGCTACAAGAACTGACTGATCGTCATGGAATCGTACTTTGAAAACCTGAAAAAGCAAATGCAATGTTTTTTATGTAATGACACGCTTATAGAACCAAAACTAGTCAACTGTTTTCATGTGTTTTGTAAGCTATGTATCAAGAGAAATGCAGAAATCGATCAGCAAGACAATTACATATTCAAGTGTCCACAGTGTTCAGCACAAACTCTGCTACAAGATCTAAACAACGTCGAAGACCTGCAGATCAGTCCAGTGCACTCCAGAATCTTGAAAGTTGTAGAGTTTGTCGAAAATCAAAAGATTTGCTCAGTTTCTTCGAGTCATTCTGAAGCATTATGGCAATGTTTAGATTGTGATCGATCGCTATGCGAAGAATGTCTTCGCTCTCATTCAGAATTCATCAAGAATCACCAAGTCGTTTCACTGTCTGACTTAAAGAAAGAAGACATCGACAAACTGCTAAAAAGAGAACCATTGTGTAAAACTCACGATAATCAAAACGTGGAATTCTACTGTCAAGACTGTGATATGCTAATTTGTCTGCTCTGCTTGAAAGAACATCGTCACAAACACAACACAATAGCAGTGCAGGACATCATTGACATCGAAAGAGATTCTCTGTCTAAAAACCTTGAAGAAATCGAGAAAATGAGTAGTTACGAAAAAGAAAAGAAACAACAAAAGGAAATTGCTTTGATCATAAAAAGAGATGCAGAAAAAGCGAAACAGGAAGTTCAAGATCTCACTGAAAAATTAGTGAAAATACTCAGGAACAATGAACAACAACTTTTGAATAAAATTCAGGAGAGCAAGACGAAAGCTGAAAAAAATTTGCGTTTAATTAGTCACACTGCAGAGGCCAAAGAGTACATCAATTACTTCATGGAAAACGGTACTGCAAGTGAAATAATTGAAGCACGTCAAGAAAAAGCTTCGCAAAACTTTACCTACGATCCATTTGATAAAACCATCGGCGGAATAGTATTCAAACCCAATGAAGAACTTTGTGAACAAATGAAACATGGCTTGGGATTTGTACGATCACTGAAGAAGGCCGATCCAAAACGAAGCTCTGTGAAAGTTGTACCCTGTGAATTCACGGCCACGACGAAAGCAAAGCTGGTGGTAGAACTAAAAACATCAGAAGGAGGAGTCGCACAAGAAAGGCTGGAAAATGTAGCCATACAGTTTACACCAGAAGATGATATGAAAGTAGGAGAAATACAGATGACAGATGGTAGTGAGGTTACAGTGGACTTTATACCACGTGTTGCTGGTCAGTTGACAGCAGATATTAAACTACATGATAATCCTGTATGCAATAGTCCTTTAGTGATGCTTGTGAAGCCTCAACAAATCAAGGAAATGACTGGACATTCTAAACTGAAAGATGCATTGAATACTGGATCTAAGAACTTTGCAGGTATTGCAGTGAATAAAACAAACAGTAAGATTGCTGTAGCAGATTATGAATCACACTGTGTTAGAGTATTCAGCATGGAGGGAGATTTGTTACTGACATATGGTAGTAAAGGAAGTGGACAGGGACAGTTGAATGGTCCACATGGTTTAGCATTTCTAAACGAAACAGATTTAGTCATTGCTGATTGCAATAATTATAGAATATGTATAGTGAACACTACTACAGGACAACTGGTGAGAACCTTTGGTTGCCATGGCAATGGTAATGGTCAGTTTAAATACCCATTGGGTGTTCATGTTGACGATGATTCAAACATCATGGTATGTGACCATGGCAACAGTCGTGTGCAAGTGTTTACAAAGGATGGTGACTATCTGTATCAGTTTAGTGTACCAGGGAAACCATATAGTATAGTTACACGCAATGGACTGTTCTATGTCAGTGATTACATCAATTCAGTGGTTCATGTGATTGAGATGAAAGACAACCAGTCACCCACTAGAGTAACCACCATTGGTGGTAAGGACTACACTGATGGTCAGCTACAGAGGTCTTATGGTCTAGCTATTGACAATGATAACTATTTATTGGTGTGTGGTTTTTGTTTCATTCACAAGTTTACATTGGATGGTCGTTATGTTGGTCGGTCAAGTCAACTAGCCAATAAACCTCGTTACATAGCAGTATTGAATGATGGTCAAGTGATTTGTACTACAGGGGGAGGGGTAGTTGTACTGTACCATGATAATTGACCCAACTTAGAATTATTTGTTATAAAGATATTTCAAATACGTTGTAAGGGTAGAATTGAGTTGGTTAAATGAAATTTTGTGTAACATATTTGACAAAGTATACACTTCATAAATACAAGGTATATTACAGTGCGACTACTCCAACCAAAGCCACCCTGACAATTTTTTTACAAATTGTCCAATCACGTTCGAACATTTGAACAATAGATTTCCCATTAATTTCAAATATTGCAACAACTGATCGATCGCGAGCAACAATGCTCGAACGTGATTGGACAATTTATAAAAAAAATTGTCAGGGTGACTTTGGTTGGAGTAGTCGCACTGTAAACCATTTCAAATGTAACGTATGCTCATCTGAAGTAAATACTGATTTTAGTCCAGGACAGTTATAGCTGTGTAGCCGAGGGAATTTTCCCAAGGTAAGAAATCTAGCCCTGGGCTGGGTTGTTCAAACTAAGCCCGATTAGCACTTATGCTGGGTTAACTCTTTAAAAAAATCAGTTCAGAGTTGACTCTGGATTGGCTCTAATCCAGCTTTAAAGAACTGGCATCTTGTTCAACTGTAGTATTCCTTAAATGTGGTATATCTCGTTCCTTTCTCATGGATGGTCTACTTAAATCCATCAGCATAGAATTGTTTAGGATGAGAGTCAGCGAGTATAATAAACACTTTGTAAAGATTTACATATAGGTTTGGAATTGTGCAAACTACTTGCAAGGAATTCCGTAAAATTTGAACGCATATAAAAAGCTACTTGTAAAGTATTGCGCAGGTTTTGAGCGGTATCAAACTAAAATTGCGTTAGGTTTGTGTGCGTAGAATCGACTGATAAAGAATTGCATTTGCTTTGATCGCGTAAATACTACAACTGAAATAATTCGTAGATTTTGAGCTTATACAAACTACTCAGTTTCAAGAAATTGCGTAAGTTTTGAGCTCGTACAAACGACTTGTTAATAATGCTATGGATTCTCAATCTCAGCCGGGTCACCACTCAGGGTCTTACAAATTTTAAGAAGAATGTTCTTTTGTTTAAAATTGCTACGGCTTAATTTGCGAAAACTCTAGCTAGTTGACAATGTTATTTGAAATCGCTATATACAAACCAATAAAGTTGTGCAAAAAAAAATGTATTCTTAAGAAAACAACGAACAAGCTGGCTATTTAACATTCACATCCACAGAGTTATTAGTAGTTGTCGCCATTCCTACTCTTTTGCTGGACAAATTATTTAAGCCTGGTTTCCATATAATCGAGAACGGTCGAGAACGATCGCAACATTCCGATCTTCGATTGAAAACAGTGTTCTCGATCGTTTTCAATTATTTGGAAACCTGGCTTCAGTGAAATAGGTTTATATATAATTCAACTTGAAATCTCGTTTAAAAATCAACAAAATCGAAATCCAGATCGACTGACTTAGTAAAAAAACAAGGGTGTTTGCATTTTCGTTACTTACAAGTAAATGATTTCACTTGGTAGTTCAAGAATGAGATCTGTCAGATTTGCATCGGTTGTTTGGCAATGTGCTTGTGTGAGATTCATGGTACACGAACACTGAGAAGGACATCCCTCTACACATTGAAACTGTACTAGCAGAGCTGCGAGCAGCCATGTTATTAGCTGCATGGTTGTACGAAATGACGATAATGTTTGTTGGTTAACTTAAAAGGCATTGCAATAAGTGATGTATGGAATAGTTTTTATACGGTCCCTGGTGAATTGAACCAGTAGTGATAACTGAGTCTTGTTTAAACAAAGTTAATAAAAAAAAAAATAAAAAAAAAACGATTAGGGAACCTATTGTTATATGTCTTTATTACGTTGAACCTGTCTTAGATCTTGGCCGTGCACAGGTTTTTATTAATGATCATCCGAAATCGTGAAATAAGTGGACATTAACTTTGTCTATGATATTATAGTAAGATTGTACAAAAAAATTTTTGGAAATTATCAGTCATTTGGAATCAACAGCGAAAAGAACGATTTTGGACTGTTCATTTTAGAAGCCTGGTTTCTTTATAATCGAGAGCGGTCGAAAACGATCGTAACATTCCGGCCGGACGATCGAAATAAGTGTTTCCATATTCTCGACAGTTTGCGACCGTTCTCGACCGTTTTCGATTAAATGTAAACCAGGCTTTATTCTCCGTCAATAAAACATCGTCTATTTGGGTTATTCTTGGTCTATGCTTATTGCTATGCTTATTTCATGTCTTTTGTCACACGCTTGACTTCATTCCTTTGTTTTCTCGTGCTAGCGTTCATTTCGGGGCGGATCCATGATTGTTTTCAGAAGGGGGTGCACTACCCAGTAAGCATGTAATATTTTGGAAAAATATTTAAGAATTGATGGTTTTCAAACATTCCCAGGAGAGTGAGTGGAACGAAAGGGTCCACCAGTCACGGTAGTGGTTTTCTTTTGAAAAAAGCATGGCGACCATGTCTGTTGTTTAAATTGTCTCCTGTGAATGGTTGAAAAACATCAATACAAAGACGTGGGAATCCTTTCAGGAGGTGGAGGGGGGGGGGGGGGGGGGGCGCACCCCCGGCACGTCATTCCTAGATCCACGCACTGTTATTTCACCAGTGAGGACAACAGGAAGTCACATGACTGAAGACAAATCCTTTTATTTCTATTTACTTTTCATTTGATTAGCAGCTTTCTCTCTTGGTCAAGGCCACAACATCACTGTATAATCAATAACATTATTGGAAAAATGGAACTGTCAAGGGAAAAAACGCCAAAAAACAAAAACAAAAATCAAACAAACTATCAAAAGAAAAAAAAACAAACAAACAAAAAAACTAAGCGTTGGTATAAACTTCAAAAGTTGAAAAAGATAATAGATTTCTGTCTGTATACAGCTACTCTTGAAATGTATTTACTTGATATCAATTATATTATTTCAGTCAATGAAATGAAAAAAATAAAGTTGATTCTAAATTATAAAAGAAGTAAAAATATCATTACATTTTTTTTTTGGGGGGGGGGGACAAGTCACCCCAGTCCCTCTCTCTGGACCGATATGCCTCTGAGACTACCATCAAGTACTGGCGAATAAGTGAGTTATATTATGGCGTCATTTTGCTACCAATACCAGCATTCTTTGCAAATTCTTTTTCATAGTTAATCCCTGTGGAGATTAGTAAAACAATTTGCACTAATTGCACTAGTTCACTATGAACTGGTTTACGTGGAGGATAAAGTCGCCAAACGCAATAAAGAATAGACCCTTCGAAGCTCTTCATTGCTTAGGCTAAGCCTCAAATGTAATGTAACACATTTTTTAGCGTGAAATCGAGGGAGCTTGCTCCGGGAGCATGTTGCGGGAGCTTGTTGCAGGAACAAGCTCCCTCGTGTGTACCGGCCTTAATAGCTATCACAATATAGTAGTAAATAGCACTATTTAAACAAAAGAAAACAATAGAATTAGCACTATTTAGTGGTATTTATGTTGCACACTTTTAGTGCGTGCACTCTGGTTTAGTAATAAATATAACTAATTTGTGTAAAAGAAAACAATAGAATTAGCATACCAGGGACGTTGCACGTAGTGTTTGCACTTTATGAGAAAAAAAGATACATACTAATTACAAACTAATAATCGAACAATAGTTTGTAAATCGTGTTGAAGCACAAAGCGGTCCGCGTATTATACCTGCAAAACTATATCTCATACTCATTAATTATTCATGAGGTAACCAGCCAATTAAATGTCCAGAATTCAATCACATGACGAATCTTGAAACCGAGTATAGTACTTAAAGAACTCCCAGGAGTATCAAATGAAGTGATTTTAATTAATTTCACTACAATGAAACTTAAAGCCGGGGAGGGTTTTGAATTCAGCAGGGAAGAGCAGGGGGTGAAGTTTAGGCTGTTTGTAACACGACTTGATCCAGTTCAAGGACTGGATCAAAATTAATTCAGTCCTAGGACTGCATCAAGCCGTGTTTACAAGATAGCTATTGATATTGCATTTCCCTGCTTTAAGTTTCATTGCAGTGAGTTAATTAATTAAAATTACTTCAAAGCTACTCCTATCTATTATTAACACTACAGTAAACTATCTTAAATGCAATTTTTTTATTTCAGTTAACTTAATTTAAGTGAAATCATTTACAACACACTAATTCAAACTTACTAAGTATAACAACTTGCAGCTGACTAAGAACCATTTAGAATTCTTATAAGCTAATTTTCAATTAATTTACTTCTTACCAACATTTCTTCCTCTTTCGGAAACGTTTTAGAGGTTGTAAATCGTCTTCGTCGCTCTCTCTCTGACGACAAGCCATGTTGAAATGACGCACTGTCAAAAACTTACGAAATTCAAGCCAAAAATTTAAGGAACTAATGTCCATTATTTCACTGAATCAAGTCCCAAATGGTTAGAAACAAAACAGTGTATCGCTAAAGAAAACAATTCAATTGTTCAAGCTTCAATGAAAACAACATGCCTCCCGAATAATTAATGAGGATGAGATGTAATTTCAAATCCTCCAAATTCGGATTGGACAGGATTTCAAGTCCTTGTAATTACGCCTCGGACTGGAACTAATTACGCGGACTTGAAATCCTGTCCAGTCCTCATTGTCGGATTTGAAATATTACGTAAAATGCTTTTGCATTACAAAAGCTTGAATATCGCTTTTCATGGTGGTCTGCATACTACCACAATGCTTTGCCGTATTTCTTTTTTAAAGCAAATAGTGCAAATTGTTTTACTAATCTCTACAGGGATTAAAAAGGTTAAGATGAAACAGAATTCGCTGACAGTTTGATTAATATGACGCCCATACATTTGAAGAGGACCAAATATGATATTAAACAGGCAAGGCCTTTCACTCGGAAATCTCAAAAAGTTAAATATTATCACAAAATATACAACAACAATGACATGTATTTTCATTTGTTAATAAACTAGAAAAACAACTTTGATAGTTAATACAATTTTTTCTAGTGGTTTGTTTGTGATTTCTAACGAGGAAAATGCGAAGTCGACATGAGTAGCTTTTTCTTGTAGTGCGGGCTTTCAGGCAGCCAAACATCCATGACTCATTTGACATATGTAGTGGTCCGCTTACTTGTAAAACTCACAGTGAAGTTAGTCCATTTGTTTCGTCAGGAATTTAGTTATTTTGTTTTTCATTTGTTGTTGTTTTGTGAAATTACTTGTGTGTTTTTGACATTTGTTTTTTCTATACATGTTGCTGTTTTTAGTTGTTTTATATTTCATCCATCAATATTGGTGTAAACACTCACGTCCATGTCCACAGTACTTGATGCCATAATACAATTTTCCGGCATGCGCAATACGTTTACTATCATTGTTTTAGTGACATCAAGTAAAATTATTGAATGATAAGCATCGTTTTACTTTGTGTTTGCTGTTTTTGTTGATATTCCGTTTATTCGTTGCTGTTTTTCATTTTTTTATTTATCCAATGAAGTTCCACTACTCCCATTTCCGCAGTCCTAGCTGTCAGTTAATACTTTACAAACATGCCCAAAGAACTATTTTAGGCCGCGATAAGACGAGATCGTGTCCAGTAGAAAGAACGGTTTACTTCGTTTCCTTTTTATCTTACATTTTTTTTACTCTTTTCTTATTCATCGTCCAATGAAATGACACCATTCCCTTGTCCACAGCCCTATATACCAGTTAATAATGTACGAACATGCGCAGTGCACTTCAGTTATGGACCATTTTAAGCCGTGATAAGGCGATAACGTGTCCAGTAGAAGGAACGAGAGAGCTCTGTTAACAAGAGAGGACAATGCAGCCGCAACACGGAGCGTTGACTCAGTTTAGCAGATTGCTCGTTCTTCTCTTGATAGTAGTAATCTCCTTAACACAAGCACAGCGAAAGCCTGCTGGTAAGTCAGATTAATACAACTGTTTTGATCATTTAACGAATATAAACAGCGGACGATTATAGATGAACGTTAATCCATCTCAATCAGAATAATATTCTAAATTATATAATTATATGAATTATTTAGAATTATTCACAATCATGTTCTTTTTATATGATACATTGATTCAGTAACATGAAATTTAGAATATCATCCACAATGAATTTAAGCGTGAGCTTAAGACATCTTTTGAAATTAGCATTTCATTTGTAATTGTGTTATATATGTACTTTTTTCCTTTTTAATATTTACAGCGTTTGGAGCATATTTGTCTTAGCGCTATATAAATATTAAGTTTTATTGTTATTTTTTTAGTGAGGTTTGCAAGTATAATTAATAAAAATTTAAAATAAAATTTACATTATTATTAATATTTTTCCACTAATTATGAAACACAAAATACTGAGAAATAATCGTGATTGATTCTAACTCGAACTGACAATTAATACGAAGTTTTAGCAAAATACTAAGGTTTTCACGTTTCAAGTGCAATTTCATGTAACAAATTTAGCTCAACGAATCGTGCCTAAATTTTCACTTGCTTTTCACGAATCACTCTTTTTTACTCGAATCACACGTCACGAATCCCTTGGTCACCCGATAAGCTGCAAAATGTTTGAAGTATGATCCCATTAGACCAGACAAGACGGCTGTTTTATATCGATTGATTCAGTACTTTGTTTGTACTCTGTTTTTCAATCAAGGCCTTAAATCCAAAGCACGTCGAATCTCATTGAATGTTCCAGTTTTATTTTTGTAATAAATCCAAAATTTGCTTGAGGACCTATTACAGACTGATGATTTTTTTGCTGACTAATAAATTAGAATTGTCATTACTTCTTTACAAATTATGCAAAATTGTATTTAATCTAATTCCACAAAATGTCGTTTTTCACATGCATGTACTAGCTGGCTCGCGTCAAGTCCAAAAGAAAATCCTGGATCTATAAACACAGGCTAAAATATATTCAAGTCCATGCTAGATGGTCAAAGGAAGCTTAACTTAATCACTTTGACCACGCCCCCTCTTGGCATATCATTTCTTCCTGTAAAAGTTTTCTTATTGTGGATATCTAAAAGTTAGGCTAGTGCCCGGGAAGTGCGTACTGTAATCTCAAAATTAATCGGTATTTTAAAACGTCGCTTCGTTTTTACCTGGACGTGTTGTCAATTTTAATATTATAGTCAAGAAAATATCCGAATATGTAACATTATATCTTCAATAGCAATATTTATCCATACGCCATGACAAATATTCCTTAAGCATCATTGGAATCACTCATCATTGCATGCTTTTCATCCGGCTAACGTTTCCACCTATATAGTCTAAATAGACGGTCATTATTGTCTAAACGGAGCATCTAATCTGTTTTATAGACGATAGTGGTCATAAGTAGACTGGGCTCATTAGGCACCGGTCATTATTTATCGCCTGGGGGGAGCGGAGGATTTTTTCTAGACGTCGTAAAAGTGAACGTTACAGATTCTCCATTCAGCATCATAACATTGTGTTGATTCCCCCTCATAGGTGGGGAAAACTGAAGTGATCCCATTCATAAATTTATATATTTTTGTTGATAGTTTACGTTTATACTACTTGATTGCATCATATTTAAATTAATTTTCAGATCGTCGATGTTTGCACTCTATATACAAACTTTCAAACATTTTCAGTCCTTTGTAGATATTAAAAAAGAAACTGGTTGTCAAAAAACGAAAATGCAAATTAAATAGAAACAAATAAATAAAAGCCGGTATAAATTGAACTTTAAAAATTAAAGAAAGATCATAAATACAGAAAAAAAGAAAGAAAGAAACGAGCCAAAGATGTGAAAGAACCAACGATGTGAAATGTATTGTGTGCGACTAGGTATATTTATGGTTCTGTTTGTGATTCATGAAAAGTTCCCATAATCAAAGCAAGTATAATATAATTGACAACAATATTTTAATTCTTCCAAAGCCCCACTCCGGGACCTAAAGTCGCCGAAATTTTGGGCGACTAAAGTCAATGATAGGATTTTACAATTTGATCCCCCTTCAAAGCTGTCATTTCCGTCTGATCTCCCCTTTTCCTTATGGTAAATAATCATCGGTTCTCTAGTAGCTTCCTTCAACTTCATAGTCTCTAGCTTTTTATCAAAATCGAATTCCTCAACAGAAATTCTGCGTGAGTCTGGTTAGCACATATACAGAATCATTAAAGCCCGGGGGGTGGGGGGGGGGGGGAAACGATCGGACTGGGGCGGGGATGCTCGTCGGAAGTTTTGAAAATGACTCCCAAAAAGGTACCACAGCTCTATCCAGAAGAGCGTGGCAATACATGATTATTACGTCTAAAAGGTACCTACTCAAATACAAACAATTGGATATTAATTTGTCATAAAATCGACATTGTATTTTCCGATTAACTTTGGTTAGAATAATGATAGAAAGCTGTGTAATTTGTGATCAGTCCCACTCCCCCTCCTTGATAAAACGAAGACTGGTCAATTTGCGTTGCCCTTAGCGGGCGGTTTGGACAACTTATCTCGAAAGGAAATCCACATTTAGATGACACTGATAATGATTATAATGGGTATCGGTCAAGTTGCGTCTGTCTTAAAAAAAAAAAAAAAAAAAAAAAAAAACTTACTTACTTACTTACTTATATGCTTACTTACTTATATGCTTACTTAATAAAGAAAGTATGTTTTTCAATTTCTTGGATGCCAGGTTAAAGACAACTGCTTTTACTGGTTTGCCTATTATTCATTTTGGTTAATGAAATAATCTATGATTTTCTGTTCAAGCGAAATGAAAACCGTGGCCTGAGGTTTTAATTTTAAAACGATAAAGAATTTTTAATTAAAGAGCTGGTCTTTAGTCAAATCTGAGTGAGGTATACATCTAATCTCAGGTCTCGATAACCAACTGATCAAATAGATTTAGCTCATTATTTTCCTGTCTTATAAGTGGACTTATGCCCCTTTCGACATTTTTTGCATCTAGTATTTCAAGCATGTTATTTAACCATGTTTGTACATTGTAAAGTCCTTTTAAGCACTTGGAACCTATCTTGTGTTCCTTGATCCGACCGTGCTAGAAAGACAAAACAGGGAACAATATGACAAGGGGTGAAATTGGTAGATAAATCATCCCTTCACATCTATTTGATTATGTAAAATAGTCGTCATATTTTTTTAGGATCAGATCTGATATAGCACACGACGTTCGCTTTGTTCAAGGGCGGATCTAGAAATCTTTCAATGGGTCCTTAATACTCAAGTACAACAACAACGCTTGCAAACTGCCCTGTGACCGCGAGCAAATTACTGCTGAAAACGCCGCGCGCGCGCCAAATCCCGCCTAAAAAATAACAGAAGGAGTCTTCGAAAACTATGCTTCGACCAGCCAAAACTCTCTATTTTTTGCGCGGGACTCTATATTTTCTTCATTTTATCTAAATATCTAGTAAACATCTTTCTTTATGCAAAAGGTGATTCACTTTTAGAAGCGTTTTAAGTCAAAGACGAAAACAAAATAATTATTTTACACAAATATTTTGTCAAAATTTATTTGTGTAAAAAAATTATTTTGTTTAAAGGCCCAGTTCAGACCATTACGCTTTGTTTTGATTTGCATGAAAGCGAGGTACCACTTCAACGTGTTTGACATTTCATATTTAGCTGGAGAGACGACGCGAGAAGTTGTGGCATGCGTGAGCTTTTTTGTATTCAAAAAGTTTGTTCTTTTCGAAAGAAATGTTATTTTCTACGTCAATAGTCTTATTAGTTTTTGAGTAGTTAATTTTGAGTAATTAATCTTTGATGACTTTTTGCTTAAGGGTCCTGATTACTTAAGCAAAAAGTCAACAGGATTTTTTCTTAGCAATATATTTATGAGAGAATTTATCAATTAATCGAAAAATGGATAGAAAGCAATATCTTTTTTCAAATTTTGTCAAAATTTACAGTTTTGTTTTTGTCTTTGACTTAAAATCGCTTTGAAAAGTACAACCCTAAACCACTTAAAATGGCGTGTAATGTTGAAAAGTCATCAAATTTTTTTCAAATCTCGCCAAAAGAAAGAATTTTGCAAAATCATCTATCAGAAAAATGAAGAAAGATATAGTCCCGCGCAAAAAATGAAACCAACCAACCAACCAACCAACCAACCAACCAACCAACCAACCAACCAACCAACCAACGCACCAATGAATGAATAAATGTATAAATAAACTATAAAACGATTAAAAGATCATGATTATAAGATTTATTTGTTGTTGTTGTTTTTGTGTTTAGTGGTTCCAGGAAAGTGTCCAAAATTTACAACTCCTCCAGAATGTCCTCCCATACGAGACGATGAATGTCTTATTGATGGCGATTGTGTCAAACTTTACCCTGGCGAAGAAAGGAAATGTTGTTTGAAAGAGTGTGATTACCAATGTGTGAGTAAGTAAAAAGAGCACTCACTCACTCACTCACTTGCTCAATACGAATCAGTACGCATCAATCAACCAACCAACCAACCAACCAACCAACCAACCAACCAACCAACTACTCACCCAACCAATCAACCACTCACCCAACCATCCAACCAATAAACCAACACCCCAACCAATCAACCAACCAACAGCCAACCAAACAACCAACCAACCATCCAACCAATCAACCAACCAACCATCCAACCAATCAACTTATCAATCAATATATTTATTAGAAAACACAGTCTCTTGGAACGCCACGTCAAAAACATCTTTTTCACTTAAATTGTTGATTATATCGTATATTTTATTTGTATTAATAGTTCAGCATATCAGTTCTTATTAACTTCCGTTTTCTTCTTTTCTAGTCCCAATCAAACCTCTAACAGTAAGTATCCCAAATATTACAATAAAACTACACCATCATAGCTTTTTGACCGTTGAGCGCTTCTGAACTTCTCCACCTAGGGTGTATAAAATGTTTTCAAATCCCCGCTAGATAAGATTTCATTTTGTGTGTAGGATGTCTTACACTTTATCACTCTTATTTCACTCTATTCGCGACATTTTATCAAATGATGGTTTGTCGTTTGGGTAGGGTGAAGTGGTCTATGACATTAATTGCTTGTAAAAGCTTGACTGAAATGCAGTCTAGTTTGGACTGGACAATACAACAATTAATAATGAAATAATTTAGAAGACAAACAAACTAAATGATATATAGACACAAATACACATACATACAGACAGACAGACAGACGAAGAAACCAATGGTTATGGAAGGTGTCACAACAAAAATAAAAACCACAATTAATGATTATGCTATTTTTGCCAATGATATTAGTTACTATTCATGGTTGACACTTATACATGATATATTCATCAGAATGCATTATTTACAATCAGAATCATTATATTTTATATGTCAATTTATCAATTTATCTATTTATCAATTTGTTCATTCATTCATGATATGTCAATTGTTGTCTATATTCATTATATCTCCGTTGGTTAAACAACACCAATGGATACGATAATTCTAGAAGATGCCAAACACTGTGTATTCAAAAAAAAAATATATATATATTCAGTTCAGTTCATGGCTACTTAGGAGCTGTTTATATGGAGTGAGCCAGCCCGGTTAAACGGGCTGGTTTCTTTTGTGTTCAAGCTATCAGAGCTTAAAAATAAAAGAAACCAGCCAGCTTAACCGGGCTGGGTCGCCTAAGGTCCTTATTCCACTTATGTCCATTAATGAGGGCATTTTTTTGTGAATTTGAATTTGCTTGGATCTAGCCTGATCATAGTTAATAGAGGGAGATGGTTAGGAAACCTATTGTTATGAGTCTTTGTACACGCTTTTCAAGCGTGACAGTGCACAATCTTTTGTTTTAGCATTGTTTTAGTCTTGCTGGCTATGGCTGGGTGAACAGACTGAAATCTTTCTTTCGGCTTCTAGTCTTAAATAGTTAAATATTTCCGATAGAACATTCTACGCCATAATCACGTAGACAATGTTTAGTAGTTATTTTGCAATTTTGGACGGGAATAAGTCAAAAATTGTGCACCCTCAGGACTCGTTCAACATCAACAGTGAAACAATGACATATAACAATAGGTTTCTTAACCATCTTCCTCTATTAACTATGGCCTGATATATCAAACAGGCCAACAAAAGCAGCAAAGATGTCGTTGTTATGAACAGGACTATCTATGCGTGGCCGGTGCAGCGCAAGTAAATAGAAAAGCTAATTCAAACAAGTGATTTGAAGATCGACACTTCTAGTCACGAACTTTGAGTTTGTAAACTATAGAAAACATCAAACGCCTAACATACTCCATTTATAGAGTCCTTGCATGTGACGTCAAAGCAGCCCCATCTTGAGCACAATACAAGATTTTTCTCTCTTGACCTGCATTCCAACGAACTACAAGGAGTCTAATATCATTGACATAACTGTTGTATTATACTTAACGACTTCACAACATATTGACACATTTAAATGTTTACATGCCAAGCATCCAAAGCTACTCTACTAGCATACAACAAAGCTAGCAATAAAGTAAAATCGCATGTTTATCTAACTAGCATGCAATAACATTCAATAACAGAAAAGCATGTTATCTTAAGATTGCATGCTTATCCATCATATCTATTAAAGACTTCAGGAACTGTTCTGGGGCTTTTAGGTCGTAGTACACCTGAACGCACGGCTCTGTAGATCAGTGTAGCATCTAAGTCCTCACCGAATGTTGTGACGTAATTATCTTTAATCATACTATTAACCTTGCCAAGCTTCTTCTCAATGACGTCATCCAGTACATACTGCGGGAAGACCGCATTGTCCCAAGGCTTATTGGTATCATGAGATGAAACGAGCCCACACAGGTGAAGACAAGTGGTTTGTTTATCCTCTTGTATGGTGCAATCTTCTGTTTCATGTGATTTTGTTAACATTTGTTGATAACGCACGCGGCGATATACTTTGGTCTGGAACCACTGTTTTATGTAATGGCACTGTAGTTTTATTTCATCCATGTCCGTCCACTGCGGTGGAAGTACAGTATTTCCCAAGCCACAAGCCTCCTTAACACGGTCGATTATAAACTGACCAAGGCCATACAAATGGCGGCGTTTGATGGTTTGACATGAAATGTAATGAATTATGATCAGAATAAAGAAATTTACAAAAATGAATATCGAGGCTAGTCCAAAAGTTACGTAGAATGCAAAGCCTAGGATGGTATCAGCTTGTTGAACAGCAGCAGAAAAATCCTCTAAATTGCCGATCATCACTGAGAACAATGTAGTTGTACTAATGATAGGATCGCGAAAAGACTCTTCGTTTTTTCCAAATACGAGGTATCCACAATGAACAAAAGCAAAAATTCCAATAGCAAGAACGAGAAAAAAGGACAGCATGTCTTTCAAAGCACTTCTAAGGACACCGAAAAAATGCTTGACTTTACCGAATTTAATACTCAGCAACAGCTTCAAGGTGTTCAAGAAAATCAGGCAGGCTAGTATGATATCCTCAACATCATTAAGCGTGACCACGAGTACAAAATCATTGTCTTGAAGAATGTTAGCGTCCAAATGTTGAGATACGTGATCTATCTGAACCATCTTAAAAACATGTAGAATCATCCACGCGATAGCGAACCCAATCTGAGCACACTCCACCCAGTTAAACACAATACTAAAATGTACATGCAAGCCTTTTTTTATACCAAGAACTTGCTGTGTAGAGTAGTATAGGACACAAACTGGAAGCATTAGTTGAACGATTAGTAGAATTATGTCATATCCGGTACTGACGTCATATACACGAATAGTGTTCACAATAATAGCAGTTTGTTCCAATGTCCCGAAAGCACTT
The DNA here is from genome assembly GCA_918843875.1 of Diadumene lineata. Classification (NCBI taxonomy): domain Eukaryota; kingdom Metazoa; phylum Cnidaria; class Anthozoa; order Actiniaria; family Diadumenidae; genus Diadumene; species Diadumene lineata. The sequence goes on from OU974079.1 coordinate 9,149,711, forward strand.
GCTTCGTTTAATATCTTAACGCTACTGAACAGCGATGTCTGAGAGTTGAACAAGTTAAAAGTAATAAACACAGCAGCAGTACTGGTATCAATCCATTTAGAAGACTCTAGATTTTTAAGGATAGCTTGCGATTGTTATAATGATTGGCCCATTGTTGCTGTATAACCGCCACTTCCGTATACCAACAATCTATCGCGATAGCTCCATGTTATACTACCCATCGATCCATATACCCAGGCTTTCACGGTGCTGGTGTTGAAGGTGTTTCCTGGTACCCAGCCCGGCTTAAAGGATCTAGTTTCCTCTAGTGATGTGATGTAATATGTAGTACAGTTTGTAAACAATGCATGGTATCGTTGCACATCACATGGTCCTGGAAAAAGAAACCAAACTTTCCATTGTTGTCGAACTAAAGAGATTGGAAGACACTACTCCACGCGCGGAGAGTGCAGTGTTAGGGTTATGGTTCTTGTTACATCACTAACACTGTTCTCTCTCCGCCCGTGGAATAATCTTAAACAAAGAGTTTTCCATTGTGTGCTCAGGTATAATATCGGTCATTATTTGTCGACCTGTTGTTGACAACGAAAACTCTTTGCTTTAAAAAAATTATTCAAATGATGCACTTTGGTCAATAAAATAGTGTTCGGCATGCCGCACTTGAATGATGTGTGAAACAGAAGAGTTTCTTGTGCAATGCAAAATTGTATTACATATCGATCATTTGATCCTGTTTAATATTTGTACTTCCGCAAATAGAGATTTGGATTCTTGATTTGTAAAGAATGTCGAGAAAGAAACTCGCATTTCAAATATTTCATGAAAATCGGTTGAATAACGGCTGAGATATGACCAGCTGAATATACAATTACGCCATACATTTCTCGGCATTTTCGCCTTGGTTCTATAAGTTTGGAACCAAACCAAAGATACAGAGAAATGTATTACGTAATTATATATTCAGCTGGTCATATCTCAGCCACTATTGAACTGATTTTCATGAAACTTCGAATGTGAGCCTCTTTGATGACATGCTTTACAAATCGAGAATCAAAATTTAATAAATTATGAAATCATTATTTATGACGTCATCACTTCGGTACTCTATTGGTAAATCAAAAAGTCATATAGTTTATTTACATATCAAACAATCATCTTAAGAAAACTGTCGTTGCATCCATAACCATATTTAGTAATCTTAACTTATTTGGAAGTGAGTATAGATTCTATGTTGATGATTTTCTACTATCTACGGCCACCAGTCACGGAAAAATTTGATGAAAACAGAGATAGGCTTTATCCAGTACCCTTTCACGTGACCACTTCGTAACCTGGCAACGAGAACTGACTGGCAAGGAGATCGCAGTCATCATCAAGTTACAAGGATTAGTGTGTGAAACACGTGGAAAGCCGTGCGAGATTTTTTCGATTTTTTAACCTCCATTGTATATTTTACACTTCAAAACCCGTTGAATTTGTAGCAGATAGATATTTTTAGAATTTGTGTGATTATCGGACAATTTGGTCTCAAAACAAAGCCTAAGTGAGAGGTGGAAGCTAGGGCTTCTTCGCTCGCGTGTTTTACAACATGGCGGCCGCTGAAGGTGAGATATATGCTTTCTTCTTGATAAAAACCGATTCATTGCTAACTCTACACCGTAATTCTTTCGACAAATCAATTCACAAACCTTCCTTCTTAATTATACTTGGTCATGACGCAGAATTTCAAACAAGCGGCCAAGATGATCAACAAGTCGATCAACAACAAAGCACTAGCGATGTTCAAGGCGAGCTTCTTCTCTTCTCTTTTCACGATAATAGAGATTGGAACTACTTGCACATATTGTTTAATTGTTATATATGGCATTCAATCATATCTTGTTGTTTATGGCTAATTACGTGCTTTAGATAAATACTTATTTTGATACATTAAAACATATATTCAAAATATAAGTTTAACAATTTAAGTACTCTAAAAGTAAAATTTCTTATTTTAAGAAAAAAATGATTTTAAGTTCCTTAGATAAGAACTTTTGGTTTCTCGTTTTTGATTTTTTCTTAATTGGAGATGAAAAACTTCTTAATACAAGAGTTGATTGAAAATAAGAAACAAAAAGTTCTTATCTGAGAAACTCAAAATAAGTATTTATCTAAAATAAGAAATTTCAGTTTTCTCATCATCCAATATTTCCAAAAAGCACGTAATTAGCCATAAACAACAAGATATGATTGGATGCCATATATAACAATTAAACAATATGTGCAAGTAGTTCCAATCTCTATTATCGTGAAAAGAGAAGAGAATAAGCTCACCTAGTGCTTTGTTGTTGATCGACTTGTTGATCATCTTGGCCGCTTGTTTGAAATTCTGCGTCATGACCAAGTATAATTAAGAAGGAAGGTTTGTGAATTGATTTGTCGAAAGAATTACGGTGTAGAGTTAGCAATGAATCGGTTTTTATCAAGAAGAAAGCATATATTTCACCTTCATCGGCAGCCATGTTGTAAAACACGCAAGCGAAGAAGCACTAGCTTCCACCTCTCACTTAGGCTTTGTTTTGAGATCAGATTGTCCGATAATCACACAAATTCTAAAAATATCTATCTGCTACAAATTCAACGGGTTTTGAAGTGTAAAATATACAATGGAGGTTAAAAAATCGAAAAAATCTCGCACGGCTTTCCACGTGTTTCACACACTAATCCTTGCAACTTGATGATGACTGCGATCTCCTTGCCAGTCAGTTCGCGTTGCCAGGTTACGAAATGGTCACGTGAAAGGGTACTGGATAAAGCCTATTGCAGTGAACAACTTCATCGAACTGGCAGCCATTTTGAATTTTGTTTAGACAGGAAAAAAAATGAAAATTACACAGGAACCCCAACGAACGGCAGTAATTGTTTAATATGTTTAGCAGGTTTCAAATTATATTGTAAACAATAGTCAGAGTAGACACACCTCACATCTACTGCACATGCTCAATGTACATTTTTCATAAGCCAAACCCACATGGCGTGTTGCCTTCCACAATAAGTTCGTTGAGCACGGAACAATGATAGTTCTCTGATAGAGTCGTTTTCATATGACCGTGAAAGAATACGCAAATTAATAGTTAGTAGTTAAAACTAAAGCCATTGTTTTCTTGTGTTGTTTATATTAACTACTACAAACTAGAGCGTTTTTACATGAACGAGGTATCTTATGCTAATAACTCCTAAAAAATGATAATTAGCCAAAAACCTTTTAAGGTAATCAGCTGATTGAGCTTGCCTTTGTCTTTGTGCATCACAGCGTAAATTCCCACGTGTAATCCTCATTGGCAGAGCTCCTTTGGCTCATTAGCATTTTTTAGAACCCATTGGCTCAAGATATCTCGTTATGTGAAAATTCTTTACTAAATGGTCTATTTTCTTTCAAGATCATATGAAAATCACTCTAGCTCTTTGTTGGCTGTAGTGACATTCATAGCATTTAATTGATTCACCAGTACAATAGACCTCTTGCGCTTCCATGTTTATTCTCTCATTGCAGACCATGTGATGTCACTCTTGGGAAATGATATTTTCAGCTGTGAATACTTCAAACCATTTTTCATTAAAAAAATTTCCAAGAAAGTGTCACACGATCTGAAATGGGAAATTTGCATTCGAAGCCGAAAAGGTCTATTTACAATTATATGACTAGATTCCGACCTCTCGATCGGTAATCCCAAGAAAACGTTACAAGTCAACGACAAAGAAAACGCAATCATACGAATGCGCACGTATAGATTCCCTGCAGCTCGTTTGAATGCAGCTAAACGCGGAGGACAAAACAATGGATTGCAGCTCACAAAGATAGCAAAAATGTTTTGTTTTGTTTTGTTCTCCGGATGGGGCTGCTTGGACGTCACATGCAAGGAGTCTATTCATGTGAACAATCGTTCAGGGTACCTCTTATAACTCTCTTCTGAGTGAATCTTGGTACACCAACAAGACTATAGTCACCAGGAATGTCGTTGTACAAACATGGTAAAAAGAACTTATTGGCCCATTTCCAATAGCCATTGATGTCGTTAAACTCGAATTCCTATAAAGAAATGAATACTATTAACAGGACTTTTGCAGCAAACAGTCATATTTCTCAACAACTAACCGCCAAGATGGATGGCATAACTCTTCACTTGGACATTAGGGTCCGGTTGTTCAAAGCTCGATTACTGTGTTACACACTGCAAAGTTCCGATATTTGATCAACTTCCCCTTAGTATAGCTAGTAATTATTACGTGTTACAGTAAGTTTAAATTTAGTTCCAGCAAGGAGATTGATAGGTGTTTTATTTGGAACCCAAATAATCCAAGTGCCAAGTTTAGGGTAAGATCTAGGCTTATCATAACTTGTTGTTCACACAACCAAAACGAAGAGTTAAAACTAAAATTGTTACGATGTGATGCTACGTTTTACGGAACAAATTATCACCAACGTTTACACAAATCTTGAGACACGTTTTGGCATTATTTTTATAGCGAAAACCTTTAACAAGTGAAATTTGGAATAATCACGTGATAGCTACTAGCTACGCTATAGGTTAGTATTTTTATATGATTGAATTGTAAATGTATAGCATACTCAGGCAAAATCACGTTTCTAACGAAATGTCTAAAATGAACCAAAATATAGAAAGATAGTTTATTATTGAAATCTATATAAGGTTTGAAATTGGCTTCCAATTGGTATCAAAGTCCGAAACCAGTGCATACTATGAAATGATATATCTGGATATGCAATATATATAGAAGTCACTATGAATGTATTTTATGCCTAACAGAAAGAGGAATTAAAATGCGAGTAATAGTCTCTTGGCTACTTATTGGTAAGCACACCATAGAGTAACAACTGCTAATACATGATTGCTACCGTTATCGTTGAAGTGCAACCTCCGAAGTTCAAAGTTACTTTTGCAAGCTCGCATTTTGACTGCCGTCAATCAAAACATTTTCTTGGAAAAATCCCACAACCAATAGTGTTACTACAGGTTACTACCACTTTTGTTGAAGTGCACTGACCTCCAAAGTTCAAACTCTCTTTTACAAACTCGCATTTTGACTGCGGCATCAAACAATTTAAAAAAAGGTGAATAAAAATAGAATAATTAGAAATAAGAACAATTTTCCCTTCTTATCATCAACAATAATTACTGATTCAACCCAAAATCTGCATGAGAATATCAGATATTCTCATGCAGATTTTGGGTTGAATTAGAGCTATAAACCAAGCTTTAAACAACCTAGCCCCGACAAAAGGCAGGTATTGCTATCTGTCTTCAGCCTGGTTCACACGTCTTCATAATTATAATCTTAATCATAAGAACATCTCAAACAATTACTGTCGTTCGTTGGGGTTCCTGTGTAATTTTCCTTTTTTTTGGCTGGCAGGGGCGGCGGGGGCACGGGCCCCCCACAAAAAAAATTGTTTTGTGATTTTCCGGTTTGTAAAAATTTCTAATTAGATGCTACGTGCCATAATAGACATAAAACATAACCGCCTTGGATGCAGGAGCTGGTTTCCTGTGTCGTAAGGAAATGCGAGATGACTGGGCTGTTACTGTTACGCCGCCCCTGAGTTTACATCCAATTTTACGAGAATTGTGACCGTAGATGGTAGAAAATCACATCCATAGTCACTTCTAAGTAAGGTAAGATTACCAAATATTGTTATGGATGCGAACGACAGTTTTAAGATGATTGTTTGATATGCAAAATAGTAATCACTATCAGCGGTTGCTTTGAACATTATTTTCAAGACCGAACTACTGACTTCCAAGCTTTTTTTTTCGTTTATCATTAAATTCCGCAACTCTCGGTTCTTTAGGTAGAGACAGGGAAAATCTCTTACAGGCGTCCATCTTTCGACGCCATTTTTTTTTTCAGGTAACAACGCTGTTAAAACTGTTCACGACGCCTACAACTATTATTTTACGGTTCACACCGAATAATAAAACGTCCTAGCCATAATCAGAATCACAGAAAAATGAAAACGTTCCCATTTTTTATGTGGTATTTATAAAATGAGAATGAGTGTTTTATCGGAAGATATAGATACTTAGTCTTTACGCATCCGTGAATTTAATATCTCGTGTTGTTCGCATCCATAACCATATTTGGTAATCTTACCTTATTTAAGTGACCATGGATTCTATTTTAGCGATTTTCTACTATTTACTGTCAAAATTCTCGGACAATTTCAATGAAAACTTAAAGAGATTGAAGAGAACAGCTTTGTGAAACTCCATTTTGAAATTTGTTTTGAAGGACAGCAAACCTCAGAAAAAGAAAATTACACAGGAACCCCAACGAATGATATAATAATAATATGATGATGATGATGATAATAATGATGATGATGATGATGATTATGATTATAATAATAATAAAATAAGAATCACATATTGTTATGTACTCACAGGATCAGCTTGTAAAGTATTTGCTATCGTAGATGTTGAAGCATACATGTAATAGCTTCGACTTGCGTAACCAATAACCATTAATACCCATAGATAAATCATATATAGAACCAAATCACTAAACCAGTGACGTAGTTTCTCGTTCAACACCTCTAATCGTGCTGCTTTCCTTAACTGGTCCTTTGTTAGCGGGACTGGCTGACCGCTGTCCAAATGTGGACTGGTGTTGATACTCTCCATACTAAATACAGCTCCTTTGCTTTCAAACGAGTCGGTATAAGCTGTAGAACTGTTATAACGTCTTCGACAGACAAGTATTAGTAACACAAAAACCACCAGCAGTCCAAATGGCTCGGTTATACAAATATCCAATGATATGGACATGAAAAGAGATATCAACCACTGGGTTGTGACGTCACTACCCCAGTGAAGAGAGTAGAACACAATAAACAACGATGACGTCATTACTGACGTAAAACACAAGAAGTATCCTACGTAGACAAAGCAGTGCGGTAAGAGTATCTGACACTTTGGTTTGGACATTTTCCTGGTCAATACCATGGGTCGGTTAACTGAGTACCTTGCGTCAAACTTGTGTCGTTTTACTGGTCGAATATACTGGAAAATCAAGGCAATGATGAAGTGGTACGGTGCCACCATCAGCGTGCATTGTATTGCTACTATTAACTGCCTTAGTTTCAATCTTATTGTGCCAACTTTTAACGATGATTCAGCCGTTGTTGTTGGTTGTTGAGGTGCAAAGTCATAGAACATCGCACTCGCGAGCATCATCGTCAAAGCTATCGATAAACAGCACGTCAATCTCTGTATCCTTGTGAACACTGAGAGAGGTATTTTAGCGAAAATCGAAACCCATAAGTGTTTGTTAGATATGATGTCTGACACACCTTTATTAAATGATGCTTTGAAACTCCGCAGTTCGTCTTGTGTAGAAGCAGTGATAGTACGGTCAACAAAACCAGCTCCTTTTTCAACAGCAAGCCATTGGTGAGCTATAAATACGGATTGACGTTCCTGGTCGTCAGTGATAACCACATCGTCAAGGTACCAGGAAGGACTACTGCCCGAATTATCGTGCCAGATACGTATCTTATAAACCTCACCCAGGTCTTCTTGAAAAGACAACACGAACATGTCAGTATTACCACGTGAAAAACTGATGCAAGATGGATTGTGCAGTAGGACAGGTGGGCTCGTAGACAGGCTTCCATGTAATATGATGTACACACGCGCAGTTGTAGATGCGTTTCTCCATATCCCTGTTGCTATGGCTACTTGATAATGAAACGAAGCTGATGAAAGACTTCCAATGAATGGACTAACACCAACCTGAAACGACATTGAAGAACTATGTATCTAACTACTCACTGTTCTAAGATATTGTAAGTATATGTAAAGATGTATGGTGATAGAGCAAACGCAGGAAAACCATGAAATAAAACAAACTAAATACTAACAAATAGTAGATATTTACTACCGATTGTTAGTAAGTACACGACCGGGACACAATACCCAGACAAAAAATTAATAACAATGTGTTTTTCTATTCCATGGTTTTCCTGCGTTTGCTCTATGATGATTATGACTTACATTTAATCATTTAGAAGGAATTTGATGATGATGACGACAACGACGATGATGATGATGATGATGGTGTTGATGATGATGATTGAAATATTGATGACTTAACAAAGTGAAGCATAAAATCATTGTAGTGACAAATGCGAATACAACTGAGTGTGAAGAGCTGCGAGAAGGCGGTATGAGATGAGCCTTCTTTACTAGGTTGCTAAATAAACGAACTGTTTTATCATTAATTTAGGAATCACAGAGGAACAAATCTGACGGTCAAAACTGGCCATCCATAAAAAAATACCCTTAAATTTCACAAAAGACGAATTGTATTTGCTTTGTTTTTTGCTTCCCATGAATCATGCAACCAATTCAGTTTTGATAAGAGACTTTAACCCTCTTTTTTGCAGTGCGACGCAATGGAGGAAATAAACCTTTTATCAGTGTCTCGTGTTTTTGTCTGTTGGGATTAAGAAATAAAAGACATCTCTCTTCTAGCCAAGACTGAAAAAAATGCCCGTGTGATTGTGGCCTGGACTAATTAAGAGAATCTTTAATTTGCGAAAACGTATGGCTTATCATGCAACTTTCCATGAAATACCAATATTTCTCCTTTTCGAAAAACTGATATTTCAGATGTGAAAATATCATTACTATGGTTACGCCATGAATAGGACATTTGCGCTTGAAATTTATCTTCTAGTGTTGCAAATATATCACTCGTTCGCTGAGTAAAAATCCTTTCTCAACACTTGAAGATATCTCCGCGCGCCCTTGTAAGGGACCGGTCATTATTTATCGCCTAGGGGAGGGGGGGAGGGGTGCGAAGGATTTTTTGGGAATCAGTTCATTTTCATAAAAGCAAAAGGGGGATCAGATGGAAATGACAGCTTTGAAAGGGGGGATCATTTACAATTTTCATTTACAATTTTCCTTTGGAAAGGCTAAACTCGGAACCTTAAGTCGCCTAAAATCTTTCAAAATTGCGTAAAATCGCTCAAAATTGCTTAAAATTGCTCAAAATTACTTACATTCGCGCAAAATTGCTCAAAAATGCTTTAAATTGTTGAAAATTTTAAATCGCAACAGATTCATAGTAAGACAGAGTAAGATGTTTGAAAATTGGTATATAGAGTGCAAACGTCAACAATCTGAAAATTAATTTTGATGTAATGCAAACAAGTATGAAATGTAAATCATCATCAAAAATTTATATATATATACTTATATGTGTGGGGGGGGGATCACTTAAGTTTTCCCTACCTATGAGGGGGGACCATCACAATTTTATGATGCTGAAGGGGATAAATAATGACCGGTCCCTAACATCCTCTATTTGTTTTGTAGTAAGTAATAATAAGAACCTTTAGTTGGTCGTTGTTGTCCTGTCGTCTAGCTCATAACACACCAATAGCGTACAAGCCAAAGATCAAACCAAGAACAATAAACACTGCAACATTGCCAGACTGTGGTAACTCGGTAAATCGTACTAGCACTAGTTTGAAATCAATAGGGTTTGGAGCCACGTACAACTGAGAAGCAAACGTTGTTAAATGGTTGCACTTGCACTCCAGTACTTGGTTAGACGACACAGAGCTGACCTGAAATATGAGAAAAATACTGTTTTGTAAATTTATACTTAGTGGTAAATTGTATTGTGTAGTGTAATGCAATGTTTTTTTTTTATTGTTTTCTTTGGTTTGGTTGGTTTATTTTTTGTGCCAGAAAAAAATGTTTCACACGTACAGACCGGGAACAAATTGCGTAAGTTACAGTGAGCATACTCGAACGGCGAACAATTTGTACTTTTTTATACTTTTTAACCAGCATCCTTTGAATGAATCGATTAATTAGATTAAATAGTTTATTTTGAGAACTCAGTGTATTTGAGTCCAGTCCTCTTTTTTTATAGAATTTGAAGCAGTGGAATTCTCAGAAAATAAAATATTTAAATAAAGCCAAGTATTCATGGTTTGACTGTTCTCACTGTATGTGAAACAAATGAATGAGAGTTAAAATTGGAAAAAAGCAAAATTCGACTTTAAAGTTGAAACGTCACACATGGCAATTTTCACTACGATTGAATGCTGTATATGAACAAATGAGGGAAAGTAAACAAATGAATTCGAAAGAATGAATGAATTGTAATAAAAAATGAAGAAATGAATGAAAAATAAGTAATCGAACAAAAAATGAAAATACTGAATGGATGCATAAATGGATGGATGAGTGAATGAACGATTGAAAAATTGAATACCGTGCGTGCTTCATTACAATGAAACCCCGTTTTACGGTCACCCGCTTAATGAAGCGACCTTGTTATTACGACCAATTTTTCAGGTTCTTACAAAACTCATAACCATACATTTTTTTGTAAAAGTTACACTTCTAATACGTCATGTTGGTTAATAGACTTTTATCGCGCTTAACTAAAATACAAACTATGAGATTTTTGAGAAAAACGAATTCTTAATTAAATTGCTCATACTTATAATGACATAATTCCAAAGTTTTGATTAGATAAACTATACGTAGAATTTTGCAAGGAAATGTATGGTAAGCGAGCATTGAGACGAGCGGAGCCTCGTTTTCGTGTCAAAACACACATTTCTGTCTAGAAAGTCGACAAGATAAAAATTTTCATCTTTTTTGCTAACGTTTATGTGACCAATCCAGTGAATATAAATCAAGTACTTCCTTATGTGATGGACGTTCCTGGGTAAATGAAGTACTAATTTCCATTTTGTGAAACTTTGTACAAAGATATTTCATTATATGAGGATTTCAGAAATGTTATAAAAATCGAGGGTCACCGTGTTTGTTTTTGAGGTACAAGGCGTAGAAAATGGGGTATTTTGATGAAAAAAACGCGCTTATTCAAACACTGCCATTTCCAAAGAATAAAGTCATAAAAATGTTGTAAAACAAAGCAACGTCCTTAAAATGTTCCTTCGTTGACCGTATCAACGGTGCTCTACTTGCCTTGCATCCATCAGAAGTCCATTTGCTTTGTTCATCCGACCAATACAAGCAAGCTGACACCGTAACATGTAAACTGTATGTGACCGTAGGATTGTATACTATACCATTCAAAGCTACTCTTATGCCAATGAAATACACACCAGGCCGTGATGCAACGAGCACCCTGTATGGATCATCTGACCTATTGGCTGGCACTAAGTACCGGTAGTGTTCGTATTTGGTTGGCCGTGAACCACGTTCGATAGCTACTAATAAAACACTTGTATTATCAGTTAGTTTGATGTCTATCGCTAGCAGTACGTCTGGGTCGGTAACGTTTACTTTATGGTACGCAGTACGACTAAAGTCTAATGTGAATTCCTGTTGTTGTTGTTTCTGCTGTTGTTGTTGTCGTTGAGGAAGTGCAATGGTTATATCCTGAGGAAGATTCTTTAAGCTGATAGGGTTTTCATTGTCGTCCGTCGTCTCTAGGCTGGCTACCACAGATGTTATTCTTTTGGATGTTTCATCCCAGGAGTATGTTGTAAAGTTTGCAACCAGAACCTATGAATATCAAATAGATATATATATTTTTAGGAATACTCGATAATCGACGGAATTAATCGCGATAGCGCGAAGGAAAGGACTTGTGGTCAAAGGTTTTGAAGTTGTAATATATAAATACCTGACTATTGACAGTTTTTGTTTTACCAAATATTCCAGTTGAATCATTGGAAAATCTGAAGATAGCACCAGTGTTCTGTAGCGTCATTCCTGACAACTTTGACGTAAACTGTCTTGAAACCAACAACGATAGAGCTGACCCAGCCTTGAATATGGTAGGCGATTCACCGGTCACGATATTAGACAACATCACCTTACCAACAGTCTTTGTACTATTGATGAGAGCTAACGACAGGTCTTTATTTTTCTAAAACAAGATGACGGCATTAATCACGTGACCTTGTTCCCAATTCATATAACTTTCTCAATAGTAGATTTGCATAATGACGTAAAACAATACCCGGCAATATCAGAATGCATTATATCGCCTCTATTAGAATTGTTCGGTTTGAATAAAACTCGGACTTACTTTTTTTTGTTTTAGTATAGATCTAACAAACTGCAATCAAATTTGGACTAAACTACTTCGTTTGATTTTCGATATTATTGGCGATCATGTGGTACATGTCGTCATTAAACACGAGATATTGGTTCACAAGCTTGCAATTCCACAAGTTATGCCACCATTTGCGGCTTTTCAATATTTTCAGTATGCTACTCACAAGCGTAAGTGGAAAAATACAAAAGAATTTAGGGATTAAAAGGGAATTTTGTTTTCCGTTTGTCTTCTTGTGTCTATGCTTATTGCTATGCTTATTTCATGTCTTAAGGTTGGTACACACTAGACGACAAGTCGCAGACTTGTCCCCGCGACATGTCGCTTCAGTGTGCACTGGTTCAGCCATCCATCCGGTTGGATTTAACGCGATAAGTCGCATCGACAAAATTCTGTCGCGGCGACAACAATTTCCGCCAAAGATACTTAGTACACACGGGGGTAAATTCTCGTTGCGACCAGCTGTCGCGGGGAAATGTCACTGCAACTTGTCGCCTATTGTGTACCGACCTTTATTTCATCCGTCTTACGACTCGTACCCGGTCGCTTTTCATCCCTCGTACATAGTACGTGCAAAACAGTTAGGGGAGTGAAGCACTATCACAAGGAATCATGGATAGAAGAGGATATTTTCCCTCGTCTTCCCAAACTCCTTAGCTTGCTGCGACTCTCAAGTAACGGCTGGGTACGAGTCTGCACATGCTTGACTTTTTGTCTTTTCCTTTAGTTGCGCGTATCTTTGCGTCTATTCATACTATTTATACTATGAGGACCAAACATTGTTTTGAGTTTAAAAAGTATAAATAACGTTATGAACAGCCACTTTATCAACCTGAACTTGGTCTGTATTTGGGGTTTGCTTTCTTGGATATTGAGCCTTTGTACTTGCGATAATCAGCGAATTCGTAAGCCCTGATAGTAGACTTTGAGCTCCAGCTGACAGAATACGAAACTCAGTTGTTTTCTCGTCGCTAGTTTTCTGCAGTAGTGACGTCATCTTGACCAGAATGTTGGCAGCATCTGCCTGTAAGACAACATGGAATTATGGGTAATTGTAATGATTGGAATGTGAAACTATAACATTGTTTTTGAAATAAGAAAGATAGTCGAAAGGTTTGAGATGAGGAACTTAGAGACGCGCTCCGACAGCTTCCTTGGGCGCTAAATACAAGGCATTTTTCATTCCACTGAAAGTTGTTTACATGTCGCGATTTCAGTGTCGTGTGGTATTATACAATTTGACGTCGAATGAACGACCAAAAACATTTTGAAACGCGTGCGACTAGTTCTAGAAGTTACTGATCCTACAAATCGCGCGCAACATATCGCTTTGTTTAAAGGAAGCAAAAATATTCCCCATAAATAGAACAAGAATGTCGAGCCAAAAGATATATACTAGGTAACTAGCGATAAAACTGTGTGAGTTGTGTCGGTGTTTCTTATGAAACAGTTGTGATACAAATAGTTATGCACCGTATAAAGGAGATAGTCCTTACTGACGTTTCGGACGTTAGTCCTTCGTCGGATCGGAGTAAAAAATAAAATATAGTGACCAACCTGTGCAGTTTGAGTAACTTGGTTGATATCTGTGGTAGACTGGGCAATGATCGATGATGTTTCACGAATATCGTCCACTGTTCGTATAGGTATCTTAGTCATCTGTTTTATAATTGTGGACTTGATCTGGTAGAAAAAACATGTGCAGTAAAGATCAATCAGTTATACTAGTTTTCACTAATTTGATTAACAATTATAAAATGTTTCCGTACTTCATTAGTTTGTGAAGACTTATTTAGCTATATGCCTATTCTTGGAAGTTGGTACCCATTAATATTTTTTTCATTTCAATAATTATCTTATTATGTAAAGGTACAAATAAACTTTATTATTATTATTAGCAAAGTAAACAGTGTTAAGAGATCATTATTCATATTACTTCGATGAAGGACTAACGTCCGAAACCTCAGTATTGCCATCCACACTATATGTTGTCTAAGTTTAATTTTATATCTTTCCACTTTTCGTTTGTTTATTAGTTTATTCATTTGCTCGTTCGTTTACTCGAATCATTCCTCTACCAATTAATTCGATCATTCACTCATTTATTTATCTGTTTTCCAACGAAAGACTACCATCGGGAACGTCAGTAAGTAATTTGTTCTTTTTACGGCGTATAACTTACATTTTAACCACAACTATTTCATCAGAAAATACCGACGCAGTTCACACTAGTTTTATCGCTAGTTACCTAATATTCATCTGCTCAATCGTTTTTTCATTTTCATTTATTTGTCCACTTATTTATTAATTTAGCCTGCCTTCCCTCCCGTCCACAGTCCTTAATAATAACAATTTACAAATCTGTTTTACCTTTGTAACTTGTTCGTTGGTTTTCTTAGCTTTTTCATCTTTGATAAGTTCCAAAACATTTTTGGTTAGCATGAGTGCTTGGGTGGTTTTGTTTTGTAGTAGCAGTTTGTTGAATGAGCTTGTTTCTCCTACGATAAGTTGACTTGCTTGCTCTACTAGTTTAGATGCCGGAATCTCTTCTTTAACGACCTGAAACCATAAAATCATACGTATTAAAAATTATTTATCATTGCAAGGCTTCGGTGGTTTATACAAGACGCCAATTAAGGCAAGTTGGTCCGGCTATAAAGAAGAGATCTCTGCATTTGGTAAAGTGAGTGTATCCAATATGGCGGTATTACAACTACAATTCAATTCAATTCACGGTAACACTGCTGTAGCAAATGAATCAATCATATAGTGTGAGATTTTTCCAACTTACAACGAATGATTTTGTTGCGTGACAAGTAGATCGCGCGAGATGAAAAACGAGAAACACTGAAGCTAAACATGAACAGAAACAATCTTTCGTGCCAAGTTGAGGGCTTTTGTATCTCGTATTTAGCGGCCTTTAGAACAAAACATATTAAAGCGTTTTAACATAACGAGCTATCTTTTGCTAATGAGCTCTAAAATGTAGTATACGCTTTGATGTACAAAAACAAAGGCAAACTCCGTGAGCTGATTATAGTCAAAGTTTTAAGGTCGGCGCACACTAGCGACTGGTCGCTTCAGTGTGTACTGATTCAACAATCCAACCGGCTGGATTTCATGCGGCAAGTCGAGCGACAACAATTTTCGAAAAAGATACTTCACATGGGGGAAATCGCTGCGACCTGTAGTGGGAACAAGTCCCTGCGATTTGTCGCCTAGTGTGTACCGACCATTACTTTTCGTAAGACCAGCCTGAAATATTTGTGACTTGTTGTGCAGAGCAGTGTACATATCTACGTACGATGCTCATACGAAGAGGTCCTCTGCCTCATTAGCATTTTATATCATTAAGAATGTTAATGACCAGAGGAGCTCTGCTTATTCTGACTTGGTGCATAACTAAATCTTAGAATGCAAACACTAAATGTGTGCAACAGCTGTCACTATTTAGTAGTAAACAGCACTAATTAAACAAAAGAAAGCAATAGAATTAGCATAAAATAGCACTATTTAGTGGTATTTATGTTGGGCACTTTTAGTGCGTGCACTCTATCTGACAGTAAGAATTGTTTCGCGCTTATGTGGCGTACATTCTAGTGAACTATAATTCATACCTTGACTAAGACATAAGTAGTCGAATAAGCACCATAATGGTCCATGATATCAATAGAGATATTCCTATTGCCAGGTGACAATACTTCACTAAAATTCGACTGTAAGCCTTTATAAAGTACGATATGTACGTCCTCTGACGTCATATACCAGAACGAGTACGCAATTGGTTGATGATCGTCGATCCAGTTATAGCAGTTGAAAGTGAAGATAGTGTTCAATGCCACGCCTTGGGTAGGGGTTACCTGACAGTGGCCGTTACGAGGAGGTGTATTGACCGTGAAGTAAAACGATGCTGTGGCTTTGTTACTAGAATGCCTTACTGTGAGATCTACACGAACTCTTTTACCTACAAAAAAGAGAAACGAAATCTTTATATTGAGCGCCAGTAGCTTCATTAGATAGATTAGCTGCTCTCCCTGTAAGTCGTTGGTTTGCAATTTTCCTTCTTTCCATAACGCTATTACAAATAGTAGGGTTTACTAACCCGTAATCAATCCAACTTGCTAATATCACTTATGTTTATAAATAAAGCCGATGCTTCAAGCGCCTTAATCAACATTCCGTCCAAAATCCCCCAAACACAATTATGAATCCATAGCAATTCAGCAACTCTCTCTCATTCCCCACCCCCCTCTCTCTCTGTAGAAGCTACAATATTTGACGATAAGGGTTGAGACTTGCTACATTCGCGTTCTGTTTTACGTAATAAAATGTTGCTGTAGAATTATGGCGCATAGAAATGATGCAGGCGTTCCTCATATCAATCCCTCATAGCAACATTTAACATTATACAAAAATACTTCCCCTACCCCTGGAGCAATGTTGCTGTAGAGTCATAATGCATAGACAGGCCTCCAATATAGCAACCATACATGGCCCCGAATAGCCACACTGAATATGGGGCAGGGGGTGGGGGTTAGTCTCCGGAAAAGAACATTGTAAAAGCCATGTGTATCAAACATTTCCATCAAACTAAATTTTTTTTGTCGATTTACCTGGTGGCAATGCTAACGGCTCCAGCACTAATGACCTTAATGATGTCTCAAAATGACGCTCGATATCTGAGATGTTCGTCCATGTGTCACCATGACTACCAAAGTAAACAGACCATTGGTAGGTTGTGTCATCTTTACATAGACTTGACGAGCATTTTGAGATGAGGGCTATCTTGGACTTATGATCCACTGGACTACGACAGTTCTTGATGCAACTAAAAGCCATATAAGTTTGATTAAAGCATAACAAATAATAGGTTTGGATTATGCACGTCTGTACATTAAAGTTTCTCCGTAGGTTTGCAGTACGTTTTGAAAATGCTGTCATTTCCTCCATTAATGATATACACCGCATCTTGAAGCTCACGAATCAAATGGTTCATTTTTTATGCTACGTTTGTAATGTTTCATCTCAATTTTTTCAGGACTTATTGACTATATATGTATCTACTAAAATGTGTCAGCATTTTTTAAAGTTTTTAGCCGTTTGATTTTATGACGAATTACATGTACGTACAAATTTAGGATCAGAAAAGACATTTCCAGAATTTCATTTATGATAACTGAGGCAAAATGCAATATAACAAAAATCACTGACATGTATTTCTGCAGAAAAATATGTATAAAATTGCAGCGGTTTATGACAAAAACATTTTGCGGCGCGCGCCAATTGCGACACCTCACGTTTTCTATTACGCTGCGTAACAAAATGTCGTTTAACTTAGAATAAACATAAATCATTTGATAAAAAAGAGAGAATTCTTGAGCTTTCTATCATCATTGTAGCTCAAATACGGAGGGAATAACAGCAGGCACATGAATCTCACATCTCTGCATCCTAAATCATTATGTACATCCCACAAATCTCCATAGCATATTGTTAAACAAGAACGTTTTGATGCATGCATCATCCATTATCATCAGGCTCTAAATGTTTCATTGTCTAAACTTTGCAACAAGAATTACTTCTAAATCACTATATTCTTATTTATACGTTGGCTAAAAAGAATGTTCAGGTATGTCATAATTTCTATTATTATTCAAACGTTATTTATTGGAATTGAAATAGAAATAAATATTATTAATAAATATTTACCTTATAGTAAGATTAATATTATCTGGAATTCTAATTTGCTGTATAACCATCCTTGACTGTCGATATCCTTTCTTCACTATCAGCCCAACATAGTACTCGTGTTTTCGATTCATATATGGTACATGCAAAACAAGCTTTGGACCAAATGTTGGTAGCCGCCCCACACCCGTACTGTAGCATCCGCCTCTGTGGTACCATGGTATGTTGACTAACGGGTTTGGTACAGACACTACAGGGTATTCCAATGTATTGCGAGGAAACACATCGCGATTGGACCAACATAACCAATGATATGATAGAACCAAAGAAGATTGTGTATCGTTGTCATAGGACCCACTACCATCAATAGTTATATTATCAGCACCTTCTCTATACAGGCTGACAACCGCCACTAAGTGACCGGGCCTGATGTCTATATACCCAGTCGAATGATTAGATACCGGGAGGCCCTGGTAACTAACAGTCACGTTAACTAAGTACAGTCCATAATTGAACAAACGTCCAGGAATTGTCACGTGACTTGTATTACCATGGTAAACAGCAGTGGTTGTACCTATTGGATATATATGCCATTTTGTTACCATGGTTAGGTTGGAGCAGTTTGCTGTAGCGTCGGCTTGAAGTGTTATGTTCATTGATTTCATGAATTTAGTGGCAAATATAATGAAACGATTAATGCTGATGTTGACCTCTGGGCTTGTGCACGTGTCATTGTTATCTGTGAAATATAACGAAACATATAGTTAATCTGAAGGGAGTAATATCGTATCTAAGAACAAGAAAGTCAAACTACCTGAAGCGTGAACACATTTCACATTTCAAGCCGGGAGACGTTGAAGCGTGAGTTTTCTTCTCCTTTTTTTGTTGGAAAAACCTTAGTTTTGATTTGCTTGTTAAATTAAATGATTGGAATGGAATAATCAATTCAAATAGTTACGTTATGTCTAATGCTCACGATTCACGTAGTTCAATCATAGTATTGCAATTCTACTGTAAAAATCTGTAATTTTCAACAAAGAAACAAGAAAACAAGATTCACCTCCAACCGCCATCGGGCAACTTATAACTCAGTCAGGCGCCGATTGTTTATTACGCCGCACTTTTGGAAAAATCAACTTTTAGAGGAGGTATGTTTCTGAAAAGTAATTTTTTCTTTGTGTGTGTGTGGGATGGGGGGAGGGGGGATTTTCCAACAAGAAGATATTGAGAAAACACTACCCCACCCTGCGTCATAATAAACGATCGGTCTAGATAGGACTGCGTCGGTCGGCTTCTAGAGAAACTGTTGTAAAATGTGATGATAAGTTGTGCACCATTGAGTGATGATAGCGATAACTGACGTTTCGGACGTTAGTCCTTCGTCGGGGTATTGTATTACATTTCTACATCACTCAACGGTGTAAATTCAACTTGTCATCACATTTAACAACTATTGTTTTGTGTCTTTGTTCGGTTTTAAGGTTGAACCGGTCTTGACCATGCACAGTTTTTTTATTTATGCACATTCGAAATTATGAAATACGTTTTTTTGATATAAATTATTAAGTATTTAATTTTCAGCCAACAGCTCTCTTAACTTGTATAGCATTCTTACCCATTATGTAATGTTGACAGCTTGGTCCAAAGAACCGAGACTTACAGTAACAACTCTTCCCAGTGCATATCCCATCGTTGAGACATTTGATCGTTTTACAATCGACTGAAAGAAAGGTTAACAATTATTGAACACTCTTCATTGATTTGCAGCCATTCCTTTGGTAATCAGAACACAAAAGAGTGAAACCAATGCCCGAGGATGATAAACGATCGGGGATGCTCGTCGTATCTTTTAGGGGTAAAAATCAGCGATTTGGTATCTGTTAGGGTTGAAAATATGAAATTTGCCAAATTCTCACATTTTGGTATCTTTTAGGGGTTGAATAGCACTGGAACACATGATTTTGGTATCTTTTAGAGATGACAAAATTTGCGAATCCACGCCCTTTTGAAAAATGTCAGGTATCTTTTAGGGGTATTTTTGAAAAATTCCGACGAGCATCCCGGATCGTTTATCCCCGGCAACCAATGTTGGAGGTACATACACTAAAGTGATATCCTTTGTAAAACGTCCTCCAGAACGCCTGTTAATTCATTCTTTTGTACCATTTCCTTTGTAATAAGTTGTCGTATTTTTTTTTGTTCATGATAATTGTAATTTCTGTCATGATAATTAACCTGTAATAAGTCAATATTTCTGTTTTCCCTTTATTTCATATCTTTCTGTAATGTTCAGTATGTTATGTAATCATGGCATAGACTCACTCGATGAGCATTGCACTTTTGAAGTTAATGCCAAACCAATAAATATGTTTAAATAAAAACAACGTCCTCCATATGTCATGCAAAAACCATCATGGGGCAAACAAAATTGGTTATCACGAGCCTGCATGTCTGCGGAGATATCCCATTGATCAAAAACTTCTAGGTATACGAAGAAAATCTTCAGTACAACTTTTCATAAGTTCAAATCAAAAAGATAAACTGAGAGGCTGTAGAAATATTTAGTTTTAGCATGTGTTCTTGGCGTGGATTTTTCACAATAAACATTTTCTTTTTTCTTTCAGATTGCATTGAACTTTATTGAGTTTCTGTCAAGGTTTTACTGCTTCTTGTAGTTTGATAAGTGTCAAAGAAATTATTGAGGTCTTTGGAACGGAATGATTATTTTTACGACATTTGTGTCTTCACAAATACTTGTACTTCATAATACTCAATATTATCAGCCAGTTCTTCTAGTATGAGAGATGTTTTGTTTGTATATTTGATGAAAGAAACAGATATTCCCTTCATAATTGTCTCAACTAATTTGACGCCATAAGAAACGACAATTCCACGAACTGCTAAGCTATTCACTTTTGACCAAGATATCACTATGGTTCTTGGTTTTACCTCAATTGCTCGAATATTTCTTGGAGCCACCTTAACACCTAAGCAGAACAAAAGATATAAGAGAAATTAGGAAATGAATAGATGGATAGGCTTATGAATGAATGAATGAATGAATGAATGACTGAATGAATTAAGAAACAAATGAATAAATAAATGAATGAATGAATGAATGAATGAATGAATAAAGGAATGAATGAATGAATGAATAAAGGAATGAATGAATGAATGAATGAATGAATGAATACTAATGGATGAATAAATGAATTAGTGAATGAATGGGCGAATGAATAAATCGATGATAAAGAAATAAATAAAATATAAATAACAAATGAAACAATGACCGATGATGAAAATAAATAAATGAGCAAACGAGTGTCACATGCATAAACAATTTTTAGAATGAATTATTGGATGTATGGATAATTGACGAAATAATTTACATATGAATACATATAACTATTTCAAAAAAAAAGGGAAGAAAGAAAGAAAGAAAGAAAGAAAGAAAGAAAGAAAGAAAGAAAGAAAGAAAGAAAGAAAAAACGGTGTCGGGAAAAATTCATAAAGGAATACCGGATTGCGAATGTAGATTTCACGACTAAAAGTTACTGTATGATTCCACCAATGATAAGAAATAAGTAGTAATTTTATTCAAATCAGCGTCATTTCCTCAAGTTGAAGATCTCCGATAGTGGATAACATGGTATGTGTATCTTCTGTAGCTATTGATCAAAAAAATTAGACCCATAGACCTTTTAAACCCCAAAAGAGACCAAATCGCAGATTTTTACCCATAAAAGATACGGCGAGCATTCCCGATCGTTTACTCCCCGGATTTGAGACCGGCACAATAAATACTTACGCTGCTCATCTGTGGATGAGCTCCAAGGTCCTCTTACATTTGTTATTTCACCATATCTGATTGACCTCACATAGACTTTATACAAAGAAAGAGGTCTTAATCCTTGAATTAGAAGTCCATTTGCCAATGTCTGAATTTTCCTTATCACATCATCTCGCATAAAGGATACATAAGCAACACGATAAAAATCTGCTTCTGAAACTTTACTCCATTGTACAAAGATACTTGTTGAAGATACATTCGCACCATAAATAATCACTGGCGAAAGTGTTGTTACTTCTTGAACTGGCACGATACAAATTGAAAACAAAATTAAAATAAGTAAGCAAGCAACGGTTGATACAATTAATTCAGTTAAGATGATAGAGTACTAGCACTAAAAGTGTGCAACATAAATACTACTAGATAGTGCTATTTTATGCTAATTCTATCGTTTTCTTTTGTTTAATTTAACGGTTGCACACATGTAGTGTTTGCACTCCAGCAAGACTTTCTCTTTATTTTGTTGCGTATTATTTTGACACAGGGATAACATCTAAAGTACAAACACGAGAAAATGGATTTATACAACAAATATCCAAGCAGTGAATTTTTAAGTCTGACACAATACTTTTTGCTTTATCATTATCACAATTACAAAAATCACACACAAAAGAAAACACACACACACATACACACATATACTGCATGCAATAAATATTGGTTGGCTAGCCGTCCAATACGGCTGTGTATTTTTACGAGTCACTCAGTCACTATAGCGTATTCTAACTCGAACTATTCTCCCCTCGTCCAGTGAAGATGTATCAGTCCATCAAGTATACAGTCCATGAAATCTTACCTCCACAAACAAATCCTCCGATGTAGTTAAAGCAAGTACTATTACAGTTGTTTAGTTCACCACTGGAACATTCATTGATATCAAAGCAGGTACCATTTCCAGACATGGTATATCCAGGCCAACAAGTACAGCGGAAACTTCCTGGACTATTAACACATCCCTGACTGCAATGAGACAGTTTAGGATTGATACATTCATTGATATCTAAGCAAGTACCATTTCCAGACATGAAATATCCAGGCCAACAAGAACAGTGAAAACTTCCTGGACTATTGACACATCCCTGACTGCAATGAGACAGTTCAGGATTGATACATTCATTGATATCTAGACAGGTACCATTTCCAGACATCTTGTAACCTTGCCAACAAGTGCAGCGAAAACTTCCTGGACTATTAACGCATCTCTGACTACAGTGAGACAGTTCGGGATTGATACATTCATTGATATCTAAGCAAGTACCATTTCCAGACATGAAATATCCAGGCCAACAAGAACAGTGAAAACTTCCTGGACTATTGACACATCCCTGACTGCAATGAGACAGTTCAGGATTGATACATTCATTGATATCTAGACAGGTACCATTTCCAGACATCTTGTAACCTTGCCAACAAGTGCAGCGAAAACTTCCTGGACTATTAACACATCCCTGACTACAACGAGACAGTTCGGGATTGATACATTCATTGATATCTAGGCAGGTACCATTTCCAGACATGGTATATCCAGCCCAACAAGTACAGCGGAAACTTCCTGGACTATTGACACATCTCTGACTGCAATGAGACAGTTTAGGATTGATACATTCATTGATATCTAAGCAAGTACCATTTCCAGACATGAAATATCCAGGCCAACAAGTACAGTGAAAACTTCCTTGACTATTAATACATCCCTGACTGCAATGAGACAGTTTAGGATTGATACATTCATTGATATCTAAGCAGATACCATTTCCAGACATCTTGTAACCTTGCCAACAAGTGCAGCGAAAACTTCCTGGACTATTCATACAATTTTGACTACAACGAGATAGTTCAGAATTGATACATTCATTGATATCTAGGCAGGTACCATTTCCAGACATGGTATATCCAGGCCAACAAGTGCAGCGAAAACTTCCTGGACTATTAACACAATTCTGACTACAATTAGAGAGTTCAGAAAGTGAACATTCATTAATGTCTGTGCAAGTAACCCCATCACCGTGGAGACGGTAGCCATGGTAACATGTGCAAATAACAGAACCGTTGGCAACAACACATGATTGAGAACAGTTCTTCACTTGACATATAGGATCTGCAATATAAATTAAAACATTTCAACCAATAAAAATTCCTTGGCTATACAGCTGCTCACAAAATGATTCAAATACATTTTAAAAATCTGCATCCTCGAAAACTCAGGCGGTATATTCTGTCGCTACATAGTATACCACCTGGGTTTCCGAGGATGTTAGATCTGTAAAAAGCCGATTGAAGGCTGCCGATTTTAGGATGAATCGTCTAGCCCGCGACTGATCATGCTCAGTTCTGTTGATAGTTGGGGTAGCTGTCTGGAACATAGTAAGTAGAGGACAAGTCTCAAAAATTAAAAGCTATCATTTTCGGGCTATGTAACTTTAAAACTAAGCTTCTCGAAACATTTTGTAATTTTTTCTTGTGACGAGGTATTTTTTATGTTTAAGAATTTCTATTAATGGTCGGTATAGTGAAATTTCTCGCTGATCGTCTGTTTGAACCAGCTTTGGTCCTAATGGGGTTAATAGTTAAATGAGATTCGGCCAGAATATTAGTAGTTACCTGAGATTTAGCCCAAAAATTAGCAGTTAACTGAGAAATTAAAATTTGCAATTAACTGAGATTTATATCAACGGAAATTTTGCATTTTCATATCAACGATTTGAATGCTGTTCGCTGTTTTTCAAATTATGGGCTTTTTTCACGAAACCGAGGCTGCAAAGTTGATCAAATGTGACGGAGATTTTGAGTTTTTCGTTTCTCTTCAATATCTGCCAGTTTTCTCCAAAATTAAAGCCTTAAACGCTTAGAAGAAAGGCAAAAAAGAGTTCAAGCATACTCCAAATAAGGTAAGATTTACCAAATATGGTTAAACAAGATGGCCGATCGAACAGCAATTTCCCTATAGCAATTTTTTGACTGATTTGTGTCCAACTAAGGTAAAAGTTTGATTTTGAAAATTAGTGCTTAACTGAGATTTGGGCAAAATATTGGTAGATAACTGAGATTTCGGAACCCCACATTAGGACCCTCACCTTCTCCCAGGAGTGTAATACTAACCACATTGCGTTGTCATATTCATAATTGAAGTACCAGACATGTTATCAGGCGTACTGCATGTACCACGAACAACGTAATTTGCTACCAACTGCTGGACAACGCAGTTGCATTCAATGGGATTATCATCTAGGTTTCTAGAAAAGGAAATGATAGTCATTCGTTAATCCGTGCAGCAAAATATACACCAAATTCTGGTTCACAAGAGCAACACAAATGCAAGCGTAAGACAAATTTAAGTCTTTCATTTGCCTTTGCGTTTGCATTTTTTTGCCAATTCACAAGTTAAAAATGCAAACGCAGGTGCAAACGCAAATGCAAGAAAAAGAAACATTTTTCATTTCTTGCGTCTGCATTTGCGTTTTGTTCATGCAGTCAGTCGTAAAAAAATATAGATAACATGTACACCGTAGATGGATGAAGGCAGAAACTAACTTTTCGGACGTTAGTCTTTCGTCGATATTACTCCAACAAAGGACTAACGTCCGAAACGTCATCCATCTACGGTGTACGACTTATCTATATATTTTACGACTGTTTCTATAGAAACACCGACTCAGTTCACTATAGTGTTTTTAAAATGATTAGTCAGTCGGAAAGTCGGTTGGTCGGTCGGTCGGTCTTGATTGTTCAATAAGACAATACTTACATTACCACTCCGCCGTTTGCAGAGGCCGTCGTCATCGGTGGAATGAGTCTTATCTTGTTAGAATGAAGATCTCTGTAAGAGAAAACCATTTTATACCGGGACGCGGAACAGTTTTTCGATTTCGTTTTTCAATTTATTATTGACCCTCCCCACCCCTATCAATTATCTCCCAAAAAATATGTAAAATTTTATCAATCATTTTCAGAAAATTTCGCCGCCTCCTCCGTCCCTTCGATTCATAATGCACCATTAGTTTGTTTCTTGGCTTGTTTACCTGTTTGTTTACTCGTTTATGACTACATTTCCTTATTTGATTATTTTTTTTAATTTCAGCTTTGGTTGTTTGCATATTTGTTTGCTGAAAGTGTATAAGGCAATGAAAACCTGCATACTACACCTGGACAATGGTTTTAAAAACGTGATACCGATTTACTCTCATTTTATGTTCTATTGTTTCTATTCTATTGTTTTCTTTTGTTCAATTAAAGCTATTTACTACTAAATAGTCTAAATAGTGACAGACAACTGTTGCGCACATTTACTGTCTGAATTATTAAAAAAAAAAAGACGTTGTGTGTTTTCATATTTATCCGGCATGCATAGAACGGTGTTATTGATTGCATGTCAGAATTGAAAGCAGCTCCATCTGGAGGACAAAATTAAAAGATTTTTCTTCTCTTGGGAGCTGAAATCCATTGTTTTGTCCTCCAGGTTGAGCTGCATTCCAACGAACTGCAAGGAGACTACATTGTGTACTTACAAAAGCTGAAGTGCAGGCAGATATAACAGGGCGTCTTCTGGAAACAATGAAATTCCACTTCCATTCAAATATCTGGAAGAAACAAAAACTCAAGAAAAACTAATTGACAAACAAGCAAAAAAATGTCAGAGCGAATGACAAATGGAAAATGAATGAATGTACATACTACTGAGATCGGAAAATGTGAAAAAAAGACTGCAAAGCAATCAGCAAAGCATGCATATAGCTATTTCAAATAACATTGTTATCACCAAAAGGCAAAAGGTCATTCCAAGTCTACTAGGAATGATGGGTAAAAGTCATGACAGAATGTAGAATGAGGTCCTGGACAATCAAAAAGATGAATATTGACCTTTTTAATCTTTGGGGCGAACAGAAAACAAATCAAGCATAACTAAATGGCGTGGATCTCTTGTCAACTGGTGCAATAATTATGCTAGCAATATTTATACCCATAGTTCCTAGGGGTCTTGGAATGACCTATTTTGCCTTTTGGTGATGACAATGTTTCGAAGTTCGTCTACTGAGGACGTCAATTCGGTGTCTGGTACGTCTCACCACACATTTACCATTCAGTAACGGTGGACGTAAAAGAACGACTGAGGACGAAGTTAACGACGTAGTTCGACGACATGTCTACACTGATACATACTGATTACTAATCATTCTCAAGCTTGTAGAAAGGGGTTAGAGCGCACTGAGATGAAATGCGATATATAAGCACTACATTACGTAACTAGCAATCAAAAAAAATAAAATAGAATAAATCACCAAACAAACAAATCAACCAAACAAACAAACACACAAGAAAACAAGCAGAGCCAGACATGTACGATCAATCAGACGACAAACAGACAAACAAAAATGCTTGAGTAAACAACCAAACAGGACTTGCGACGATCACATGCATTCGTATTCAATTACGATCCGTACCACAGGGAGCCCGGCTACGGGATAATCCCAACTCCACTACAATAGCTAGAGTCGGACACTTATGTCAACAACTAGAGTTCACGCAGCATGCAATTTGATAATACCTGTAATAGAACACTATTATTTCCTTAACAAGAGTAACGCAAGCATAAGAGAGAGAAAAAACGAGAACTTCTCTCCTTAAGGGGTGACGTTACA
Source organism: Diadumene lineata (assembly GCA_918843875.1). NCBI lineage: Eukaryota > Metazoa > Cnidaria > Anthozoa > Actiniaria > Diadumenidae > Diadumene > Diadumene lineata. The sequence continues at coordinate 9,177,002 of OU974079.1, forward strand.
CTAGTTAGGTAAATAGTGGTGTTATTACAGGTCGTATCAACTGGCTTACGTTACAATCTCATTATTAACCTCTAGTTGTTGCACAGGGAGCCCGGCTTACAAGATACTCCACTGATAGTAGACCTTCTCTCTCTCTCTCGCCTAAAACTGCAGACCGCTGGCAACGCAGGCTAACTCTAGCTATTGTAGTCGAGATGGGATTATCCCGTAAGCTGTCATATTCTCGAAAAGACTAATTTTGTAGTGTTAAAAAATGTAATGATGTTGTTGTGTCAATAAAAGTGGAAAACTTTATATCACAATATGCAAAACATTTGCATTATAATTGTAGTCGAGTTGTGTGTAAATGCCATGGCCATAAGCGCGGCCGAGAACCAGCAGAAATAACAACAGAATTAAATCTTTAAATAAGAGTCATATTCATATGAACTCCTTCGTGATCGCTTGCTCCATTTTGTAGCTGTTTTTTATCGAATATGTATAAATAACTTTGATATTCCGATAAAACATCACAATCAGTTTAGCTTCCGACAGATTTTAGTCTTTCACTATTTTTCATTTGACGCCACAGTTTTTAACGGTAATCTACACATGCAAATATTTGGGAAGCCCATGTAAGCGATCTTAGATTGTCTAGTAAACATTCATTGACGTCAAACATTGTATTAGACAGTCTTTCATATGATCTCGAGGCATAAAAACTAGCTCAGGGTGGGTGAAGTAGGGTTCGATTTTAAGATCTGATTTATGGGGTTTACAATGCTAAATCTAACTGATAATGCTGGATTAGCAAGTAGCTATACCTTCTGTTTAAAACAAGAAAATTAAAAGATTAAGAAAAAAAAAACAAAAAAAAAAACAACAACAACAACAACAACAAAAAAAAAGACGCTCAAGCCTTTGTGATGTTGTGCACGGAGTTGCTGTAATTTTAATTGCAATGGTTGATTGAATGATTGAATGTTTGATTTATTTATTGCTGATATATATACTTATTTATTTATTTATTTATTTACTTATTTATTGATTTACTTTATTTATTTATTTATTCATTTATGCAGTCATTTATTTATTTGTTTGTTTATTTCAGTTTGTATATTTGTTTGATTATTTGTTTGATTGATTGATTGATTGATTGATTCATTGATTCATTCAAACATTCATTTATCTATTTATTAATAGTTACTCCCTACAGTGATTCATTTATCTTTTTATCCAGTTATGTTAGCTGGTATTTATATATATGACCTCTACAGTCGTCACGCTAACTTTACATTATACAGTCACGCGAGAACAGACAGTTCCCGGAAGAGCGTGAGTAACCATCACGCGAGACTTCCCAGAAAACTGCAATTTTACCAAGAAGAGCTACAAGAACTGACTGATCGTCATGGAATCGTACTTTGAAAATCTGAAAAAGCAATTGCAATGTTCTCTATGTAATGACACGCTTATAGAACCAAAACTAGTCAACTGTTTCCATGTGTTTTGTAAGCTATGTATCAAGAGAAATGCAGAAGTCGATCAACAAGACAATTACATCTTCAAGTGCCCTCAGTGTGACTCCATAACGCTGCTACACGATCTGAACGACGTCGAAGACCTACAGACCAGTCCAGTGCACTCGAGAATCTTGAAAGTTATAGAGTTTGTCGAAAATCAAAAGATTTGCTCAGTTTCTTCGAGTCACCCTGAAGCATTATAGCAATGTTTAGATTGTGATCGATCGCTATGCGAAGAATGCCTTCGCTCTCATTCAGAATTCACCAAGAATCACCAAGTCGTTTCACTGTCTGACTTAAAGAAAGAAGACATCGACAAACTGCTAAAAAGAGAACCATTGTGTAAAACTCACGACAATCAAAATGTGGAATTCTACTGTCAAGACTGTGATATGCTAATTTGTCTGCTCTGCTTGAAAGAACATCGTCTCAAACACAACACAATAGCAGTGCAGGACGTCATTGACATCGAAAGAGATTCTCTGTCTAAAAACCTTGAACAAATCGAGAAAATGAGTAGTTGCGAAAAACAAAAGAAACATCAAAATGAAATTGCTTTGATCATAAAAAGAGATGCAGAAAAAGCGAAAAAGGAAGTCAAAGATCTCACTGAAAAATTAGTGAAAATACTCAGGAACAATGAACAACAACTTTTGAATAAAATTCAAGAGAGCATGACGAAAGCTGAAAAAAATTTGCGTTTAATTTGTCACACTGCACAGGCCAAAGAGTACATCAATTACTTCATGGCAAACGGTACTGCAAGTGAAATGATTGAAGCACGTCAAGAAAAAGCTTCGCAAAACTTTACCTACGACCCTTTTGATAAAACCATCGGCGGAATAGAATTCAAACCCAATGAAGAACTTTGTGAACAAGTGAAACATGGCTTGGGACTAGTACGATCACTGAAGAAGGCCGATCCAAAACTAACCTCTGTCAACGTTGTGCCCTCTGATTTGGAGGCCACGAGGAAAGCAAAGCTTGTGGTAGAACTAAAAACATCAGAAGGAGGAGTCGCACAAGAAAGGCTGGAAAATGTAGACATACAGTTTATACCAGAAGATGATGTGAAAGTAGCAGAAATACAGATGACAGATGATAGTGAAATTACAGTGGACTTTATACCACGGGTTGCTGGCCAGTTGACAGCAGATATTAAACTACATGGTAATCCTGTATGCAATATTCCTTTAGTGATGCTTGTGAAGCCTCAACAAATCAAGGAAATGACTGGACATTTTAAACTGAAAGATGCATTGAATACTGGATCTAAGAACTTAACGGGTATTGCAGTGAATAAAACAAACAATAAGATTGCTGTAGCAGATGGGTCGTCACACTGCATCAAAGTATTCAATATGGAGGGAGATTTGTTACTGACATTTGGTAGTAAAGGCAGTGGACAGGGACAGTTGAGTTATCCATATGGTTTAGCATTTCTGAATGAAACAGATTTAGTCATTTCTGATACCAATAATCATAGAATATGTATAGTGAACACTACTACAGGACAACTAGTGAGAACCTTTGGTTGTCGTGGCAATGGTAATGGTCAGCTTGCATGCCCTGTGGGTGTTCATGTTGACGATGATTCAAACATCATGGTATGTGACCAACTGAACAGACGAGTGCAAGTGTTTACAAAGGATGGTGACTATCTGTATCAGTTTAGTGTACCAGGCTACCCACGTAGTATAGTTACACACAATGGACTGTTCTATGTCAGTGATGCCAATGATAAAGTTGTTCATGTGATTGAGATGAAAGACAACCAGACACCCACTACAGTAACCACCATTGGTGGTAAGGACTACACTGATGGTCAGCTATGGGGTCCTTGGGGTCTAGCTATTGACAATGATAACTATTTATTGGTGTGTGATTATGGTGCTCGTTTGATTCACAAGTTTACATTGGATGGTCGTTATGTAGGTCGGTCAAGTCAACTAGCCAATAAACCTCGTTACATAGCAGTATTGAATGATGGTCAAGTGATTTGTACTACACGGAGAGGGGGTGTTGTACTGTACCATGATAATTGACCCAACTTAGAATTATTTGTTATAAAGATATTTCAAATACGTTGTAAGGGTAGAATTGAGATTGAAAAGTTGTTAAATGAACTTTTGTGTAACACATTTAACAAAGTATACACTTTATAAAAACAAGGTATATTACAGTGCAACTACTCCAACCAAAGCCACCCTGACAATTTTTTCACAAATTGTCCAATGACGTTCGAACGTTTCAACAATAGATTTCCCATTAATTTCAAATATTGCAACAACTAATAGATCGCGAGCCACAATGCTCGAACGTGATTGGACAAATTGTAAAAAAATTGTCAGGGTGACTTTGGTTGGAGTAGTCGCACTGTAAACCATTTCAAATGTAACGTATGCTCATCTGAAATAAATACTGATTTTAGTCCAGGACAGTTATAGCTGTGTGGCCGAGGGATTTTGTTAATTGTCATGGTAAGAAATCTAGCTCTGGGCTGGGTTGTTCATAGCCCGATTAGCGCTTATGCTAAGTTAACGCTTAAAAAAATCAGTTGAGAGTTGACCCTGGATTAGCACTAATCCAGCTTTGAGCATCTGGCCCCTGGTTTAACAGTTGTATTTCCTAAATGTGGTATATCTCGTTCCTTTATCATGGATGATCCACTTAAATCCATCAGCAAAGAATTGCTCAGGATATGAGAGTCAGCGAGTATAATAAACACTTTGTAAAGATTTGCATATAGGGTTGGAATTGAAACGCGTGCAAACTATTTGCAAGGAATTCCGTAAAATTTGAACGCATATAAAAAGTTACTTGTAAAGAATTGCGCAGGTTTTGAGCGTGTACAAACTAAAATTGCGTTAGGTTTGTGTGCCTAGAAACGACTTATTAAGAATTGCATTTGCTTTGATCGCGTAAATACTACGACTGAAATAATTCGTAGATTTTGAGCTTATATATACTACTCAGGTGAAAGAAATGGCATCAATTTTGATCGCGCACAAAGCACTTGTAAAGAATGCTATGGGTTCTCACTCGCAGCCGGGTTACCACTCAGGGTCTTAAAAATTTTGAGAAGACTGTTCTTTGGTTTAAAATTGCTACGGCTTTGCGAAAGCTCTAGCTCGTTGACAATGTTATTTGAAATCGCTATATACAAACCAATTAAGTTGTGCAACAAACTGCATTCTTAAGAAAACAACGAACAAGCTGGCTATTTAACATTCACATCCACAGAGTTATTAGTAGTTGTCGCCATTCCTACTCTTTTGCTGGACAAATTATTTAACGGTCGCAACATTCCGATCTAAGATTGAAAAAAGTGTTTCCATATAATTGTTGACAATCGAAATGGATCGAAACGGTTTGTAGGATCGAAAAACATTGATTTCCATATAATCGAATTTTTTTTCTCAATCGTTTGCGACCGTTCTCGATCGTTTTCGATTATTTGGAAACCAGGCTTTAGTGACATAGGTTTATATATAATTCAACTTGAAATCTCGTTTAATAATCAACAAATTCGAAATCCCGATAGACTGACTTAGTTAAAAAAAAACAAGGGTGTTTTCGTTACTTACAAGTAAATGGTTTCACTTGGTAGTTCAAGAATGAGATCTGTCAGATTTGCATCGGTTGTTTGGCAATGTGCTTGTGTGAGATTCATGGTACATGAACACTCAGAAGGACATCCCTCTACACATTGAAACTGTACTAGTAGAGCTGCGAACAGCCATGTTACCAGCATGGTTGTACGAAATGACGATAATGTTTGTTGGTTAACTTAAAAGGCATTGCAATAAGTGATGTATGGAATAGTTTTGATACGGTCCCTGGTGAATTGAACTCAGTAGTGATAACTGAGTCTTGTTTAAACAAAGTTAATCGAAAAAAAAAAAAAAAAAAACGATTAGGGAACCTATTGTTATATGTCTTTATTCCGTTGAACCTGTCTTAGATCTTGGCCGTGCACAGGTTTTTATTAATGATCATCCGAAATCGTGAAATAAGTGGACATTAAATTTGTCTATGATATTATAGTAAGATTGTACAAAAATTTTTTTGGAAATTATCAGTCATTTGGAATCAACAGCGAAAAGAACGATTTTGGACTGTTCATTTTAGAAGCCTGGTTTCTTTATAATCGAGAGCGGTCGAAAACGATCGTAACATTCCGATCGGACGATCGAAATAAGCGTTTCCATATTCTCGACAGTTTGCGACCGTTCTCGATCGTTTTCGATTAAATGGAAACCAGGCTGTATTCTACGTCATCCACATCGCCTATTTGTGTTATTCTTGGTCTATGCTTATTGCTATGCTTATTTCATGTCTTGTGTCACACGCTTGACTTCATTCATTTGTTTTCTCATGCTAGCGTTCATTTCGGGGCGGATCCATGATTGTTTTCAGAAGGGGGTGCACTACCCAGTAAGCATGAAAAACTGAGAATATTTTGGAAAAATATTTAAGAATTGATGGTTTTCAACCATTCCCAGAAGAGTGAGTGGAACAAAAGGGTCCACCAGTCACGGTAGTGGTTTTCTTTTGAAAAGTCCACTAGCATGTCTGCCATGTCTTTTGTTTAAATTGTCTCCTGTGAATGGTTGAAAAACATCAATACAAAGACGTGGGAATCCTTTCAGGAGGGGGGAGGGGGGGGGGGACGCACCCCTGGCACGTCTGTCCTAGATCCGCGCACTGTTATTTCACCAGTGAAGACCACAAGAAGTCACATGACTGAAGACAAAACAAATCATTTTATTTCTATTTACTTTTCATTTGATTAGCAGCTTTCTCTCTTGGTCAAGGCCACAACATCAATGTATAATCAATAACAATGGAAAAATGGAACTGTCAAGAACAAAAATAAATAAATAAAAAAAAAAAAAAAAAAAAAAAAAAAAAAAAAAAAACTAAGCGTTGGTATACATTTGAAAAATTGAAAAAGATAGTAGATTTCTGTCTGTATATACAGCTATTCTTGAAATGTATTCAGTCGATATCAATTATATTATTTCAGTAAATAAAATGAAAAAAATAAAGTTGCTTCTAAATTATAAAAGAAGTAAAAATATCATTAATTTTTTTTTTTGGGGGGGGGGGGGGGGAAGTCACCCCAGTCCCTCTCTCTGGATCCGCCTCTGAGACTACCATCAAGTACTGTCGAATAGGCTAGTTATATCATGGCGTCATTTTGCTACCAATACAAGCATTCTTTGCAAATTCTTTTTCATAGTTAATCCTTGTGGAGATTAGTAAAACAATTTGCACTAATTGCCCTAGTTCACTATGACGACACCTCTTGTTTACGTAGAGGATAAAGTCGCCAAACGCAATACAAAATAGAGTCGAAGTTCTTATGCTCAGCCTCAATTGTAGGTAAATTAACAAGAGTCAATACAAAACCATTGGTATTTAAATTGTTGTTGGATTGGTGCATTTCCACGGGATGTACCTCGTACAAAAGAATATATCACATACTATCGAGGCTTAGCCTGAGCAATGAAGAACATGAAACTGAACTATTCGAAAAAATTGCTCCTATCAAAATATTTTAATCTAAAAAAGCCTGGTTTTGAAATAATAAAAAAGTGTTTATATTTGCCAATTAATATTCTTGACGAATTTGCATTTTCTCGATACCCTCCGACGAACATGATTCTTTGTGTTTAAATAATAGATTTTTAAAGATCGTTTTGATATGACGTCATAGTGAATTAGGAGAAATGCGACAAAAAAAAAGTCGGCAAAGCATTCTGGTATTGTAGTATTACGTCATGCAAATCCCCTATTATCGTATACAAATGCATGCAAATAGCGTGAACGTGTTTGATCGACGGCAGTTTATTGCCAACTGGATGTTGCGATTATCGTCTCTGATGGCCGTGTAGTAATGAAAACGGCGATAGTTGGAAAATTCCCATTGGTCCCCCTCCTTAAAAAACTCCTGGATCCGCCACTGAGTCTATTGTCGAACTGCACGCCGCAAGTAACATAACAGTTTTATTTGGTCTTACCTTTTTTTCTATTTACAATTTTTCTTCTTTTTTTTTAATTCACACACTTCTGTATAATCATAAATAAATAAATAAATTTGCTTTACAACGTGACACTGAAAAGTATCAATATATATTCGTAAAGACCGCTTGCAGTTCGTTGGAATGCACCTCAACCTGAACAAAACAATGGATTTCAGCTCCCAAGAGAGAAACAAATCTTTTGTGTTGTCCTCCAGATGTGGCTGCTTTGACGTCACATGCAAGGGATCTATACTTCTTTTAAAGTTTATAGAAAATGATGGTTCGGAAACGCTTTTGTCGAGGTCTTGATTGCTTTTTTCATGCATGACCTTGCTCTATTCTTTGTTTTTGCTATTGTTTTACAATAAAAATTCGATTATATGGAAAGCATAGTTTTCTGAACCTACGAACCATTTCGATCCATTTCGATCGACTACGATCATATGGAAAAACATTTTTTTTATCTGTAAATAATATAATAATTTTAATAGGTAATTCTGTGGAAAAAATAAAACTTTTTGCAATTTCGGATGTGAACAATTTAAAAAATATGCACTCCAGGACTAATTCAGCTTCAAAAGTGAAACAAAGACATATATCAATAGGTTTCTTAACCATCTCCCTCTATTAACTATGATAGGGATCTTTTACTTCTTTGGCTGTTCATTAACCGCACTTAATGAACAGCAAAAGGTGTATATCGTCTGGCTATCCTACTAAACAGTCTGTAGCATTGCTAAGTACAGTCTGCCTTGTATAAAGTGGCCAAATCTTCCAGAGTTAACAACGTTTCTCTTTCTGTGTTGGCATCAGTACTACATAAGGCAAAAAAGAAAATTGATTAATTAATTGATATTAGTAAAAGCTGGAACTCACAACGGGATGGAAACGTGTGGCACGCTGTATTCACACTAATTAGCATAATTGTGACACCATATTTGGTCAATATTTAATACTCAGAGCTCGAAACAAAATGGCCGAGATTTAATAATGCTTGTTAATATGCGTCGTTTATTTAGTTTTGGAAGCAAAAAAAATATGATTTTATTTGAAAAAAGGCCTTTCAACGAAAAAAAATCAAATATTCCGAAGTATGAAACCAAACCAATGTACTGTCGTAACAAATTTCAATGCCCTTTTAAGTTTCTGGTTTTAACGCAGGTCAAAACTATGATGATCGATTTATCCTCCTGGAAAGACTGTTTGTGGCGGTTTGAGATTTCGACAAAGTGTACGAAAGTCATTAGTTATTATAATTCAATAATAATGATTAATAAAAAATAAACTAATAATAATAAAAGTGAACCTTGCAAGTGTGGCGGATTTCCCATGGAGAAGTGAGTACAAGCGAGATTCAACAGTACCATCGATGATAAAACGGTGAACATGAGTTGGCCTGAAACAACAACATTAACAGCAGCAAAACTTTGTTAAAAACATCACATCTTTATAAAAATTCGATTGTTTTCTATTCTTCAATTAGAACTACTTTTCTCTGAATGGTAATAGTGTTTCGCGGGATTATTGCTTGCACTCTATGCTCGACTTTTGCAATCATCTACGACAACAACAAACGAGATGACAGAATGAGAAACATGACTTAAATGAAATAAAATATTAATTGGTACAAATAGGTGTATTTTTAAGAAGAGAATCTTCTTTGCTAGCAAAGTCAGTATCGTTTGTGACAGACTCTGCTAGCTGGGAGAAGTGAATCCCACAACAATCTTAAAATCCTTTCAATTCCTACCTAGTTTGTCCAATACGATGAACTCTGCCAATGGCCTGTGATTCGTGTGCTGGATTCAAAGAAGGTTCCACTAAAATGACATGCGTTGCCTCTATGATATTCAATCCATTTGAACCGGTTTGGAGAGGAAGTAGCAGTACGTTAATGTTGAGTTTAGTCTTGAAGTCATCTAGATTGGCCTGAATACAATAAATAAATAAATAAATGAATGAATGAATGAATGAATGAATGAATGAATGAATGAATGAATGAATAAATAAATAAATGAAAAAAGTGAATGAATGAATGAATGAAGGAATGCATGTATGAAATGAATGAATGAATGAATCAATGAGAGTAGTATTTAAGTGATAGTTTAAAGGCATCGAATCCAATTGCCCTATTGCTTTACGACATTTGCTTGAGTGGGAGATAGAAGCGTAAATTTTATTTAATATGATCTCATCTTTTTTCTATGAGAAAATTCTGCCCTGGGAATCACTATGCAAAGCAAGCGTGTCTGCCATTTTTTCAATCAATTACAGCATTTTAAAGATTTTACTTAAGAAATATGTAACCATGGCTTGATATATCAATTTCTACGTGGGAAAATTACAAAAGCGGCAAAACGATAGAAACCTCCCTAGTAATCTATTAACTTTAAATATTTGCAAATTTCTTGTAATTTTTTAATAATTACTACAGTAGAATAATATAACGAAAATATTGTTATGTATAATGTAAAAAGAAAAACAAAACAAACACATCCTTAACAAGAAGAAAAAAAAAAAAAAAAAAAAAAAAAAAAAAAAAAAAAAAAAAAAAAAAAAGAAAAAGAAAAGAAGAGAAACCTCCCTAGTTCTTACGCGTATTGTTACTTATAAAAGATGATACGTACCTGAAGCCTTTTCGTACAGGTGATGTGTCTGAATGAAATGCCATTCTCTGTTAGAGCTCTTGATATCAGTTCCAGCACATCTTGCCACTGAAAAAAAATATTCTTATACATAAATACAGATGTTCGTGTTTTGTCGTATGGAAGACACCGCAGTTATTCAGAAGTTTTATATATCTACACAATATACACCAAATTGAAATACAGCTATTCACTCTAGAGTGCAAATAATTAATCCGTGAAACTTTAGTAATACTAAATAGTACAATTTTATGCTAATTCTATTGTTTCCTTTTGTTTAATTAGCACTATTTAGTGCTATTTAGTAAATAGTGTTTCACGGATTTATCGTTTGCACTCTAATATGTACAACTTTGTATTTAAAACAAGAAAACTGAAAACTTGATGCATAAAAAAAATCATAACAAAATTAAAAAAAAAAAAATCAGTATTTCAACAGAAAAACCTTTTCAAAAATAGTGCTGTTTAGTTTATTCTTCGTGTACAATTAACACAATTTAATAAGTGTACAGTAAATGACGGCTGGTAACCACATTTCAAACGAACGATTACTAACCGTTGAGAAAATTAGACATTTTGCAGATGCTTCCTCGCTAGTTATTGACAAAATTGTACGGACAATTGCTTCAACTTTGGTGGAATGGCTTCCCTGAAAAAAAAAAAAAAATAAATAAATAAAAAAATAAATAAAAAAATAGATAGATGGATAGATGGATAGATGGATAGATGGATAGATGGATAGATGGATAGATGGATAGATGGATAGATGGATAGATGGATAGATGGATAGATGGATAGATCGATAGATCGATAGATCGATAGATAGATAGATAGATAGATAGATAGATCGATAGATAGATAGATAGATAGATAGATAGATAGATAGATAGATAGATAGATAGATAGATAGATAGATAGATAGATAGATAGATAGATAGATAGATAGATAGATAGATAGATAGATAGATAGATAGATAGATAGATAGATAGATAGATAGATAGATAGATAAATAAATAAATAAATAAATGAATGAATGAATGAGTGAATGAATGAATGAGTGAATGAATGAATAAATAAATAAATAAAAATAAACAAATTAAAAAAATAAAAAAAATAAATAAAATAAAATCTGTTAAATACAGTGCTCGTCTTAAAGATAATCGTAATCATTGATTCGATGCTTTTTTCGTCATCGATAGGTTTTGCATTTCAAAATGCAACATGGCTATAGAGAGACGCTCAAAGCTCTCTTATTAAGATCATCGTCATGAAGAAAAGCTTTTAAAATGAAATTTAAAATTCATATCATTAAAACACATTTTTATACCTTGACTGAAGCGCTACTGTCTTGGCCAAGCTGTTCATTTGCAGATACATATGATACTTCTGTAGTTATAGTTGGTGTTCGACATACAGGACACTTGACGTGACCAGACCGTGAACCAACTTGCTTTAGCAAAACCCATACACACTGACAGCAGTACGAATGTCCACAGGAAAACACACTCCACTGCAATACAAGGATGATCAGATTGGAGTACAATCATAGTTCGACTATTAATACTAGCAAATACATGAAAATCACAAGGTTCCACTAACACATTTTAAATATTAACTTTATACAAATATAGGCTCAACAAAGATTGATGCTATTACCTGTCGTCCCAGCTTCTTTGTGCAAATGGGGCAAGTGTCAGGATTATCTCCTTGGTTAGCTTTCTGAGAATAGATGATTTATGATTAATAACGATTATTAGAGATATTTTACCTATGAATCACGTGCGTGTTACACTGGCTACAAACTACGATCTTCTGATTAATAAGGTGAGAAAATGTTTTTTTAGCCCTGAATGGCCATAGGATTTGTCTTTCCCTTCTGTTGCCAGGGTTCCAGTCTTAATCGAGGAACGTTTTTCAAATAAAAAGATTTCCAAAAAGACGATTTTGACTGGCGAAGAAAACAGAACTTTCGTCCCAATTGAATTTCCTTCTCCTTAATTACAAATACAAATACAAAAACACACAAACAAAAAAATACTTATAATAATAAAAAAAAATTGGTAAAAATTAAACATCAACAAGAAAAAAAAGTTAAAAAGAAACATAATATCCTAGGAAGGCAGTTCTTATAAAATTATTTTGGAACATATTGTATATATTACATATAGATCTCCCACTCATATTGTATATATTACATATAGATCTCCCGCTCATATTGTATATATTACATAAAACGTTGTAACTTCAGTTGACATACCTTTGAAAGGTTAGTAAGATACATGTACTGTCCAAGTCGTTTCCTAAGCGTAGACTGTGCAATAAATCGATCCGAAGAAAACTTCAGCCTTTGTTGATTCACCTGGAAACACAATAGTCGAAGAATTGAAGATGGCGACAAGTGGTACTAATCACTTTATATTCACAACTATACCTCGACATTCATAACTATACAAATGTGTTATTCCAGCAAAGAGTTTGTTTTGAACACATGGCAATTCCACAAGAATTTTGAATTCGGAATGTTATATTGTATATGGGTAATTAAGGCTACATTGAACAGAAAGACGAAAAAGATGTGGAGTCACCAGAAAGACGACGAAGAAGTGCAGTCAACAGGAATCTCGCGTAGAAGGCCTCGCATTAGCCTTACAGTGCCATCCTATCATTTCATTCACATTTAATCCACGAAATGAAATAATAACATCAAAAACAAAAGTGAAAGATGTGGTAGGCACAGCAGCAGCTGCAAAAGGCAGATGGGCAGGACATCTTGCCAGAATGGACACTAGAAAGTGGGCCAGGAAAGTAACGGAATGGACACCAAGAGATGGAAGAAGAGCAAGAGGAAGACCATAGCAAAGGTGGAGGGATGCCATTGAGGAAAAGGCTGGAAGAACATAGATACATGTGGCGCAAAACCGCCAAGTGTGGAGTAGTTTGTGGAGGCCACCCGCCAGCAGTGTCGTGACAACCTGAGATGATGATGATGATGTTTATTGTGTTACCTGGCATGGTGGTATTAGGTGAGTATCATGTTCATTTATCTTGTCATCAGGTTTAGCCAGTTGGAGTCTTGTTGTACACATTTCTAGCTCATCTAAACATGATACACGTTCTCTTAAAGCAAACCAGGCTGCACGAAGCACCTATTATGCAATATTATGGATATCATTAAATAGTCTTAAGACATGTAAAGCCCGATTTACACGGTGCGATTTGTCGCGATCTGTAGTATACAACTAGTCGTAGCGTCTAAAATTAGTCGCGCTCTAAAACGTGTTTTCGAATGTACTACGACTAGTTTTAGAACGTTTTAAACCTCACGACTAGTCGTATACTACAAATAGCACGCGACAAATCGTACCGTGTAAATCAGCCTTAAGAGACATGATTGTTACGCCTAATTTACACAATCCGTATTTGTCGCGCGCAACGTGCAGTATACGGCTAGTTATAACTTCTAAATCTTATTTTAGAATAACCTAAGACAAGGCGGATCCGAGCTACAGTCAACACTCGCCTTACGGATATCCCGGTATTGCGGACACCTCGCTATTGCGGACAGCAGATCAATCCTTGTCTCAAAGAAATCTATGGTACCAGCTCTCGCTATTGCGGACTCTCTCTATTATGGACACCAAGTTAGGGTTCCTAGGGTGTCCGCTAAAACGCGAGTTGACTGTAGTGGCTAAAATTATCTGTATACGGCTCTGTAAGATTGTTTTTAAAAGTTTTAAATCCCACACCTAGCTAGTCATAAATTTCAAATCGCAAAAGGCAAAGCGTACCATGTAAATCAGTCTCTACGCACCAATGGTAGCATTATGGAAAAAGGTCAAGTCTTTACTCAATGAAATATCAAAAAATGCTTGAGTGTTAGACTGTCCTTTGATGCAGGGTAATGCGTTTGAATTTTTGTGATTAAAATATATCTTCTAGGTTGACTTTGATTTGGAATTAACAAGAAACACAAATGCGAATAAGTTCATCTTTGCAAAGTCGAAACGTCACAACTTTATTATTTATATTATTAAAATTATTATCATTTATTCGCATTTGTTTTTCTTGTTCATCAAAATATAGTTGAAATAACATTGCTCTGTCTTATTGTAATGTATTGCACAATAGAAGCTGTTATGAAATACCTTAAATTCTTTCCTAAGAGAATCGATGAATGATGAATGATCCTTGGCATCCTCATGTACGTCAAGTGACAATCCTGAACATATGCAAACGAAAAAAGGGACACCAAATCAAACGACAGGCAAGCACACACTTTGAGACGCATCTAATCTCATTGCATCGCATCATCACGTTGTATCGCATTGTGTCGCATCGCATCGCGTCGCTTCGCATTTTATTGCACTGTGTCGCGTCTCATCTCGTTGCATCGCACTGTGTTGCATCTCATTGCATCGTATCGCGTCGCATCGCATTACATTACCTAGGATTACATGACATTACATCACATATGAGAACATCTCAAATCATTATTCGCTTACCATAAGATTTTATGAAGGAAAATATCGCTCTGAGAACTTTATCAGTTTCTGTCTCAGCACGAAGACCTCCTGTATTTCTCTGGGGATCAAGTACCGTCAAGTCGCTATCAGAATAAAATGGAAAACATATAAGATTTTGGTCTAGCGAGCCATAAGATGCAAAACCACTACGACATTTCTGATTTATTGAGTGCCTTTATGTGTTACATAATAGCTTCATCCAAATCAACCAATTATTACAGTGATTGATCGACCAAACCAACAAACCAACCAATCAATCAAGCTAAATTATTCTCACCTTTGTCCTTCATTTGCCTTCATTCCTTGATGACCAAACAACGTTGATTCATAGTCTGTAAAAATACTATCCGTTCTACAGAACTGGCACCTATCAAAGAAACTGTTATCAGTCCTACAGAACTGGCACCTATCAAAGAAACTGTTATCAGTCCTACAGAACTGGCACCTATCAAAGAAACTGTTATCAGTCCTACAGAACTGGCACCTATCAAAGAAACTGTTATCAGTCCTATAGAACTGGCACCTATCAAAGAAACTGTTATCAGTCCTACAGAACTGGCACCTATCAAAGAAACTGTTATCAGTCCTACAGAACTGGCACCTATCAAAGAAACTGTTATCCGTTCTACAGAACTGGCACCTATCAAAGAAACTGTTATCAGTCCTATAGAACTGGCACCTATCAAAGAAACTGTTATCAGTCCTACAGAACTGGCACCTATCAAAGAAACTGTTATCAGTCCTACAGAACTGGCACCTATCAAAGAAACTGTTATCAGTCCTACAGAACTGGCACCTATCAAAGAAACTGTTATCAGTCCTATAGAACTGGCACCTATCAAAGAAACTGTTATCAGTCCTATAGAACTGGCACCTATCAAAGAAACTGTTATCAGTCCTACAGAACTGGCACCTATCAAAGAAACTGTTATCAGTTCTACAGAACTGGCACCTATCAAAGAAACTGTTATCAGTCCTATAGAACTGGCACCTATCAAAGAAACTGTTATCAGTTCTACAGAACTGGCACCTATCAAAGAAACTGTTATCAGTCCTACAGAACTGGCACCTATCAAAGAAACTGTTATCAGTCCTACAGAACTGGCACCTATCAAAGAAACTGTTATCAGTCCTATAGAACTGGCACCTATCAAAGAAACTGTTATCAGTCCTATAGAACTGGCACCTATCAAAGAAACTGTTATCAGTCCTACAGAACTGGCACCTATCAAAGAAACTGTTATCAGTTCTACAGAACTGGCACCTATCAAAGAAACTGTTATCAGTCCTACAGAACTGTCACCTATCAAAGAAACTGTTATCAGTCCTACAGAACTGGCACCTATCAAAGAAACTGTTATCAGTCCTATAGAACTGGCACCTATCAAAGAAACTGTTATCAGTTCTACAGAACTGGCACCTATCAAAGAAACTGTTATCAGTCCTACAGAACTGGCACCTATCAAAGAAACTGTTATCAGTCCTACAGAACTGGCACCTATCAAAGAAACTGTTATCAGTCCTATAGAACTGGCACCTATCAAAGAAACTGTTATCAGTCCTATAGAACTGGCACCTATCAAAAAAACTGTTATCAGTCCTACGGAACTGGCACCTATCAAAGAAACTGTTATCAGTTCTACAGAACTGGCACCTATCAAAGAAACTGTTATCAGTCCTACAGAACTGTCACCTATCAAAGAAACTGTTATCAGTCCTACAGAACTGGCACCTATCAAAGAAACTGTTATCAGTCCTACAGAACTGGCACCTATCAAAGAAACTGTTATCAGTCCTACAGAACTGGCACCTATCAAAGAAACTGTTATCAGTCCTACAGAACTGGAACCTATCAAAGAAACTGTTATCAGTCCTATAGAACTGGCACCTATCAAAGAAACTTTTATCAGTCCTATAGAACTGGAACCTATCAAAGAAACTGTTATCAGTCCTATAGAACTGGCACCTATCAAAGAAACTGTTATCAGTCCTAAAGAACTGGCACCTATCAAAGAAACTGTTATCAGTCCTATAGAACTGGCACCTATCAAAGAAACTGTTATCAGTCCTATAGAACTGGCACCTATCAAAGAAACTGTTATCAGTCCTATAGAACTGGCACCTATCAAAGACACTGTTATCAGTCCTATAGAACTGGCACCTATCAAAGAAACTGTTATCAGTCCTATAGAACTGGCACCTATCAAAGAAACTGTTATCAGTCATATAGAACTGGCACCTATCAAAGAAACTGTTATCAGTCCTACAGAACTGGCACCTATCAAAGAAACTGTTATCAGTCCTACAGAAATGGCACCTATCAAAGAAACTGTTATCAGTCCTACAGAACTGGCACCTATCAAAGAAACTGTTATCAGTCCTATAGAACTGGCACCTATCAAAGAAACTGTTATCAGTCCTATAGAACTGGCACCTATCAAAGAAACTGTTATCAGTCCTATAGAACTGGCACCTATCAAAGAAACTGTTATCAGTCCTACAGAACTGGCACCTATCAAAGAAACTGTTATCAGTCCTACAGAACTGGCACCTATCAAAGAAACTGTTATCAGTTCTACAGAACTGGCACCTATCAAAGAAACTGTTATCAGTCCTACAGAACTGGCACCTATCAAAGAAACTGTTATCAGTCCTATAGAACTGGCACCTATCAAAGAAACTGTTATCAGTCCTATAGAACTGGCACCTATCAAAGAAACTGTTATCAGTCCTACAGAACTGGCACCTATCAAAGAAACTGTTATCAGTTCTACAGAACTGGCACCTATCAAAGAAACTGTTATCAGTCCTATAGAACTGGCACCTATCAAAGAAACTGTTATCCGTTCTACAGAACTGGCACCTATCAAAGAAACTGTTATCAGTCCTATAGAACTGGCACCTATCAAAGAAACTGTTATCAGTCCTACAGAACTGGCACCTATCAAAGAAACTGTTATCAGTCCTACAGAACTGGCACCTATCAAAGAAACTGTTATCAGTCCTACAGAACTGGCACCTATCAAAGAAACTGTTATCAGTCCTATAGAACTGGCACCTATCAAAGAAACTGTTATCAGTCCTATAGAACTGGCACCTATCAAAGAAACTGTTATCAGTCCTACAGAACTGGCACCTATCAAAGAAACTGTTATCAGTTCTACAGAACTGGCACCTATCAAAGAAACTGTTATCAGTCCTATAGAACTGGCACCTATCAAAGAAACTGTTATCAGTTCTACAGAACTGGCACCTATCAAAGAAACTGTTATCAGTCCTACAGAACTGGCACCTATCAAAGAAACTGTTATCAGTCCTACAGAACTGGCACCTATCAAAGAAACTGTTATCAGTCCTATAGAACTGGCACCTATCAAAGAAACTGTTATCAGTCCTATAGAACTGGCACCTATCAAAGAAACTGTTATCAGTCCTACAGAACTGGCACCTATCAAAGAAACTGTTATCAGTCCTATAGAACTGGCACCTATCAAAGAAACTGTTATCAGTCCTATAGAACTGGCACCTATCAAAGAAACTGTTATCAGTCCTATAGAACTGGCACCTATCAAAGAAACTGTTATCAGTCCTACAGAACTGGCACCTATCAAAGAAACTGTTATCAGTCCTATAGAACTGGCACCTATCAAAGAAACTGTTATGAGTCCTACGGAACTGGCACCTATCAAAGAAACTGTTATCAGTCCTATAGAACTGGCACCTATCAAAGAAACTGTTATCAGTCCTGCAGAACTGGCACCTATCAAAGAAACTGTTATCAGTCCTACAGAACTGGCACCTATCAAAGAAACTGTTATCAGTCCTATAGAACTGGCACCTATCAAAGAAACTGTTATCAGTCCTACAGAACTGGCACCTATCAAAGAAACTGTTATCAGTCCTACAGAACTGGCACCTATCAAAGAAACTGTTATCAGTCCTATAGAACTGGCACCTATCAAAGAAACTGTTATCAGTCCTACAGAACTGGCACCTATCAAAGAAACTGTTATCAGTCCTACAGAACTGGCACCTATCAAAGAAACTGTTATCAGTCCTATAGAACTGGCACCTATCAAAGAAACTGTTATCAGTCCTACAGAACTGGCACCTATCAAAGAAACTGTTATCAGTCCTATAGAACTGGCACCTATCAAAGAAACTGTTATCAGTCCTACAGAACTGGCACCTATCAAAGAAACTGTTATCAGTCCTATAGAACTGGCACCTATCAAAGAAACTGTTATCAGTCCTACAGAACTGGCACCTATCAAAGAAACTGTTATCAGTCCTATAGAACTGGCACCTATCAAAGAAACTGTTATCAGTCCTACGGAACTGGCACCTATCAAAGAAACTGTTATCAGTCCTATAGAACTGGCACCTATCAAAGAAACTGTTATCAGTCCTACAGAACTGGCACCTATCAAAGAAACTGTTATCAGTCCTACAGAACTGGCACCTATCAAAGAAACTGTTATCAGTCCTACAGAACTGGCACCTATCAAAGAAACTGTTATCAGTCCTATAGAACTGGCACCTATCAAAGAAACTGTTATCAGTCCTACAGAACTGGCACCTATCAAAGAAACTGTTATCAGTCCTACAGAACTGGCACCTATCAAAGAAACTGTTATCCGTTCTACAGAACTGGCACCTATCAAAGAAACTGTTATCAGTCCTATAGAACTGGCACCTATCAAAGAAACTGTTATCAGTCCTACAGAACTGGCACCTATCAAAGAAACTGTTATCAGTCCTACAGAACTGGCACCTATCAAAGAAACTGTTATCAGTCCTACAGAACTGGCACCTATCAAAGAAACTGTTATCAGTCCTATAGAACTGGCACCTATCAAAGAAACTGTTATCAGTCCTATAGAACTGGCACCTATCAAAGAAACTGTTATCAGTCCTACAGAACTGGCACCTATCAAAGAAACTGTTATCAGTTCTACAGAACTGGCACCTATCAAAGAAACTGTTATCAGTCCTATAGAACTGGCACCTATCAAAGAAACTGTTATCAGTTCTACAGAACTGGCACCTATCAAAGAAACTGTTATCAGTCCTACAGAACTGGCACCTATCAAAGAAACTGTTATCAGTCCTACAGAACTGGCACCTATCAAAGAAACTGTTATCAGTCCTATAGAACTGGCACCTATCAAAGAAACTGTTATCAGTCCTATAGAACTGGCACCTATCAAAGAAACTGTTATCAGTCCTACAGAACTGGCACCTATCAAAGAAACTGTTATCAGTTCTACAGAACTGGCACCTATCAAAGAAACTGTTATCAGTCCTACAGAACTGTCACCTATCAAAGAAACTGTTATCAGTCCTACAGAACTGGCACCTATCAAAGAAACTGTTATCAGTCCTATAGAACTGGCACCTATCAAAGAAACTGTTATCAGTTCTACAGAACTGGCACCTATCAAAGAAACTGTTATCAGTCCTACAGAACTGGCACCTATCAAAGAAACTGTTATCAGTCCTACAGAACTGGCACCTATCAAAGAAACTGTTATCAGTCCTATAGAACTGGCACCTATCAAAGAAACTGTTATCAGTCCTATAGAACTGGCACCTATCAAAAAAACTGTTATCAGTCCTACGGAACTGGCACCTATCAAAGAAACTGTTATCAGTTCTACAGAACTGGCACCTATCAAAGAAACTGTTATCAGTCCTACAGAACTGTCACCTATCAAAGAAACTGTTATCAGTCCTACAGAACTGGCACCTATCAAAGAAACTGTTATCAGTCCTACAGAACTGGCACCTATCAAAGAAACTGTTATCAGTCCTACAGAACTGGCACCTATCAAAGAAACTGTTATCAGTCCTACAGAACTGGAACCTATCAAAGAAACTGTTATCAGTCCTATAGAACTGGCACCTATCAAAGAAACTTTTATCAGTCCTATAGAACTGGAACCTATCAAAGAAACTGTTATCAGTCCTATAGAACTGGCACCTATCAAAGAAACTGTTATCAGTCCTAAAGAACTGGCACCTATCAAAGAAACTGTTATCAGTCCTATAGAACTGGCACCTATCAAAGAAACTGTTATCAGTCCTATAGAACTGGCACCTATCAAAGAAACTGTTATCAGTCCTATAGAACTGGCACCTATCAAAGACACTGTTATCAGTCCTATAGAACTGGCACCTATCAAAGAAACTGTTATCAGTCCTATAGAACTGGCACCTATCAAAGAAACTGTTATCAGTCATATAGAACTGGCACCTATCAAAGAAACTGTTATCAGTCCTACAGAACTGGCACCTATCAAAGAAACTGTTATCAGTCCTACAGAAATGGCACCTATCAAAGAAACTGTTATCAGTCCTACAGAACTGGCACCTATCAAAGAAACTGTTATCAGTCCTATAGAACTGGCACCTATCAAAGAAACTGTTATCAGTCCTATAGAACTGGCACCTATCAAAGAAACTGTTATCAGTCCTATAGAACTGGCACCTATCAAAGAAACTGTTATCAGTCCTACAGAACTGGCACCTATCAAAGAAACTGTTATCAGTCCTACAGAACTGGCACCTATCAAAGAAACTGTTATCAGTTCTACAGAACTGGCACCTATCAAAGAAACTGTTATCAGTCCTACAGAACTGGCACCTATCAAAGAAACTGTTATCAGTCCTATAGAACTGGCACCTATCAAAGAAACTGTTATCAGTCCTATAGAACTGGCACCTATCAAAGAAACTGTTATCAGTCCTACAGAACTGGCACCTATCAAAGAAACTGTTATCAGTCCTACAGAACTGGCACCTATCAAAGAAACTGTTATCAGTCCTATAGAACTGGCACCTATCAAAGAAACTGTTATCAGTCCTACAGAACTGGCACCTATCAAAGAAACTGTTATCAGTCCTATAGAACTGGCACCTATCAAAGAAACTGTTATCAGTCCTACAGAACTGGCACCTATCAAAGAAACTGTTATCAGTCCTATAGAACTGGCACCTATCAAAGAAACTGTCATCAGTCCTACAGAACTGGCACCTATCAAAGAAACTGTTATCAGTCCTACAGAACTGGCACCTATCAAAGAAACTGTTATCAGTCCTATAGAACTGGCACCTATCAAAGAAACTGTTATCAGTCCTATAGAACTGGCACCTATCAAAGAAACTGTTATCAGTCCTATAGAACTGGCACCTATCAAAGAAACTGTTATCAGTCCTACAGAACTGGCACCTATCAAAGAAACTGTTATCAGTCCTACAGAACTGGCACCTATCAAAGAAACTGTTATCAGTTCTACAGAACTGGCACCTATCAAAGAAACTGTTATCAGTCCTACAGAACTGGCACCTATCAAAGAAACTGTTATCAGTCCTATAGAACTGGCACCTATCAAAGAAACTGTTATCAGTCCTATAGAACTGGCACCTATCAAAGAAACTGTTATCAGTCCTACAGAACTGGCACCTATCAAAGAAACTGTTATCAGTCCTACAGAACTGGCACCTATCAAAGAAACTGTTATCAGTCCTATAGAACTGGCACCTATCAAAGAAACTGTTATCAGTCCTACAGAACTGGCACCTATCAAAGAAACTGTTATCAGTCCTATAGAACTGGCACCTATCAAAGAAACTGTTATCAGTCCTACAGAACTGGCACCTATCAAAGAAACTGTTATCAGTCCTATAGAACTGGCACCTATCAAAGAAACTGTCATCAGTCCTACAGAACTGGCACCTATCAAAGAAACTGTTATCAGTCCTATAGAACTGGCACCTATCAAAGAAACTGTTATCAGTCCTACGGAACTGGCACCTATCAAAGAAACTGTTATCAGTCCTATAGAACTGGCACCTATCAAAGAAACTGTTATCAGTCCTACAGAACTGGCACCTATCAAAGAAACTGTTATCAGTCCTACAGAACTGGCACCTATCAAAGAAACTGTTATCAGTCCTATAGAACTGGCACCTATCAAAGAAACTGTTATCAGTCCTACAGAACTGGCACCTATCAAAGAAACTGTTATCAGTCCTACAGAACTGGCACCTATCAAAGAAACTGTTATCAGTCCTACAGAACTGGCACCTATCAAAGAAACTGTTATCAGTCCTATAGAACTGGCACCTATCAAAGAAACTGTTATCAGTCCTACAGAACTGGCACCTATCAAAGAAACTGTTATCAGTCCTACAGAACTGGCACCTATCAAAGAAACTGTTATCCGTTCTACAGAACTGGCACCTATCAAAGAAACTGTTATCAGTCCTATAGAACTGGCACCTATCAAAGAAACTGTTATCAGTCCTACAGAACTGGCACCTATCAAAGAAACTGTTATCAGTCCTACAGAACTGGCACCTATCAAAGAAACTGTTATCAGTCCTACGGAACTGGCACCTATCAAAGAAACTGTTATCAGTCCTATAGAACTGGCACCTATCAAAGAAACTGTTATCAGTCCTATAGAACTGGCACCTATCAAAGAAACTGTTATCAGTCCTACAGAACTGGCACCTATCAAAGAAACTGTTATCAGTTCTACAGAACTGGCACCTATCAAAGAAACTGTTATCAGTCCTATAGAACTGGCACCTATCAAAGAAACTGTTATCAGTTCTACAGAACTGGCACCTATCAAAGAAACTGTTATCAGTCCTACAGAACTGGCACCTATCAAAGAAACTGTTATCAGTCCTACAGAACTGGCACCTATCAAAGAAACTGTTATCAGTCCTATAGAACTGGCACCTATCAAAGAAACTGTTATCAGTCCTATAGAACTGGCACCTATCAAAGAAACTGTTATCAGTCCTACAGAACTGGCACCTATCAAAGAAACTGTTATCAGTTCTACAGAACTGGCACCTATCAAAGAAACTGTTATC
Source organism: Diadumene lineata (assembly GCA_918843875.1). Taxonomy (NCBI): domain Eukaryota; kingdom Metazoa; phylum Cnidaria; class Anthozoa; order Actiniaria; family Diadumenidae; genus Diadumene; species Diadumene lineata. Next base: position 9,200,591 of record OU974079.1, read on the forward strand.
AGTCCTACAGAACTGTCACCTATCAAAGAAACTGTTATCAGTCCTACAGAACTGGCACCTATCAAAGAAACTGTTATCAGTCCTATAGAACTGGCACCTATCAAAGAAACTGTTATCAGTTCTACAGAACTGGCACCTATCAAAGAAACTGTTATCAGTCCTACAGAACTGGCACCTATCAAAGAAACTGTTATCAGTCCTACAGAACTGGCACCTATCAAAGAAACTGTTATCAGTCCTATAGAACTGGCACCTATCAAAGAAACTGTTATCAGTCCTATAGAACTGGCACCTATCAAAAAAACTGTTATCAGTCCTACGGAACTGGCACCTATCAAAGAAACTGTTATCAGTTCTACAGAACTGGCACCTATCAAAGAAACTGTTATCAGTCCTACAGAACTGTCACCTATAAAAGAAACTGTTATCAGTCCTACAGAACTGGCACCTATCAAAGAAACTGTTATCAGTCCTACAGAACTGGCACCTATCAAAGAAACTGTTATCAGTCCTACAGAACTGGCACCTATCAAAGAAACTGTTATCAGTCCTACAGAACTGGAACCTATCAAAGAAACTGTTATCAGTCCTATAGAACTGGCACCTATCAAAGAAACTTTTATCAGTCCTATAGAACTGGAACCTATCAAAGAAACTGTTATCAGTCCTATAGAACTGGCACCTATCAAAGAAACTGTTATCAGTCCTAAAGAACTGGCACCTATCAAAGAAACTGTTATCAGTCCTATAGAACTGGCACCTATCAAAGAAACTGTTATCAGTCCTATAGAACTGGCACCTATCAAAGAAACTGTTATCAGTCCTATAGAACTGGCACCTATCAAAGACACTGTTATCAGTCCTATAGAACTGGCACCTATCAAAGAAACTGTTATCAGTCCTATAGAACTGGCACCTATCAAAGAAACTGTTATCAGTCATATAGAACTGGCACCTATCAAAGAAACTGTTATCAGTCCTACAGAACTGGCACCTATCAAAGAAACTGTTATCAGTCCTACAGAAATGGCACCTATCAAAGAAACTGTTATCAGTCCTACAGAACTGGCACCTATCAAAGAAACTGTTATCAGTCCTATAGAACTGGCACCTATCAAAGAAACTGTTATCAGTCCTATAGAACTGGCACCTATCAAAGAAACTGTTATCAGTCCTATAGAACTGGCACCTATCAAAGAAACTGTTATCAGTCCTACAGAACTGGCACCTATCAAAGAAACTGTTATCAGTCCTACAGAACTGGCACCTATCAAAGAAACTGTTATCAGTTCTACAGAACTGGCACCTATCAAAGAAACTGTTATCAGTCCTACAGAACTGGCACCTATCAAAGAAACTGTTATCAGTCCTATAGAACTGGCACCTATCAAAGAAACTGTTATCAGTCCTATAGAACTGGCACCTATCAAAGAAACTGTTATCAGTCCTACAGAACTGGCACCTATCAAAGAAACTGTTATCAGTTCTACAGAACTGGCACCTATCAAAGAAACTGTTATCAGTCCTATAGAACTGGCACCTATCAAAGAAACTGTTATCAGTCCTACAGAACTGGCACCTATCAAAGAAACTGTTATCAGTCCTATAGAACTGGCACCTATCAAAGAAACTGTTATCAGTCCTACGGAACTGGCACCTATCAAAGAAACTGTTATCAGTCCTATAGAACTGGCACCTATCAAAGAAACTGTTATCAGTCCTACAGAACTGGCACCTATCAAAGAAACTGTTATCAGTCCTACAGAACTGGCACCTATCAAAGAAACTGTTATCAGTCCTATAGAACTGGCACCTATCAAAGAAACTGTTATCAGTCCTACAGAACTGGCACCTATCAAAGAAACTGTTATCAGTTCTACAGAACTGGCACCTATCAAAGAAACTGTTATCAGTTCTACAGAACTGGCACCTATCAAAGAAACTGTTATCAGTCCTACAGAACTGGCACCTATCAAAGAAACTGTTATCAGTCCTACAGAACTGGCACCTATCAAAGAAACTGTTATCAGTCCTATAGAACTGGCACCTATCAAAGAAACTGTTATCAGTCCTATAGAACTGGCACCTATCAAAGAAACTGTTATCAGTCCTACAGAACTGGCACCTATCAAAGAAACTGTTATCAGTTCTACAGAACTGGCACCTATCAAAGAAACTGTTATCAGTTCTACAGAACTGGCACCTATCAAAGAAACTGTTATCAGTCCTATAGAACTGGCACCTATCAAAGAAACTGTTATCAGTTCTACAGAACTGGCACCTATCAAAGAAACTGTTATCAGTCCTACAGAACTGGCACCTATCAAAGAAACTGTTATCAGTGCTACAGAACTGGCACCTATCAAAGAAACTGTTATCAGTCCTATAGAACTGGCACCTATCAAAGAAACTGTTATCAGTCCTATAGAACTGGCACCTATCAAAGAAACTGTTATCAGTCCTACAGAACTGGCACCTATCAAAGAAACTGTTATCAGTTCTACAGAACTGGCACCTATCAAAGAAACTGTTATCAGTCCTACAGAACTGTCACCTATGAAAGAAACTGTTATCAGTCCTACAGAACTGGCACCTATCAAAGAAACTGTTATCAGTCCTATAGAACTGGCACCTATCAAAGAAACTGTTATCAGTTCTACAGAACTGGCACCTATCAAAGAAACTGTTATCAGTCCTATAGAACTGGCACCTATCAAAGAAACTGTTATCAGTCCTACAGAACTGGCACCTATCAAAGAAACTGTTATCAGTCCTATAGAACTGGCACCTATCAAAGAAACTGTTATCAGTCCTATAGAACTGGCACCTATCAAAGAAACTGTTATCAGTCCTATAGAACTGGCACCTATCAAAGACACTGTTATCAGTCCTATAGAACTGGCACCTATCAAAGAAACTGTTATCAGTCCTATAGAACTGGCACCTATCAAAGAAACTGTTATCAGTCCTATAGAACTGGCACCTATCAAAGAAACTGTTATCAGTCCTACAGAACTGGCACCTATCAAAGAAACTGTTATCAGTCCTACAGAAATGGCACCTATCAAAGAAACTGTTATCAGTCCTACAGAACTGGCACCTATCAAAGAAACTGTTATCAGTCCTACAGAACTGGCACCTATCAAAGAAACTGTTATCAGACCTATAGAACTGGCACCTATCAAAGAAACTGTTATCAGTCCTATAGAACTGGCACCTATCAAAGAAACTGTTATCAGTCCTATAGAACTGGCACCTATCAAAGAAACTGTTATCAGTCCTATAGAACTGGCACCTATCAAAGAAACTGTTATCAGTCCTATAGAACTGGCACCTATCAAAGAAACTGTTATCAGTCCTATAGAACTGGCACCTATCAAAGAAACTGTTATCAGTCCTACAGAACTGGCACCTATCAAAGAAACTGTTATCAGTCCTATAGAACTGGCACCTATCAAAGAAACTGTTATCAGTCCTATAGAACTGGCACCTATCAAAGAAACTGTTATCAGTCCTATAGAACTGGCACCTATCAAAGAAACTGTTATCAGTCCTACAGAACTGGCACCTATCAAAGAAACTGTTATCAGTCCTATAGAACTGGCACCTATCAAAGAAACTGTTATGAGTCCTACGGAACTGGCACCTATCAAAGAAACTGTTATCAGTCCTATAGAACTGGCACCTATCAAAGAAACTGTTATCAGTCCTGCAGAACTGGCACCTATCAAAGAAACTGTTATCAGTCCTACAGAACTGGCACCTATCAAAGAAACTGTTATCAGTCCTATAGAACTGGCACCTATCAAAGAAACTGTTATCAGTCCTACAGAACTGGCACCTATCAAAGAAACTGTTATCAGTCCTACAGAACTGGCACCTATCAAAGAAACTGTTATCAGTCCTATAGAACTGGCACCTATCAAAGAAACTGTTATCAGTCCTACAGAACTGGCACCTATCAAAGAAACTGTTATCAGTCCTACAGAACTGGCACCTATCAAAGAAACTGTTATCAGTCCTATAGAACTGGCACCTATCAAAGAAACTGTTATCAGTCCTACAGAACTGGCACCTATCAAAGAAACTGTTATCAGTCCTATAGAACTGGCACCTATCAAAGAAACTGTTATCAGTCCTACAGAACTGGCACCTATCAAAGAAACTGTTATCAGTCCTATAGAACTGGCACCTATCAAAGAAACTGTTATCAGTCCTACAGAACTGGCACCTATCAAAGAAACTGTTATCAGTCCTATAGAACTGGCACCTATCAAAGAAACTGTTATCAGTCCTACGGAACTGGCACCTATCAAAGAAACTGTTATCAGTCCTATAGAACTGGCACCTATCAAAGAAACTGTTATCAGTCCTACAGAACTGGCACCTATCAAAGAAACTGTTATCAGTCCTACAGAACTGGCACCTATCAAAGAAACTGTTATCAGTCCTATAGAACTGGCACCTATCAAAGAAACTGTTATCAGTCCTACAGAACTGGCACCTATCAAAGAAACTGTTATCAGTCCTACAGAACTGGCACCTATCAAAGAAACTGTTATCAGTCCTATAGAACTGGCACCTATCAAAGAAACTGTTATCAGTCCTACAGAACTGGCACCTATCAAAGAAACTGTTATCAGTTCTACAGAACTGGCACCTATCAAAGAAACTGTTATCAGTCCTATAGAACTGGCACCTATCAAAGAAACTGTTATCAGTCCTATAGAACTGGCACCTATCAAAGAAACTGTTATCAGTCCTATAGAACTGGCACCTATCAAAGAAACTGTTATCAGTCCTACAGAACTGGCACCTATCAAAGAAACTGTTATCAGTCCTATAGAACTGGCACCTATCAAAGAAACTGTTATCAGTCCTACGGAACTGGCACCTATCAAAGAAACTGTTATCAGTCCTATAGAACTGGCACCTATCAAAGAAACTGTTATCAGTCCTACAGAACTGGCACCTATCAAAGAAACTGTTATCAGTCCTACAGAACTGGCACCTATCAAAGAAACTGTTATCAGTCCTATAGAACTGGCACCTATCAAAGAAACTGTTATCAGTCCTACAGAACTGGCACCTATCAAAGAAACTGTTATCAGTCCTACAGAACTGGCACCTATCAAAGAAACTGTTATCAGTCCTATAGAACTGGCACCTATCAAAGAAACTGTTATCAGTCCTACAGAACTGGCACCTATCAAAGAAACTGTTATCAGTCCTACAGAACTGGCACCTATCAAAGAAACTGTTATCAGTCCTATAGAACTGGCACCTATCAAAGAAACTGTTATCAGTCCTACAGAACTGGCACCTATCAAAGAAACTGTTATCAGTCCAATAGAACTGGCACCTATCAAAGAAACTGTTATCAGTCCTACAGAACTGGCACCTATCAAAGAAACTGTTATCAGTCCTACAGAACTGGCACCTATCAAAGAAACTGTTATCAGTCCTACAGAACTGGCACCTATCAAAGAAACTGTTATCAGTCCTACAGAACTGGCACCTATCAAAGAAACTGTTATCAGTCCTACAGAACTGGCACCTATCAAAGAAACTGTTATCAGTCCAATAGAACTGGCACCTATCAAAGAAACTGTTATCAGTCCTACAGAACTGGCACCTATCAAAGAAACTGTTATCAGTCCTACAGAACGGGCACCTATCAAAGAAACTGTTATCAGTCCTACAGAACTGGCACCTATCAAAGAAACTGTTATCAGTCCTACAGAACTGGCACCTATCAAAGAAACTGTTATCAGTCCTACAGAACTGGCACCTATCAAAGAAACTGTTATCAGTCCAATAGAACTGGCACCTATCAAAGAAACTGTTATCAGTCCTACAGAACTGGCACCTATCAAAGAAACTGTTATCAGTCCTACAGAACGGGCACCTATCAAAGAAACTGTTATCAGTCCTACAGAACTGGCACTTATCAAAGAAACTGTTATCAGTCCTATAGAACTGGCACCTATCAAAGAAACTGTTATCAGTCCTACAGAACTGGCACCTATCAAAGAAACTGTTATCAGTCCTACAGAACTGGCACCTATCAAAGAAACTGTTATCAGTCCTATAGAACTGGCACCTATCAAAGAAACTGTTATCAGTCCTACAGAACTGGCACCTATCAAAGAAACTGTTATCAGTCCTACAGAACTGGCACCTATCAAAGAAACTGTTATCAGTCCTACAGAACTGGCACCTATCAAAGAAACTGTTATCAGTCCTATAGAACTGGCACCTATCAAAGAAACTGTTATCAGTCCTACAGAACTGGCACCTATCAAAGAAACTGTTATCAGTCCTATAGAACTGGCACCTATCAAAGAAACTGTTATCAGTGAAAATATCTCACAAAAGTGGTCCTTTGACATAAATTTTGCTACTCTATATATTTGCATGATTTGATTTCCTGTCTATTCATATTCGTACTAGTATTTGTCGTCAAACTTAGCGAAACTGTGCCTAGTGTACAAAACCTAAAATAAAATAATAAAATTCAAGCAAAAATTTATAATACACTGTAACAAACCTGTCAGACCAGTTTCCAGAAGTTGGTTACTTTATCAACAACACATAACTCTATTTAGGGGTGGATTATTTGACTTTTTAGGGGGAGGGGTGGGTGATGTGGTCCATGCAAACAATTACTGACAATACATACCCTTTATATAGGGTGGTCCATATGACGTTTGAAGGGGGATGGGTAGGTGATTTGGTCTGTGCAAGCAATTCGCGATAGCACATTTCTCTATTTAGGGGGAGGACAATTTTACTTTAAAGAGGGGATGGGTGGGTGATTTGTGATTTGCTACTGTGATTTGTGCAGGACATACCGTAAGTTTATCTAACTTTGATGTTACCACAAACTGCAATCCACTCAGGTTGGTAAAACTGAAAGCATAGTTATTAATATAAAAAAAAAAACAAGATCAGAGATTGGTACCAATTATCAATTGGTTTGCAAATGCTTTCGATGCTGCCTTGGAATAAAATCGAATTGTGAGTTGACGTAAAAATGAAAACCATTTGCTTGGGAATTCATTGCGCTTATTTTTTCAGGTGTGAACAGAAACCGTTTCAAAGCTCCTTCACCTTGGTGATTTTTCTTTGACTGCGTTACACTCATCAACAATTCAGTTTAAGAACAACATTTCGCAAATAGAAAATGTTTAGAAAATTTCAGCAACTAGTGGACAAACCTGTCAAGAATGGTACTAGATTCCAGTGACGACAATTGATCTTTGACACGGCCTATTAGTTCCATTTCAAGACCTCTTGTCTGTATACAGTCAAGAGCACTAATCCACCATGGACATTCGTTATCTGTCTACAAATAAAAATGACGACAAAATTCAAAGGACTGCCACTTTGTTTGTACATAATGAAGACGTGTTTAGAATCTGAGATACAAATCACTTGAATTCCCAATTGCAATTTAGAATTCAAATAAGCAAGGAAATTTCTTTCAAGAAATGCTCCAGCAAATGTGATTGTCTTCTTTGTAAAATGTTTTGATTCGTGAGCATAAACTACATCTAAATATTCACTGATCTTCAAGTTTCTTGAGACATTGAAGTCTTTTTGAACATTATTTATCATTTATCTGCATGTAAAGTAATTTATTTAGACCTGATATCGTGTCATGTTGCCAATTGAAAATTGCTTTATTGCACATGACATCAAGTTAGCCACTTTGGACAAACATGATAAAGAATGACTGAACTACCTTATTTTCCAGTTCCTGCGTGTGCTTGGTAGCATGCTCTAGGTTAGCTAAGGCTGTTTCAACTTGTGCATTGGGCTTGATCATGTATTCTTTGATATGATTCTCTATCTGAACCAAAACACATTCAAACATTATGTGAAATATGTAGTAAAATGAAGGGGGTAGTGAGCGTGGAAGGAACTCTCCCCAATCAGTATGCCATAACGTCTCTATACGTTGTAGTGATCCAGATCCAGGATTTTCCCCAGGGGGGGAGGGGGATGACATGTATCTGTTTTTGTCAGAAAAAAAATTATTTGAATTCAAAAAAGAGCAAGTTCTAAATAAAATGATGATAAACCCCCCCAAAAACCTTTCCAAAAAGCAATAGCAAAATTTGTGCACGAAAATCTGGAAAAAAAGAATATCCTCAATAAATGACATGGGTGGTCACTAATGCAGTAATTATTAGTCACAAAAAAAATAAATAAATTGCCTTTGCCTTTGATCTGAGCTTCAGGGAGAGGGGGGAGGGTTTGGATCCACCCCTGATATGTGTTTAAATTGAGTATTCCATTGGAACCCTGTTAATGCAGCCAATAAAGAGACATCTCAAGGCAGCCATATAAAAGGTTTGTTAATTATCCAGGATTTACAGATAATAGCAGTATAGGGTTCAACTTACTCTGTCTGCAAGAGTGTCATCTTCTACTGTTCTAGAACATCCATTTCCACCACTTGTAAGCAAGTCATTCAGATTGTGCAGTGTATGGAGTTTCTGTGAACAAACAAGCACAACATAGAATTAGATTTCTTTCACACTTGTGAGTGAACAGGATTGAATAGACTTGTTCCATTCTGAGTGACTGACACTAATCATTAACATTCTGTTTTTGATACTCGCGAGTGACAAAGCCCACTTGTTACTCGCACACGAGTGGATGCAGCCTTACTCGTTACCGGTACTGTATGCTACAGATTCTGAAAATAAACTTGAGCATGTAATATACTTCAATAAACTGCAATCTTAAGGGAACGTTTTTTTTTCAATGACATACCTGTAATTTGTCTGTTCTGACATACTGTTCATGTTCCTTCCAGGAGTGCATGGACTCACGATAGAGATCAACAGCAGTGTTAAACTGAGACAAGAACAAAGATTTTATGAGAACTGAAACTTATATCAAAAGCTTTCCTTTCATTGCACTTTTTACATCTGACAAAGCTTCACGTTACTGAAACCTGAAAAAAAGATTCAACTGTGGTACCAGGGTAAAATAGGGTTCATTGAAAAGAATGATAAACATGTGTCCAGTTTTGGGAACAGCCACCCATCTGTGTTCATTTCATGCACCTAAATAATCTCTATTGAGAGTTGACAACGTTTCTTAAGAAAGTCAAGAGACAAAGCTATCCTGGTGCATGGGGATGGACCATAACTTACAATAATAGAGACTCAAGGTTGATCAATGGATAAAGGGCCAAAATCAAATACCCATCATACTTAGCGATTATTATAATAATCAAACAATGGTTCTATTACCTCTTCCTTTATGATATGAATCCCTGCCAGACCTGAATATACAAATATGTAAATTAAATGAAAGTCACTCTTTAAATAAACGATCTCCAGTTGGAAATTCTAATCTTTCTGATCACTCTTACAGTACAAACAAACTTGAACACAGTTGTTACTTGAAAGCAGCATAGAGCTAAGGTGTTTGGGAATGCAAGGAAAACATTCTCTTTTGTCCTTACCATGATTCCTAATGATATAGTGCTTAACTCTCATCACTCTTTCCGCATACTATGTACGAGAGATGAGAAGCAACTGAGTACGAGTTTGCAGCTCAGCATGAAGCTTAAAACTGTGATAAGTAATTGCATACTTCTATGTCTACCTTTTAGCCAATCAGCAATTGAGATGCAAAGTGTAAACTCGGTGATTATAGGATCAAAGCGTGGGTATACATGTAGATATACAAATGCATTATACATTGCTGTACTTTTGATTTGTGCTGTAACAGCCAATTGAATATTTTATTTTATTTATTCAGCTTCCCACTTTCTTTCAAAATGTTTCTTTTTTTCACTTACCATTGATAGCAAAAAGCAGTTGTCTGTGTGCTTCTTCGCATTCTAGCTTTGCTTTTGCTATCAAGTTCTCTAGTAGTTGGTCCATGGTCAATGTACTGAAGAAAAAGAAAAATTTCCATGTTAGAGCATATTCTCATTGCCAGTAATTTGAGTTTATCTTTTGAAGTCCCTAAATGCCATGGTTCTCCATCACTTTTACCATACCTTTTGCATTATCTTCCACAACCAATAATGTTCAGAAATAATCAGCCAACTCAAGAGTTTTTTCTATCTGGCTACCATTTTGTGTTGGACAATATAGATAATCAGAATAAGAAATGACTTTCCATGGCCCTGAACATAATGGAAGAAAAACCCCGAAATATGATGACTTGACTGGCAGGATTTCTATGACCAGTATGAACCCTGGTTTATGTATGGCGTTCCATTTCCGCCAAAATTCAACCTGCTAATTCAACATTGTACTTTTGAAATTTGTGCTAATTTCACAATTCGACTTTCAAGTTTATATTTTCTTGTGGTCACTTTACAATTCAACATTGTACTTCCAAGAATTGAACATTGTACTTTACGTAATTCAACATGCAACATTCGCGATTCGACTTTGTACTTTTCACAATCGAACATTCAACTTTACAACTTGCTTCGTTTGAATATCCAACCGCAATCCAATCACCATCAGTCATCGTGGGCTAGAAATATCAAAAATTATTCCCCAATAGGGGTATTCAACCAGCCCTCCCTACACCGTACAGACTCAAGGTACAGGTAAGCATTTATAGTGCCTTTATAGAACAAAAGATTTCAGAAATTCCACACTTGCATAATCAAAAATGAAAACGATAATAATATTATAATAAATAAATAAATAAATTAGTTATTAATCAATGGTTATTAGTCAATGGCTTCAAAATTCATTCATTTACTAAATATTTTCTATTGATTTATTAAATAAATAGAGTTGTATAAAAAACTGAAAACAATGTCATAGTATGCTAATTTTCCCCGCAACATTGAAATGGCTTCTGAGTCTAAATATAACACACTATGCATCTTTCCACCAATCACAGCAAAGCATTCCCACGCCAGAGAATAGACTGCAACAAAGGCAAACAACAGCAATGTGAATTTTTTAAATTATTATAATATTATCATCGTTTTCATTTTTGTTTCGTTATCGTTTTTTATTGAATGTTTATCGTGTACTTTTAAAAAAGTTGTAAGGAAATGTGTTTTTTTTTTAGACTGTGACAGGGAAACTTCAGTGAGTAAGACAAAACTCCGGTGGGGGAGGGGTGGGTAAAATTTGGATCATCGTTGTATTTATTGACTCATTGACTGATGGCGATTGGATTGCGGTTGGATATTCAAATGAAGCAAGTTGTAAAGTTGAATGTTCGATTGTGAAAAGTACAAAGTCGAATTGCGAAAGTTGCATGTTGAATTACGTAAAGTACAATGTTCAATTCTTGGAAGTACAATGTTGAATTGTAAAGTGACCACAAGAAAATATAAACTTGAAAGTCGAATTGTGAAATCAGCACAAATTTCAAAAGTACAATGTTGAATTAGCGGGTTGAATTTTGGCGGAAATGGAACGCCATATTTATGGTCTGAGTGATTTTGGGAAATGGCATGGTAATGATACTACATAACATTATGGCAGATTAGCCTCCGGTGCAGACGTCTTATGTGGTTCCCCGAAAAAAAAGCTTGCACACCGGCGAAGAAAAAAGATATATTTAATATAACATTATTATTTATGTCAGTTGTTTCCATGCTAAATTACCTTTTATGCATTGCAAGAAATCCTCCTCTGACTGCTTGGGGATGACAGCAAGCTTGCCTTAATCGCAATAGAGGTGTGAGCATCTGAGAAGATGAAATAACAAAAAATATCTTAGACTATGCTTCTTAATACATACATTACAATGCTGTAGCTAAAACAATGTAAAACAAGTGGCAGAGGTTTCCCAGTTCTTCTACTACATCATGACAGCAGCTGTCTATATCATTTATATATTTATATTTTAAATTATTGTCAACAAAAACCTATGTATGTAAAATATTTGACACAGTGACAATAAATTTCCTTTGCCTTTACAGTTAACCAGAGGTACATTTATTTTACCAAATGTTCAAAGGTGCACACTCTTCAGCCACTCTCTGTCACTGCCCCTTGTCTGGGTATTCAAAGCTACTACAAGGTACATTGAATACAGAAAGTCTAAAAAGAATGAGTATTGGTAGTGCACAGGGAAGATTTCTGATCTTTCATACCAAACGCCATACACTAACCAACAGTCCCATCCTATATGATAATTATTTGACGTTATGATTTATACACTTACCATGCTGACAGTATGCCTATCAAGACTACTCAGCTTTACATTGACTTGACCAAATCGACCCAGCAGCTGAAAAAAAAATAAAATAAAATAAAATAATAATAATAATAATAATAATAATAATAATAATAATAATAATAATTTTTTTTTTTTTTTTTTTTTTTTTTTTTTTTTTTTATTTTAATAATAATAATAATAATAATAATAATAATAATAATAATAATAATAATAATAATAATAATAATAATAATAATAATTTTTTTTTTTAATAATAATAATAATAATAACAACAACAATAATAATATTTTACATTTGAAATGGCTAAAAATCTTATATACAAATTACATGATTGTAGGACTAATGTTCATTTAGATAAAAAATGTTCGTTATATAATATACTCTATATCTATAAATATAAATGCAGAAATGATAATTAATTCTTAAAAAAAAAAACAATGGATATATAATAGTACTAAGAGAAAGAAAAAATAAATAAATCAAAAATAAAAAAATATATAACAAATATATATATATATATGTACAAAAAGATTTAAGCTACATTTGATATAAAATTGTCAATAGTAAAGTCAGTGTTCAAAGTTTCAAATGTCCTCCTTTTAACTCTAGTTCCTCTAAGGCATACGAGAGAGCATCTTAAAAGAGCAAAGGAGACTTTGGATCTAATCCAGGTCATCGTCGTTGAATATGTTTCTCCTTTCTTAGTGGATATTAACTCTGCTAAGCGTTTATGGTACATCATGCATTCGGGTCCCATTCCTCCAGTTGTACTAAAGATCAGCGGTGTAAACGATCCTTGTTCAATTTCTAACACTCTAGTGGCATACTTCCTCTTCTTCTCGTTTTCATGTTGTTTGAAGATTTGCTCAGAGGTCTTTTCGCGATAGCAGTCTGCATAAGGGTGGAATACCCGAACGTCAAAGTATGCAGATCGCTGTCGCTCCCAAAATCCTCTCGCCATAATGTCAAGACGAGCGTCTCTTGAGGTATTAGCACCATTATTAAGGACTTCTCCAGTGATTTGTTGTAGTGGAGGCTCTGTCTGTACATCTTTACAAACGGTTCCCAGAAGGGCTGCTTCAAGATCTCTTATCTCGTTGTGCCGTTGGATGACAAATCCACCATTTCTGCACGTCATAGCATGGTTTATGTCAAAAATATCCCCACACACACAGCGGTTCGGGATATCTGTAAATTCCCAGTTGTATCTCAGCTTCAGTGCATCTCTGAACTCTCCTTTATTTAGATCGTATCCAAGGTCCTTGAGCGGTATGACTGAAAGCCAGCTTGAGGCGCCTTTCTCAGAGGCTTGGTTTTTTACTTTAAGCAAAGTTGACGATAATATGCTCTTGACCATCCCATCATTCTCTCTAAGATTTTCTCGTTTTCTGTTCATGGCTTGAGTCTTTGCAGTTCTGATGTCCGTTTCTTCTGGAACATTGTGTATCTGGTCAACTATGCGCTGAACTAGAGGTTTAGTAATAATCAATGAGGCTTGATGCTCTTGGGGAGCTGACTCCACAGGGTTCGTGAATCCTAGCCCACCCAAGCGTACCGGAAGTGCCAGTAGTTTACGATCTTCGTCGTTGATATGATGATCTGTAATGGCAGGAATTAGAAGTCTAGATATAGCTTCCTCAAGTGGCTCTAAAAAATCAGTTATGTTGGGTAAAGTTCTTATGAAGTAGGTCCATCGATGACGCAGACCAAAACTGAAAGCTGCATAGCATGCTTGAGGTTGTGTAATTGCGAACTCTGCCAGCTTAGTTACTTGACCAATCCATTCGTCAACTTTATCTCCGATATATTCTTCTAGAAAAGCTGTAGATCCCAACACTGCACCTAGGTGCTTGTGTCCTTCCGATGTCACATTAATTGCAGTTTCAGCAAAAACGTCCCTTGCGGCTTCTTCCTTCTCAGGTTTAGTTATTAACCAACACTTCTTAGCATTCGGAAAGTAGCCTAGAGGAGGTCCACTTTCCAAAAGCACGCTCCACCACTTTTTGAGCTCACACAGTGTACCACTTCCAGCTGCGTCATCAGCGAACCAACATTGCTTGGTTGCACTAGAAACTTGTAGATGAGAGATGAGTGGCTGTAGACTAATGGCATATAAACTCATGGCAAGCGGATCTCCTTGTGTAGTGCCTTCCGAAGATTTCAACTCTTGACCACCAACGACAAATAGCCGCGCAGGATGTCTGTAAGTGTTGATAGCATATGTAGCCATAAGTGGACACAGAACTCTTATGTTGTGCAGCGATGCAGATCTATTCAAAGCATTAAAAGCGTTTGAAGCATCAATGAGTAAAACAGCATCTGAATCATCAGCTTCGAAGATGATTCGCATGGCATGGATGGCGGCTTCGTTTCCACTTTTCAATCCAGCACAAACTTGTAGAGAACCACTAGCTTCAATGATATCGGACTTAATCACCTTTGTAACACACTTGCCGATTATCCTGCGTAGAACCTCTCCAACACCAATCGGTCGGACTGCTCCTTCTCCCTTATCAAGAGGTATGAGACGGCATGATATTAAAGCTTCAATACTTGAAGGATCCACGTATTCTGTACAGAGTCGTCTTGCCATCAGAGCAATAGCATCACAGAGATCTTTTCCAGACTTCTTAAAGGCTTTTGAAGATAACATTCTCCTAAATCCATCTGCATCGATTCCGCATGGACCTCCAGAGCCTTTGGTTCTTAAGGCAGCCTCACGTACCATCTCACCGTCTATTTCAAGGAATAACGTGTCAGGGACATCTTCAATTGGACCAAATAGTAAGGACCCTAATTGGGCTCCCTGTGCATTTGGATGTTTTTCTTTCAGTTGTTGTAGAACGTCATCACTTAATAATATAATAATAATAATAATATAATAATAATAATAATATAATAATATAATAATAATAATAATAATAATAATAATAATAATAATAATAATAATAATCTACCAGCCGTAGAGAAAACTTCAGCAAACGAATCATCTACCAATTATGCTCGAAGAACAAAAGTGAAAGCGAAACAACAAGCTCAAGAACAACTAAAGAACAACTGGGAGGAAAAACCGTTACATGGAAAGTACCCGCGACGCCTTAATGACAACGATGTGGATCAAGCACAAACAAACAAATGGCTAAAAACATCAGGCCTTAAATCTGAAACAGAAGGATTCATCATTGCCGCTCAAGACCAGTGTATCAAAACAAACTACTACAGAAACAAGATTCTTAAAGATGGCTGTAACCCGATGTGCAGAATATGCGGTCAACATCTAGAAACAATCGATCATGTTGTATCGGGATGTCCAGAGCTTGCTAAAACAGAATATATACATAGACATAACAAAGCAGCGATGTACATTCATTGGAAACTTTGTAAATATTATGACATAGACGTTACAGAAAGATACTACAAACACGAACCAACGACAGTCACTGAGAACGATCAAGTAATAATCCTATGGGATATGCCTATACAAACTGACAGAGAGATCACAGCAAACCGCCCAGATATTGTAGTTAAGGACAAAGTAAACAAAACATGTTTATTGATAGACATGTCTGTACCCACAGAAAGAAACATCTCTATTAAAACTATGGAAAAACTATCTAAATATAAAGACCTGGAAATTGAAATTGAAAGAATGTGGGGCCTGAAAGCTACAACTGTACCTGTGATTATAGGCGCCCTTGGACTAATAAAGAAGGGATTAGATAACTTTATTAATAGAATACCAGGAAACATCAAAGTTATTGAGTTGCAAAAGATAGTACTTCTTGGTACAGCCCATATACTAAGGAGGACATTATCATATAAATAATATCCAATCACAAAATGTAAATATAGATGCCTTATGCTCAAGGGATGAACATGGTTCTATATTGTTGTAAAATGATGAAAGGAAAAATAAATCTAGATAATAATTATAATAATAAAATAAATAAATAAATAAATTAATTAATTAATTAATTAAATAAATGAATGAATGAATAAATAAATAAATTAATAAATCAATCAATAAATCAAATAACATTAATTCAAGTTGACTATTTTATTTAGTCAAACTGTGAATCATCCCAACTAACCCTAACAGCCCAAGAAGAGGATTCTTCTTGTTGTCTTTGATAGAAGTGTTCCTCCACTGGTGAGAACCTTAGCCTGACTAGGTGTTCAGTCTGACATGGTAAGTGAATCTACAAAACCAAACATGATACAATGAATTATCCAGGTTGACTTTGCTCTAAAACAGCTCCCTTTTTAAGAAAAATGGATCTCAACTTTTTTGGAATTCATGGCAATCACTCAGGGGTAAATTCTAAAAGTTGAAGATGTACACAGTGTAATATTTGCTATGAAGGATTTGTATTTGACAAGTTATGATATTTTATACTTAGCACTGTTACTCCTACAATAAGTCACACAACCAAAAGCTTTGTGCACAATAATTGAAAGAACATTACAACTTTTTTTAGCCACTAATTACACCTTATATGCTAAATATGTTCCTAATTATTCCACACAAAGGTACAAAGTGAACCCTAGTGTGAATTGTTGTGAATAGTTCACAAGTCAGCTATATAATCCAATATTGCAATTATAGTCATAACAGTACTACAGTACCTCATCCAAGACATCTTTCTTTGCTGTTCTCCATAGAATCCCAGCTAAAGCATCTTTCAAGGGCTCTTTACAGCCTCTCATGTAAGGATCAGACAACAATGTCTTCCACCAGACTTTTTGACAGTATGGATACACACCCAGAAACAGCAACAAGCCATAAAGATCTAGAAACATTTCAGTAAAACAAATCCAAATCAATGCTCCACCAATGACCAGACATTATATGGATTATAATGTAACCTTCCACAGAATAACTTCAATGTTTACGTCCAAGGGCAAATCCAGAGGGGAGTGGGGTAGGGTGTGCACATCCTGATCTCAGACAAATGTTGGAGTGATTACCAGATCACACGTGCTCCATGTTATGCTGTAATATCAAAACTCGATTTTTTTCTGACTAATAGACAGTATATAAATCTGTAGACTTCTACATGCCAAGCGTTACAAAGAAATTGACACAGTCAAACCTCCATTATCCAGGCCTCGATTATCTGGACATTTCAATTATCTGGATTTTCTCTTCTGGTCCCAATTTATTCATGAATATTAATGTACATGATTATTCATGATGGCTTTTCGGAAAAAATGACTAGAAAGAGATTAGCTGCTAGAACTTGTTGGGTTTATTGTTGTTTTGGCAGCAAAGCACTTCTCATTTTTAATATTGTAAATAACTATTTTTCAAATGACTTCGTTTGAATTTGGTTACCGTAGAATTCCACCACTCTGGACTAATTGATAATCATATTTTTGTTCCAGACTCAAATTTTAATATTCATTTTTTCAATTATCTGGACCCTCAATTATCCGGACTTTTCTGATCTGGTCTTATCTGTTTTTCAAAAAACATTGCCAACAATCTGTCTGCTAGATAGATTGATTTTCATGTGACTGTTAAAGAGACAAACATACTAGGTAATATTTAGAAGTAAAAGCTAAACCCATTGTTTTCTATTATGTTGACGTTTGTGGAAGGATTAAAATGTTTTGAAGTTGTCATCATTCAGCTCAAAACAGTAATCTCACCTTCCAGTCCTTTTTGTATCGGTGTTCCAGTCACACACCATCGATGAACACAATCCAGTTTCAATGCCATCTCTGCTGCCTTGAAAACAAAAACATAAATAAATAAATAAATAAATAAATAAATAAATAAATAAATAAATAAATAAATAAATAAATAAATAAATAAATAAATAAATAAATAAATAAATAAATAAATAAATAAATAAATAAATAAATAAATAAATAAATAAATAAATAAATATTATTTATAAATAAATAAATAAATATTATTTATAAATAAATAAATAAATAAAACAATCTAAATAAAATAATCTGAATTGAATCAATCAATGAATAAAGGAATAAAGTTACATAATTATCATTAATTTCATTTAGTAACAGATGAAACTAAATGATGAGATACATTTTTCTCGATTTTGTTCATAAGCAACAATTGAAAACATAAAACCATATTCTATTTCTATTTCTTATAGACATTCCAGTTTGAATTACGTTTTACCAGCCATAGGTTTTGATGTGAGTTTATCTGATACTAATATGCAAATGACTGCAGTTACATAATTATAGTAATAATGGCTTACATAAACCTACTTTTGCTGTCGTAGTTTCTACCATTTGTGCTTCATCCAGACAAATCTGCAATCAAAATGTAACATGACTACAAATTATGTAACCATAACAATTTTATTACATATTATTAAATGGTTTTGTTATACAGCTGTTATGGAAGGTGCCTCTGGATTTGTACTCTTTTGAAGTTGATAAAACCATAACTTTCCATGACTTTTTCCAGGAATTTTTCATAATTTTTGTTTAAATTTTGGGTTGACAGCATAGCAATAGAAATGGTCATGGTAATATTAGTTCTTACCCTCCAGAAGTTGACAGCTGTCAGTGGACTTGGTAGAGCCATGTATCTTTTTTGATACCTCATATTTCTCCCTTAGAAAAACAAATAATATTCAGTATTAATTACTTTAACATTTTTCATTTACTTCATTTCATCATTTTTATTTTCTTTCTTTTTCCTTTTAATATTTCTTTTAAGACCTCAATATTAATAAATTGTAAAATATATTAGCTAACTGCTTCTATAGGCCGATTTACATGGTACGATTTGTCGTATGCGATTTGTAGTATACGACTAGTCGTAACTTCTAAAACTAGTCGCTCGCACTCTAAAACGTGTTTTAGAATGTCCTACGACTAGTTTTAGAATGTTTTGAGCCTCAGGACTAGTCGTATACTACAAATCGCATGCGACAAAAATTGTACCGTGTAAATCAGCCTTATCAGTTTACCTGTTACAGTTAGCTTCTGCATTATAAATTATTCTAGTTTTTAGATTAGTACAACTTTGTAAATACTGGCACTAAATAAATATATGATCACTGATTCATTGATTGATTGACGGACACTCCCTCTCTACGATGCTTAATATGCCTATTTCTGCGACTCTTAAATAATAACAACCACACAAAGCATTGATCAAAGTTGAGAAGGCTTCTTTAACAAAATGCAGAGACTGGCATTTAGATTGGAAGTTAAAGTGTAGCAATATTCAAACCCCCAGCACAGTGGCAGTCAATAAATCATTATGATGATCAACTGATTTCATTTCTGCAATAATCTCAACTTTCCTGTAGTTTACATTCAATCATTAACTTAAAGGCAATTAATTACACGTAATTTCACATGAATTATGGACCATTTCAACCAACAATTCCAAGGACTGTCAATTTTTATCTCTAACTTACAATTATAATAAAGGCAAGAAATAACACAGTCAGGCTGATATCTAGTATCTAAAAAAATGAGATATTTTATGATTACAATACCATTTTCTTTGGTTGCATGATGAAATTCAGCTCTCAATGTTGAATAAGTAGTAAGAATAACATCATTGTCACTTATTTCCTCAGGAGACATAAAGCCTATCTTGTTCACTCCTTTATATACCTAGAAAGACAACAATTGATTATTACTAAGGCTTCTGTAGGGAAGCTGACCTGTTGACGACTTCTTTCTTTTTCTTAATAATATTGCAAATGAAAAGCTTGCTGCTAGCATTTGGTAGGTGGACAACTTAAAAATGAAAAGTATGTTTTTTTACTGTTAGGGTTAGAAAACATTGCAAATGATTTTAATGTACATGTATTATTATTTAAGCTTCAACTTTTTGGCAGGGCCGTGGTAATATTTGAGTATTACTTATAAAAATTGACCAATCAAAATTTATTGCCACAATCAGAGATTGATCTAGTTATAAATAGGAATGAAAATTGTCATGATTTAGACAATGCTGTCTTACAGTCCATTTCATGGCCCCATTTTACAAACTTAAGCTATTTGGTATTGTGTTGATGGGATATTTTCAAAAACTCATAAAGAGGTTGAAACATTACTAGTGACATCACATGATGTTGGTTCCATATTCTGGAATATTCAATTTTTCATGAAAAGTCTTCCTAAAAAAAACAACAAAAAAAACACACACACAAAAAAAGTTATCTTTTGTGATATTTTAAGAGAAATTGTCCCTTGGCCTGCCTTTATTTCAAGCCCTCGAAATTAAATTAAAAGCAGGCAAAACAACCATCTAAGACATTACTGTTCCATCATCAATCTGGTACTTATAACTAAGCCTACCATCAGGTTATTTGATAGCAATATACCATTCCACATACCATAAGCTTAAGTGCTCCTTGAGCAACATGTCTTCTGATTTCATCTTCCCACTGATGGACTATAGTCTCTGGAGAGATTATTAATGTTGCCCTTGATGGAATTGGTGGCTAGAATAAATAACTGAAATTATCAAATATCATATAAATGTATTAAACAACAAATGTGGGCCCATGGATAAGAATACTTACTCTATTTACTGAACAATTAGGGCAAAGGAACTCATAATCTTGATAGCCTTGAACACATTTTGAATGTAACCAAATTGAGCACTTGGAACATTGCACAATGCTTGAATCCCCCTGAACAGTTCCGCAAATACATTCACATCTAACTCCAGTCAATTGACCAGTTTTGTCAGAGACCTTTGATTGCGGCGAAGAATTGTGAACAGCCTTCAACTGTAAAGATGGAGACATACAGATTGTTGACTGTGGTGTTGTAGCCATAGCAACCATTGACTGTGGTGTTGTAGCCATAGCAACCATTGACTGTGGTGTTGTAGGCATAGTTACTGTTGGCTGTGGTGTTGTAGCCATAGCAACCATTGACTGTGGTGTTGTAGCCATAGCAACCATTGACTGTGGTGTTGTAGCCATAGCAACTGTTGACTGTGGTGTTGTAGCCATAGCAACTGTTGACTGTAGTGTTGTAGGCATAGCAACTGTTGACTGTGGTGTTGTAGGCATAGCAACTGTTGACTGTGTTGTTGTAGACATAGCAACTGTTGACTGTGGTGTTGTAGGCATAGCAACTGCTGACTGTGGTGTTGTAGTCATAGCAACCATTGACTGTGGTGTTGTAGGCATAGCAACTGTTGACTGTGGTGTTGTAGGCATAGCAACTGTTGACTGTGTTGTGTGCATAGCATTCCTTGACTGTGGTGATGTTTGCACTGTTGATTGTGTTGTTGAATGTAGTTCTGTTATATCATCATTGTTTGTTAACGGTGATACTGTTCCTCCATTCATGATAGGTTCTTTGTTCTTGGGGCTGTGTAATTTGCTTGTCAGTTGAGATGGAGTTTCACATGGTTTAGGGTTACTAAGTAAACAGGCTATGACTTCTACTGTTTTGCCAAGACCCATTTCATCTGCAAGTATTCCTCCACGTGGAAGTTGAGGTTTAGGAAAATACTTAGTAGTGATCCTGAAAATACAAAAATTAATGTAAATTCAATCATTCATTTAATCATTATAATAAGTATCTTTACTAGGTTACAGATAAAGCAAAATACTTTTTTTTTTTTCAACCTGGCCTCTACTTAATCTTAACACAATTTTTACATTCAATTTCTCAATACTGCTGCTTGTTGCATAGGTAAACATTCTTTTTTAAATTTTTGCAAGGTTTCAAAGGCCTTCAACATAATAGGCTGAGGCCTCAAATGGTACATACAGTATCAAACAGTAGCCTGTTAACTATTAATTTCAAGACAGAAATGAGCTAAATCCATGGAACTTAATTTATTGCCTATTTCGCCAACTTAAAGAATTGGTTTGTGGATATTAATATGGTACCTTCCATTATACGGATTGTAGAACAGTACTTTCTTGTCCAGTGTTATGCACTTCCTCCAAAGAATATGAAGATCTAATTATTAATTAATAAAACACACACACAAATCATCATCTGTTTAAAATATTACAATTGTGAATAAGGACAAGATGCATTATCCTATATTGACTAGTTTGACATCAGTTTGTGTCATGGGTTCTTGTGATACCATTTGCGATGCCT
This sequence comes from Diadumene lineata, assembly GCA_918843875.1. Lineage (NCBI taxonomy): Eukaryota > Metazoa > Cnidaria > Anthozoa > Actiniaria > Diadumenidae > Diadumene > Diadumene lineata. The sequence continues at coordinate 9,222,857 of OU974079.1, forward strand.
ATATGTAATTTACTGATCTGTATTTGGTTCACACAGTAGGGTATTGCACGAGACAGTGTTTTGTGTTTTTTTGTTTTCAAGATTTCCAATGACTCATACATAACTACGTAGTAATATAGTTAATATGTAACACTGTTTCAAGGCAAGCTACAGTAAATAAAAAACATTACACCAATGAGATGTAATAGTGCCCATACCAATAAATTACCTTTAATATCATCCTGTGGTGCACTTTCTCTTGACAACATCCAAAGAACAGCCTGCTTTTGATAAGCACGTAACGTTGGCTTTAAGTAGGGATGTTGATGGTATGTTAGTCCATTTTTCACATGTTCACTCCCTGAATGTTTCTGGTACAACGTGGGTTTTTTGTCCATGACTGATTTGAAAAGATCATCAAATCCTATTGAGTCCTCTACAATATCATCCAAAACATTCATAACTTCATTTGAGTCATTCAGAGTAATTTCAAAAAAATGTTCCACTATTACTTTAAGCAACTTGTCAGTCTTCCTCATTGTTGTATCTTGACTTGGAAATTGGAAACTTGTCAGTGCTGACTCACGCAAGCATACCAACACATTCCAACAACTGTCAAGAATAGATACTTCACGTGGCAAAACAAGAAATAAAACTCCTTTCTTCTGCAAATACATAATTGCCTCTATCATATCATATGGTAAACTAGGCAGTGCTTCCATGGATAAGCCCCGTAGATATTCTGGTAAAACATTATTGGTATTTTCTTCGTTACTACTCGATTCGTTGGTCACTAGTTGGTCTAAATCAATAGTCACACGACATGAATGTTCACTTGTGTTACATAAACTTCTACTATCGACCAAATCTAAATTAAAAGTACCAACAATGCAATGCCACGACTTTGGTAATGAGGTATGTATGAACAAACTATCGGGTTCTTTTTTTGTTTGTTTGACTCTTTGCCTCTTTTTCTGCGAAGTTTCAAGCTCACTTGTACTTTTACAAACTCCCTTCTCATCCTCCACGTCGTGGAAGTCGAGATGTCCAATGAACAGATCTTCTAAACTCCACTTCAATTTTTGCTGCTTTTCACTGTTCAGTTTCACGGGAGCGCTTTTTTTCCTTTTTCTGCTAGCCATACTAACACAAAATAAATTAAATGGATTTCATTTAATCCATAGTTTTCAAAGAGAGAGGTTTTGTTTTGCGTTTCATTTGCTTCTGGGACTCTCATCAAAACATCTTCAACTCTGCCGCCATGTTGTTTTCGTCCTTAGTGCTCTTGTCCGAGAACATATGATGGGGCCTGGGTGCTTAGCATCACAAATCAAAATGGCGGCAAAAAGTTGTATTCACGAGTGCTGCTAAAAGAATGCATAAATGGATCGAGTGAAGGAAATCAATGAGATTTCCACAACTCTGAATAAATCTAGAGCCAAATTTGATCAATACTTATCCAAACTTGGATGGGATGAACAACTTCTGTTAAAAGTAAGATATTCAATCAATTTGATAAATTCAGATGCAGAATCACAATTTGTTGTCCAACACTGTGAACTTACATCGATTGTTATTGTAAGTTTGATTTCTTTTGATTGCACAGCCAGACAAATCAGATTATACCAACTGTACAGTGAAAAAAGAACACTACGTACCAAAATCGTCCCTGCAACAACATGTCTACAAATGTCAGATTAAAAAGGAAGGTCAGGACCCAAAGGTATTGTAAGGCATATTTATATAAAGCCCTGTAAAGATTATCACAAGCAAGCACAGTCCAAAGGGCAAATACAAGCATAACCGCTAGCTAAAACAATAAAAAGTTAGGATCGATAAAGTAAGTGATTGTCAGAGTACATTCCCAACATTTGAAGTTGATTGCTTAAAAGCTGCAGAATATTTTATGGAATATTAAAGATGTTACAAGTTTGCTGGAAATGACGACAGGGTATACCAAACTGGAAAAATTGCCATAAGAATTGTACCTAAAAATTTTGGCGATACTTCCAGTTTCTGCCAACGTGTAAAAGTTTTTAAAAATCGGTCAAATATTCACATTTGAAGCAATTGTCTTCAAACTTAGGGAATGCACTCTGAGAACTACCTACTTTATCCATAACTTTTATCTTTCTAAGTGTTTGGCACTTAAAGAATTTCCTGTCTCAATTAGCCACAAGCACTATGACGTCACATGTGAACAAATCTATTGTTTTAATGCAGAGAATCATTGGCAAAAGAGGGGATTCAACATCTTAAAATCAATGAAAAATAGGGTAAAAGTTCACTTATAATTTTGGAACAAATTATAAGTATACGTACAATGCCAAATGTATTAAAGGAAAAATATTTTGCCAGAAATAGTTGCATTTTTATTCAAGACATGTAAACAAGCCATGACGTCATAGTGCTTGATGGCAATTGCAAGTGCAAGAAGGAATTTTTTGTTGTTGCACTTGTGCCATCTGCCCTAAGGCTTGTGAAATTTCCATGTAAATTGTAACTTTTTTGTGTTTGCAAATGTATTTATCAGCCAGGTATGTAACATGAAAAGAGATATACGAATCATTGTTTAGACTGTAGACTGTCATTGTTTTTCTTAATGTCCTTGTTCCTTTTCTATTAGGAAGTTTGTCCAAGCTCGCATTTTTTCTACAAAAACTCTTTGGCAGTAGTTCCAGTTATCATAGGTATGTATTTATAAATAATAAAACAGATTAAACAAAATCAGTTTATTATTGATTTATTAAATATTTTGTTCAACATGTATGGTGCTCTTTATTTTTAATATTCTCAACTTTCAACAACCATTCTTTATTCAGACATATCAATATATCATTAAAACAAAATCAAATTGTTTTTACCTTAACTCACTTAGACAAGAAGACATATGAACACTTCAAAGAAATATCAAAAGAATCTCAAGGGTAAGTCTGCACTCTTGTTGTACCTTTAATAGATGTTAAAATAGTAATGATTAGATGGCTTAAAATTTACCACAAAATATGTATGTTAATATGATTATGATTAAGATAATGCTGATGATGATAATTATATAATTTTAATTGACATAACTTGATAGCAGATGGAAATGATGATTGTAGTCATGGTAGAAATGATCTTGTTTGTACATAAACAATAATATAAAACTCATCGGCATTGATAAGTTGGGGAGATATGCTTAAATTCTTAATGCAGGTCATGCTACTACACGTATCTGTCAGTGGTAACCATGACAAAACAACACCGGTTAACCTCCAGGCACCAATTACACCAACCAGATCAGTGAAAAAATAGTGCAGCCTACAATCCTGCTAAGACTTAGTGTTTTGTGAGGGGGAGGGGTACTCTGGTACACAGGAATCCTGAAGCTTCAAAGCACTTACCAAAAGGATGGGTGGGTGGGAAGAAACAACAACAGATGCTCTAAGTGGCAGGACAATCTAGGAATGTTGAATGAATGCTATGTATGTGACTTTGATAACCACAAAAGTCCCCTCACAGTGCAGGAGACAGCTGGCCAATATAACTCATTTTAAGGTTGTACTGGAGGCTAACGTGACCCTTGATTTTGAAAAAAAATTCTACCTTTTTTGAATGATTTACATTCAAAAAGCTTACACACAAAGTTTCATGAATACCTGTACTTACATTATTTGGAAAGTTATGAGCAACCAAAGTTCGGTATCTAAGTGGTATTTCGAGGTAAAAATCATAAGCTTAGAGTATCAAAACAAACTAAAACTAAAGCACCGCGATTACTAGATGACAGATGCACGTTGAGACTTGACAGTTTTCAGCTTGTTCACACCTACGAAGAATGAGCCGTGATCATAGCTTCAAAAACATCCTTTATAATTCTGCTTGTTAGCTCAATAAATTTATTAATTTTATGAGCTTTTTCAAGCTTTTCATGCTTAATCTTGAATTTCTAGCTTTCATTAATTTGATGTGCAAAGTCCTTCGAAGTCCGCCATTTTTGTGCACATGAATTCTTACGTAAAGGCCATGACAAATATGCTTTGTTTGAGGTGATGTTGCTACGTGTCACGCCAGACCTCATCTGATTGGTTTTCGCGGGAGTAACACACCATCGTATATGGAGTTTATTCCCTTTTTTGGAGCATTGGATGGCTTTTTTTGACAGATGATGACTCAGTGTACTTTGCATAACAATTTCCAACATTCCTAAGATTTTTTCAATTTGACACTAAATCAAACAATTTTTTTTGTAAGAAGACATATTAAAGTGTTTTTTGTGAAAGTTTAGTGAATTTTGGAGCAATTTATGACTTATTTTCATTAGGTATAAATTTGACCAAAAATGACACCGGATAGCCTCCAGTACCACCTTAACTTAGCCTCATTTTAACTTAGTTAGCAACATTGAGATGTTGATGATTATCAGTAAATGATGATGAAAAGGTGTCTTGTTGGTATAGAATAAAGTGAATCAAGGCCACACAACTTGCAACTATAGAAGCGCTGTTTATTCAGGACATTTCGGCTATTCAGCCTTCTTCAGCAAACTGAATGTTTTGCAACTTGAAATATATATACTGTATGTCTTTTATTTTCCTATTGTACCCCTTAACAGAGGCCAAGGGAGATGGGGGAGCATTGGGGGCTGGTGCCCCCCTTTTCGATTTATTTTTATAGTATTTTTTTTTTAATTTTTGATTGATAATCAGTAATATTTTGATTAGTGCACCCCTCCCCTCCCCATTTCAAAATTTCTGGATCTTGTTAAATGTCAAATGTCAGTTATACTTGAACTTTTAAATCACTTAAACGCTATGACAGAGATATACAAATCATTGATCAGCCAATGAGATTTTGCATTTCAATCTATGAATAATATGTTCTGATTGGTTAAGCTCTGGGATATATCTGTCACACTATCTATTTTAAAAGAACAGATTTCAATAAGTAAACTGTGCCAATTTAAATGGTACAATTTGAGTATTTAAAAAATATGATTCTGTCATTGAATGATATGGATTTAATCAGCAATTCTTTGTTATCTTCTTATTCAGCAGTGAAAAAGTTGAATTTTCAAAACAGGTAATTTTCATATTAACATATGATTAAGGATTATCTCTCTCTAATCTCTTTAGTCCAAGGTGCTGAAATTAACTCATCACTATTGACCGATAATTATGATTAAATAACCCGATAATAAAGTAATGCATGCCTCTAATAGTGACCAAAAATTGTCATGGCTATGTGTGCATACAATCAACACCAAATTTTAAAATATAGACAAGGAGTATGCATTTGTTGACGTCAACAAACAATTTGCAAAACATGCATATTTTCTTTTCATTGTGTATGAGACTGCAAATTATCTTGTGGGTTTTCATTCTTGGAAACCCAGGCGGTATGTTCTTGACAGAGCATACCACCTGGGTTTCTCAGAATGGTGAACTAAGATTGTGTGTAATAATCTTGCTAAAAGTATATTGTGAAATCTATCAAGCGTATTTTAGGTTAAAAGGTCTTGTGTGTTCTTGTTGTGTTTTTGACAGGATGAGAATTCAAGAGAAATATCTTCAGCATCAGGTACTAAAGCATGTTATAATTAAAACACTCACATATTAAACAAATACATGTTATTGATTGAATTAAAAAAAAGTGAAACAAAAACATAATTTTATATGATAAACGATGCAGTAAATTGGAACAGATTTTGCCAGTGTCAACTATGACTTATTAAATATATTCAAAAAAATTTCTTTCTCAGAAATATATTCTTTTGGTTATTTTTATTTTTAACCTTATTATTTTTCTTTTAATAAATAAATATGTTCTTGTCTTTAAAAAAGTTTGTGCAATGTTGATAGACTTTACTGTACAAATGTTTGACCTCATCTTCTAAATGACAATTTTTCATTTTTCTCAGGCTCAAAAAAGATGTCAATGGATATGCCTTTCACTGAATCTGCATCAAAGAGTGACTTGAACTCCAACGCAAGAACTATGTTGTATGATTATGTTATTAAGGTAACATTATTTTAAAAGTATTTTCAATTGGTAATAACAGATATAGTTTGAATTGATAAATTTAATAATAAGAAATAATTATTACAATGTTTTGATGATTACTGTATTTACTCGAATAAGCGCCCCGGCGCTTATTAAATTTTTCACGTCTAAAAGGGGGCGCTTATTCGGGGAGGTGCTTATTCAAGGGGGGCGCTTATTCAACGAAACGAAACACGTACACACTGGTCAAAGTATGTTTTTCTTTTAAAATCAATGTTGTACTACTGCAGCAGTACGAGTATTAGTATAACATAAAGAGAAGAAGCTTCTATGTGAACTGACTGTATATTAAACACAAGATGTACATATGTTAAATCACACTTTTATTTATTTTTGATCTGAATGAAAGAGTTCTAGCACGGGATAGGGGGCGCTTATTCAAGGGAGGCGCTTATTCGAGTAAATACGGTATGAGGGACAGTTTCTCTGTATCGGTTTTTGTTGTTTTGTGCAATCCCAGTAACCATTCCAACAGTAGTGCCTGCTTTTGGTGCTGTGTTCATGATTTCAATTACCCTATTTCATTATGACGTCACATCAAAACAAATCTATTGTTTCAACACTAAGAATCATGGTCGCTAGAGGGGATACAGCATGTTCAATTCAATTAAAAATAGGCTAAAAATCTATTTATAATAAAAGAACAAAATATATGTTCAAGAGCAAAGCCAAATGTGCTAGAGAAAAACTATTTAGCCCGAATTAGGTCTGTTCTTATTCATGTGAACAAACCGTAACGTCATAGTGAAATAGAGTAATTGCAACAGGCTAAAAACACTTTGATGTTATTATTTGGTGTTTAATCTCAGACAGCAAAGTCCATTAAACGACAGGCAGAACAGGAAGAGTTCGGGGGCCTCGGTCATGAACCAGAAGAAGGTGATCAACAAGGTGAGATTCATTTGGATAGTTTTAAATTTAGTTTTCTATTTGCATTCCACTAAGTACTACAATTTCAGCTACACACTTGAACTATTGGATAAGAACAATGAAGAATAATATGCCTTTCAACATAAAAAAAACAGTTCTAAGTAAATGAAGATGACTGATGTTTACAGGGGCGGGCAGATCCGGGATTTTCAAAAAGTGTGTGTGTGGGGGGGAGGGGGGTGGATTTTGGTTTCGGATATAAAAAACCCTAATAATACTGGAGCCATCCAGGATTTTTCTAATATTGGTGTTCAATGAACATTAAAAAAAGCTAGCAAAACATGTTTGGATGTTACGAAAAACATATCACAATCATATTATTACTTCCTTACTTTGATCAGCTTGAGATGTCAATAACTTCAACGAAAAAAGTGAGAATATAACTGCTTAGAAAAGGGAAGGGGGGGGGGGGGAGTGAAGTCACCCAATTCCTCTGCCCCGGATCCGCTCCTGGTTTAACATCCTAATCTCACAGTCATTTAAGCTTTCCATTTTTACAGGCTGGGCTTCCTGTTTTAAATTTGACATTTGCGGATTTCGGGATTACTTAAGCAAAAAAAAATTCCGAGAGTTAAAATTGAAAAAAGGGTTACACGCGGGAGAAGCTGACTGCCACTGACTATTTTAATTTCAATATTTGTGGAAATGATCACTTAATCAGATAACAAGAATACGCGAAAGTCACATTTAGAAGAACTGGCAGAAATGAGAGATTATAAAAGACGACGACAAAGCTACCGCGCTAAGAATGTACATATGACAAAGCGTTCAAATGTAGAGGTTAGTTGGCCTTTGTTTTACTCATATTTTACTCAGACAAATACACGCTTACCACAATTTGGCGATTTTTGCTCCCGTCAATCAACATTACCACGCGAATATAAGATAACCAATCACGGTTCATTTTGAGTAAGTTCGTGTAGACTTCGGTATAAGTAGAGACGAGGAAGCGTGTTAAGGCGAAGCCATGCATATCAGCAACTCTGCTTTTTCAGGGACGGACCATTAGATATTTGAGGGGAGGAGGGGGGGGGGGGGGGGGGGAGGGTCGGGCAAATACCAAAAAAATATCGAGCAAAGCCTTAAACAGAGAAAAAAAATTGTGCATGGCAGATATGCCAATAAAAAATATCGAGCAGGGACGAAGAAAATATCCTACACAGCCATCACATGGGAAAAAATATCCTGCCAAAAAAATTGCCCAACACCCACCCCCTCAAATATCTAATGGTCCCTCCGTTATTTTACGACGTTTACGTCATTTTATCATATATGGTGAAAATAGAGTGCAAAAGCCGTATTATTCCGTAGAAAAACCGGTTTGCAAAACTGGTTTAAGCGCGCTTTTTAATCAACTTCTCCTATCTATTTGCTTTTTAGTCGGAAAATGATTTTAAAAAATATACGTTTTTTGTAAGTCGTATAATAAACAGCTCATTAGATGTTTTTTTGTGTAATACGGGTGATATTTTGCTCATTGTTTGCATTTTTAATTATGCATTCACAACTCGCAAAATATCCACCCGTATTACACACAAAAAAAAAAAACATCTAATAAGATATATGTATTAACTTACTGTTATATTTTGTCAAATTGTGTCATTTAGTGTGTTTCGATTTCCTGTTTTTTTTCATTTCTTTGTTTATTTGAATTTTCATTTCTAGTTTGTTTGAATCTCTTTCCGTTTGTTCGTGTTTACTTACCACTTTTCTCGAACTAGTTTGTTTGGTTTCATTTGTTTGCTCTTTTGAAAGCTTTCTTTATTTGTTTTCCTGTTTATTTGTTTATTGAGTTTCTTGTTTCTTTATTTTTTATTTGTTTGCTTGCTTGTTTTTTTATTTCATTTTGGACGTCCCGGAACAGTCATCAATAAGGACTTACTTTAATTAAAACTGATAATAGGCACTGCTTGATATTTTTCTTTTTTTTCTAGGTGATGCGAGATCTTATCGAAACACAAATGAAGGTTTTACAAGAGCAGATAGAAGATAATCAGTGAGATTTAACAAATCACTTTTATTGGGGTTGAGGCTGTCGCCTTGAGGGAATTGTATTTTTTTTACTTTTGGTTCAATCCCTTCTTTGACAAAACAACAAAGACTTTTTGTAAGCACTAGAGGGTTTGTTTTCGCAGATGAACTTTTGAAAACAGGGACAAATCCCTAGAAAGTGTATTAATATTTAAGGAATTCTATGGAGTGATAAACCTTTTATCCAGTGGATAGCGTTATCCAGGATTCCTATAGACTGATTCCATAAGTCTTAGCTTTCACTCTTTGTATTTGGTAGGTCGCTCAACTAGCAAGGAGCGAATAAAAAGGCTGACGGAGAGCGACTGGGACCGAGTTATGGAATCAGTCTAGGATAATCTAGGATTCGTACAGCCGGCCGCAGAGCGATCAATATATTTTTGAAGATGGAGAGTCAGAAAATAACTCAATGATATTCAAGCAAAACTAAACAATGATAAGTCAAATCAAATTATTGAATGTTGTTGTATATGAATGAAAGCGAAATAACTGACATAGTCGCAAGATATGATAAAACAGGAAAGGAGAAAAAAGATTTTTTTAACTCGACACAACTATTTTATTGTTCAATATTTCCTTCGCGTTGTGCTTTGCTCCGTGTGGTTTGTGAGTTTTAGACTACCTTATGTCAGTGTTTCTACAGTTAACGTTGTTTTGTTTCAATGTATCTGTAATTGAATAGACCCCCTCGACTTCCTGTCTACATATCTGCTATACATCGCTAAATTTCAAACTCGGTCGCCACACTGTCAAGGAAGTTGTTTTATGAAAAAAAAGGTTTGTAAAGCAGTTGGTTATGTAAGAATCATTTCCAGAAGTAGTTGAAGAACAGTGTAGACGAGGAGGTCTAGTGATCTTTTTTTCATATAAATCCATGTGAAACGGAGAGGCTGGAAAATCCGCTTCAAAATAAAAAGGCGCTCTTCGTCTGTGCACAGGTATCCCAAGCTATGTCTTTGTTAGCAATATAACGAAATATGAAGGAAATAGGTAAAAACTAGTAAGATATACTAGATTGGACTGCGTCGGTGTTTCTAGAGAAACAGTTGTAAAATGTGTAGATAAGTTATACATCATAGTGACGATAGCGATAGAGTGCACACACTAAAAGTGTGCAACATAAATACCACTAAATAGTGCTGTTTTATGCTAATTCTATTTTCTTTTGTCTAATTAGTGCTATTTACTATTAAATAATGACAACTGTTGCACACTTTTAGTGCAAGCACTCCACTGCTTTTGCTATTCGCTAAATCACTATTTCAACTGGACAACCATTTCAAGCCTCTTGGAACCCCGCTGTTATACAAAAAGAAATATTCACAAAGATCGAACTTGATAAAGAAATTGAAATTGAAATTGAATATCATTTCGCTGAGATATTTCAAGGTAAATTAAATGTTCTAGGAATATAAATTATGAGTAGATAAATTTGTTGTCTATTAAAAAGTTTAAAAACGTAAACACATTTTTACAATGTTTATTCAAATGACAAAAAAATCATACTTTTAATGGCAATATCTACAAGTTTTACGACATTTTTTAGCAGCTTCTGAGTCATTACACCGAAGCTGTTTTCTATAAAGTTTACACACAAAGCCTTGACCATATGCATCTTTACAATCTATAAAAAAATAATAATATTGCTTTGAGTTTACTTTCTCTTGTAATATAGCTGGGTAATCGGTACAAATTTTTCCAAAAGCAATTTTTTTTATAAGTGCGTATGGGTACCGCGGTCAAACGTCTGCACATGCGTGTCATTTGCATTTGTAAATAATGAAACATTCTAACCGCAAAGAGCTCTGGGTACGAGAAAGATAATCAGATCGATTTAGATGGTAACGTAGAATACCACCATTACCAGAATACGTTGTCGACTTGCTTTGTGTATCGCAATTAGTGCAAATTGATTTATTAATCTCGCGGGAATAATTCAATTTGAATATAAAGATTTTCTCTTTCGTAGCTTTATTGATTTAGAAATCACTCAACAGAAAGCACTGGGGCATGCGCATACGATTGACGGGCAGCCCCCCCCCCCCTTTTGAAAACTACAAGAATATATTTAATTTAAAGTCTTTAATTAAAAATAATAATAACAGAACAATCAATAATATTGAAAATAAAGTTCTCAAGCTTACATTGTGCCTAATTGTCCCTGGATTTTACTGCACGCGATCTGAGGGACTGGATTTTAAAGGAATTTTTACATCATTGTTGCCCCCTCTTCCCTAAACTACATTTTCTCATTTTCTTTAGGGGATGGAAAAATGATGTTAAAAATTCCTTTAAAATTTCTCGGATCTCGTCTAAAATCCACATAAGAGGCAATGTAAACTTGAGGTACGTGAACTTTATTTTTAATTTTGTGGATTGTTCTGTTTTTTTGTTTTTTTTGTTGTTGTTTTTTTTAATGAAAGACTTAAAATTAAAAGTATTCTTCGGTAATTTTTTCAATGTGTTATCTCCTTTCAGCCTGTGTTACATTATAGATTTCAATGTTTCCTACCACTTTGGCATTTTTGACAAAACTTCTTGCAAACCGCTCCGTAACGATTACAGAAATTGGCTCTGTCATTTGGGTTGTTCAGTGATCGGAAGTAGGGCGCACATTGGCTGTAGGTATCTCTGCAACCTAATGAATATATCAATGAATAAATCTGATGGTCAATCAATCAATCAATCAATCAATCTGATAAATCAATCAATGCATCAACAATCAATCTGACGAATCTATGAAACGAATCAATCTGATAATTCAATCAACCAATCAATCTGATGATTCAATCAATCAATCAATCAATCTGATAAATCAATCGATGCATCAATCAATCTGACGAATCTATGAACGAATCAATCTGATAATTCAATCAATCTGATGAGTCAATCAATAGATCAATCAATCTGATGATTCAATCAATCCGATAAATCAATCATTCCATCAATCAATCTGACGAATCTATGAACCAATCAATCTGATGACTCAATCAATCAATCAATTTGATGAATCAAACAGCCAAACCTACACCAACCAAAAAATCAGTCGATCAATCAACCAGTCATTTAAGGAAATATTCAGACAAATAGAACTTCAGACTGTTGACTAAAGCAGGTCACGCGATAATGAGCCCGCTTTACCAATGCTAACGGGTTGTGAGACCAGCGCTCGTGACCGCTCGATCATATGCACACGCGCCTATCAGCAGAAGCTTATTCCTTCGATGAACCGGTTGACATGATACGGCCTTGATATCTATCCGCCATTGCCGGAGTCATTTGTCTCCAGCCCATCCCCACCCTCCAAAGAACATCTTTCGCATCCACGGTATTAGTTATAAGCAGTTACACAGGCAGCGCATGCTCATTTCTGCCTAGGTCATCAAAGAAGTCTCAATAAATACAAATAAAGCATTTTTTTTATAATTCGCCATGTGTGTTATGTTTTTATATTTTTATCTTTTTTGCTTATTTGCGAAGATGTCTTTGAACGTGAGTTGATGAAAACAACAGAACACCTCAGATCGTAGCTCGACTCTACTTACGTTTCCTAGCAACCGAACTGAGAGGTTGTACATGCTTCTTGAAAATGTTTATCGTAAGACAGTGTTTGATTTTGAATAATATTACTGTATATCCGCAACTTTTCATCATGTCTGTATTCAATTCTTCAGTATTGATTTGGCACTGAAAATGATGAGTTTGGATGAAAAACCACGGTAAAATGATTTTTAAATTGTCCTGCAGTGACCGAAAAGGACTGATGGTCCATAAACTAAGGTCGAAGACTTGACCGTTTGGTTATCTTGTGAAGTTAAAGTGTAGTTCAGCTTACTACGCTACAAACAATGTTGAGTGGATGGAAAATGGTCTGTTAAGTTCAGACACTGAATTTACCATTTGACAAAGGCTTAAGGTGTTATCAACGTGTAACCGATTTTAGTATTCCGCAAATAATAGTAGCGACACTAAAATTGTACATATGCAGTTTTCACGTACAAAAAAAAAAACAAATAAATAAACTTAGTACAATTAAACTTATATCTTGCCTTTTCATGAGTTACAATTGAAATTCAACCGAAACTTCTGAATTATAAGTTAAAACTTAATTTCACCATTTCTAATTTGAGCAGGTTTGAGTCAATTTTCTACGAGATTTTAAAATGTCCATACACGATACGTCAAATTCTGAGTAAGTCATAAAGAAAGAAAGAAAATGTATGAATCCATTTGGTACGTCTTTACCTGAATATGAAGTATAGGTTTGACTAGATAAACTGGTGTAAATAACAATCAAAATCATAGCAATGATTATGGTCTTCATCGTGGTAGATCTCATCTCCACTACAGCCAAACAAAGTTGTTAACATTTCAAAAATGTCATAAAAAATGAATACTTGTAACTATGCAATGACTGAAGTCGTAAATTAGCTCTATTCAACAACCAACCAATCAGAAGTCCCAAATGAACAATACAATCTAACAGATCAGTATGCCAGGCTCGTGGGCTCACTTAATGAATTTCACGTCGTTTTGTATAGTTATTGCTCTTTTGTCTGCAGATGTTGACTGATAAAACTTTCCGATGCTCGTAATTACAAATTCTTAAACTGTATCATCAACATATGGTAAATTACATTTAAGATCAGATATGCAGGAATTCGCAGTTGTTATCAATGTAAAAACACTTTGTTTTCATAGCAAGTGTTCAGTCGAAAAAAACCTTTTTTATCGAAAAAATTGCTCTGTTGTGTTTAAAAGATACCAAAATTACGAGTTTCAGTGGCTTTCAACCCCTAAAAGATACCAAAACGTGAGAATTTGGCAAATTTCATATTTTCAAACCCTAAAAGAGTCTTTCTTGCTGGCTTGTTTCTACCGTAAATTGTTGTAAACCCTCTCACATAGCTTGTAAGTAGCTAAATATTATACGAAACATAATAAAGAACGATTAGAACAGACGATCCCTGAGCTAGTTACCTCGTTACAATATATCAACTATGATGTTGGCTCTGACTATTGGCTTTTCCTAGCTATTAGCCCGGTAGAGTGCTACCTTGTGAGCAGAGTCTGCTTTTACCTTCCCACGAGAGAGAAGGTAAAAGAAGACTCTGTTTGCAGCAGGTTAGTAGAGACTAGAGCACACGCACTAAATGTGTACAACATATATACCACTAAATAGTGCTACTTTATGCTTATTTTGCGAACATTTGTAAACAGTAATTGAAAAGCCCCGAGGGGAATTACTGTATCAACTCTACATTCTATACATTCTACAATTCTATTGTTTTCTTTTGTTTGATTACCACTAAATAGCGAGAACTGTTGCACACATTTAGTGTTTGTACTCTACTCTTTCTGACAACGTTTTTGAAATAAGAAATAGTATTGCGACGGTAATTAAGCAGTTTGAAAAATCCCCTGCGTACAAATTGAAATATCATGCAAGCGGTCAAGTACCGTGGGCGTGAAGTGTCTGGTCGTTAACGAGTTGTTGATACAAATCTTCAAAGTTGATAAACATGTAAAAAAAAAGCATAAGGAAAGAGAAAGAATTGCTGGTATTGGGTTTATTTTAGTCAGAATTACTTTTTAATATTAAATGATAACAATAACGTTATTTATATAGCGTGCATTTTAAATTATTATTCTTTTATATTACCTCTTAATTATATTTTTAATACGAAGAACAAATTGAAATGACTGATAAGTGTTATTCATTATGATTTTTTCATTAAGTAGTTTTCATTATCCCGCAAAACAACTAAAACCATCTACCGTGGAGTAGCTCTTAGGCTACCACAGGTCAGGGTGCTAAAGGGGTAAATTGGGAATTGGGATTTGCCTTCTTTGAAAGCTGGGAATCATTGTGATTTTTACATTGGGATTGGGATTTTTACACTTGTGATTAGGAAAAATAATTCAAAATGTGGACTGGGATTTTCTCTTTATGTACCGTTTTGATCTCTGCAAAAGCTCAAATAATGTTAGAAATTATGTAAATTATCGTATTTTGAGTAATTTTATCAGTTATCTCCCATGGCAGAAGACAAAAAGTTGAATAATTGCAATTTAAATGAGCTGGAAGTAATTCAAAACAAAATTAGTCATCGTTCACACGATATTTTGTTTGCACTGCTTAGATTGGAATTTTTAGTTTGAACATTGCCATTTTGACAAAAATTAGGCAGGGAATTGGGATTTGATAACCCCTCAGGACCCGCAAAGATTGCCTGTACCAAAAATTAGTCTTTACATAATAAACACAGCATGTATGCTCTTCTTTGCAAAAAAAAAATGTATCTTATTACCATACATTATGTACTTTCATATCTTTAGGATCTTAGGATTTATTTTCAATTGTAAACATTGGTATTAAACAAAAATATATATGTCTATGTAGGTTAAGTTTGATGAAGTCCGAATAGACAAAGGAAATCAAGTCGTGCAAAAAGTTTGAGTCGCAAAATTTATGTCAAAAGACTACTTTTATGAGATATTTTCACTTCCATACGGTATTTATGAACCCTGCATGAGACTAAAATAAAAGTATTTTATAATTTGCTAGCTAGTGGCATTAATGTTACACAGTTTTAGTGCGTGAACTCTATCATTATTTCATGTATACACTCATCAGTTTCAAAAAAAAAAAAAAAAAAAAAAAAGAAAAAAAAATTGTCGGAGAGAACACCGAATGCCAAATGCGCATTTATATACTAAACGTTCTTGGTAAATATTACTGAATACACACAATATATGCCCTTTTTTGTACTTTTCTTTATCTTAAAATAGCTTTACTACAGCGTTTTAGTGTTTTATTTTATGTTTCAACTGCGAATAATCACCATTCGACAGCCGGCGTATTTTTTAATGGGTGAATTATCACAACAATGGAATACGAGTTCCCTACAGTGTATAAAATAACCATGAAGTGAAGGTCTTTAAGTAGCTGTCTCTGTTTTAAATTCTGTACAAGTCAACGATGTTTTATTGAAAGAATAAAAGACACGCGCGCGTTCTTTATCGAGCACGCGTCGTGTTTCTCTAGCACTTTCTCGTGTTCTGCCTTTATTTCTCAATAAAGCACAGCAAGAACGTTTTTTTATTCCTTTAATAAAATACAAATTGACAAAGTAGAAGCAAGAAGTCAAAAATAGCTGCCGTGTGCGTGGTTTGTGCTCTCATAAAGCACGCGCGTTGACCAATCAGAGCGCACGTATATCATCAGTTATTTTATAAATATATGATAAGTTGAAAATGATCACCAGCTTAGATCGAAATGTACTGCATGAAACATCATGTTCAGTTTCTTCGGACTTAATTTTTTATTGTGTATTGAGTAGTCTAAGCAAATATTTCACCGGATTATGAGAACAAACACTGGGGCCGTAAATATTGCTTAAAATAATAATTTTTTTGTTCTTTGTCAGTAAGTCAAAATGTGATACGCTGTTTAGCAGGTTATTTTCACTCATTCTTTCTCTTTTCTTATGCTATAATATTGGTTCAATGCATTGTTATAATGAATTGATTGAAAATAAACTTCCTTTTCAGTTCTTCACTCCTTTCCGTCCTTCCTCCCACGGCATTCTTCATTCCTTCCTCAGATCGTTCATATCTCCCTTTATCCCTATCTTTCTTCTTCCTTCCTTTCTTCTTTCCTTTCTTCTTCCCTCCTTCTATCCTTCTCTAATATCTTCCCTATCTTCCCTTTCTTCAACGAGTTTTGTTGGTTTATATATAATATTGCCTGTAAATCATCGATCAATTGAACATTGATGATTAAAATTCATGAAAATTTGATGAAATCTCCACTTATTTTTGGCAAGGTTAGCATTCTTGAAAAAAAAAATATATATATATATATATATATATATACATATATATATACGTGGATTTATTTTTGACGCACTTGTCAATTATTTGAAGTATGATATCCTCAGTCAAGCAATCCTCCTGACATCAAAACTGATACATTTTGTACAAATATTGACACATTGTAGGCAATTAATCATCACTATACTTTCCACATTTTCCCTCCCTTTTTATAGCTTCTCCATATAAACACTGCAAAAAAGCTCGTGTCGGTAATGCGGGTCTCAATCTTCTTTACTTTAGGCAACTTATTAAGAATTTGACCGAGCATGAAATGGAATATTCCAAAGGAAGCCCAAATTTATTGTCTGAGAAATATGCCTGATGTTAACCAATCTTTTCGGGAGCTCTGGGTATTGGATGTTAACAAATATAGATCTATTGCTTTTGAAGAGTGTGTAGGCCAGCTCTACGGACCTTTTACGATCTCCTTCTGACTCTTTACCTCTTAGCACCATTTTGAACGTCATACAAAATAAAAAGTTTTGAAATCATGGACATTCATTTTCTATACTGATGCAATTCCTTGAGGCTATTTTGTTTAGATAAGATTTAGTTTAGGGGCTATTTATATGTAATGAGCCAGCTCGGTTTAGCGAGATTGTTACTCTTGTTTTTACTCTCCAAGAGCTTTAACACAAAAGAAACCAATCGGGCTGGCTCAATCCATATAACAGCCCCTAAATACCACAATACCACAAAGGAATTCAAATAAAAGCTGTCTATGTTAGTGCATAACTAAATCTTATCTAGCGTGCACTCTATTCATTTGGGTCCCTTGGAGAAAAGTGGCGAAAAAAACGGCAGCACCCACGGCCCTCCCTCCCTCCCATTTTTACGCAGTCAGACTCATCAGAGTGCTGTCTCATATCAAATACCCCTAAAAGATACCTGACGTTTTTAAAAAGTACGTGGCTTCGCAAATTTTTAATCTCTAAAAGATACCAAAACCACGAGTTTCAGTAGGTTTCAACCCCTAAAAGATACCAAAAAGTGAGAATTTGGCAAATTTTATATCTTAAACCCTAAAAGATACCAAATAACTGATTTTTACCCCTACAAAGATACGACGAGCATCCCCGATCGTTTTCCATCGGAGTCCCCCCCCCCCCCCTCCCCTGGGTGTAGTATGCCAGACCCTTTGTGATTCTCAATACAATTTACCTTGGGTTTTCAAGATTGTTTTTCCCTAATAGCAAAGTCTCTCAGGTACTTTGTGATTACTATAAACGTGAGAGAGTCTGTTAGCAGGGAAAGATAGTCTTAACAAATGATGCCAAACATAACCCAAATTAATGAGACAGCTAGCATGCGTTACATCCGGTATTTCCAGAGGTTATGAGACAGCCCACGTCAAAATATTGTACCTATTGATCTAAATATAGACACGACATCGATCTCGTTACAGTCGATGAACTATGTATGGCGCTAATGAGATACAAAGGGACCATATCATGTTTCGAGCCGTTGGCTTATAATTGTTATAAATAGCGTAGAATGAGGTAACGATTTCAATATTAGAATATTTCCGAGTCAGAATAAAAATACTATAGAAATAAGCAGCTTTACTGTAAAACTGTGACATATAGATTGAAATAATAATAAACAAATAATGGTGAAGTGAAAATTCATTAAAATCAAAACTTGTGTCATGTTATTGGAGGGGGACATATGGGAGTCTCGAACACCGCAACACCGCAAAAAATCGATGGTGAACACCGCAAAACCACAAAAATATTCAACAAAACACCGTCACCGCTTTTTTTCACGAGTCACTTGCAAAAAAATCATTTTCGTTGCATTAAAATCGCAACTCCGAAAAAAGTTTTTATTTCACCGTAGACGCACGTAAATTAACTTAAATATCGCACATCGCGAGGTTTTGCATCACCGCAATACCGCAATTTTTCAGCCTCGTTCACCGTAACACCGCACTAAAATAAGGACAACACCGCAACACTAATGCCTCCCTCTTATTGTACTTTGGCAGTATGCTTTACAAAAAAAGTTGTTCAAAGAAACAGCTATACTGATCCCGCTAGTCTCCTGTGCTGCGTTTGGTACAAAAAAAAAAGCAATACGAGCAAAATTCGTTTGGCAAGTATTTATAAAGAAAGATTAGTTAGTACGTCAAAATTGAATAAGTAAGTAAGAAATTAAGTTCCAAGAAATACCGCTGAAATTGAGCAAATGCATTTAAATCGGTACAAACTGAAAATAAGTGTATAATTAGGATATCTGTATGAAAAACATTAACCAAAGAAAGAGGTCGAACTTTTACCTTTGGGAGTAACTATCCATGACAAAACTGTGCAAGGAACCAAAGCAAAGCAAGCCAATAGTAGCACTGTTCTGATGTTCATGATTTGACCGTTCGTTAAACGAATACTGAAAGGCAATCAACCACCTAATGAATAAATACAAGCGTTATTGCCCTAAGGTTAAGAGTGGTGTTATGGTTTGTAATCGGTAAAACTTAACGACACACCGCACCTTTGACGTCACATAGGCCCCACAAGCTACGCAGAAATATACATGATGTCATCAAACCATGTCAAAGCCTGGTTCTGACTTGTAGTCGAAAACGATCGAGAACTTTCACAAAAGATCGAGAAAAAAAATCGTTTATTTGGAAAACAAAGTTTTTGGATCCTACAAACCGTTTCGATTCATTTCGATCGTCTACGATTATACTGATGGAAACACACTCTTAAATAGTAAGATCGATTATATTGAAACCAGGTTTAAGACAGCCTCTCCTAACACGCTTCCACATATGCACGCATAGTCATCAAATTTTAAAAATAAATTTACAATTTGCCGTTAAAAAGTACTGGGGCTATAATCAGTAAGAGCGGAAGCGGTCAAACGTCGCACATGCGTGTCATTCGCATCTGTAAACAATCAGAACGTTTGGCAATTAATAAGAAATTGCGCGAATATAGGCTTGTTGTATATATTGAGAGCCCATTGTTCCAGTTCAGATGACAGAATTCAGTACCACATTCCAGTGGTTCCAGCATTTGTCAGGTCAATGAAAATAATAGTCCAGTTTCATGTTCTTCATTGTTCAGGCTAAGCCTCGATAGTATGTGATATATTCTTTTGTATGAGGTACATCCCGTGGGAATGCACCAATCCAAAAACAATATAAATACCAATGGTTTTGTCTGGACTGTTTTGTTGATTTACTTACAATTGAGGCTTAGCCTGAGCAATGACGAATTTGAAAATGGTCTATTCGTAGTTGAAGAGTGCAAACAATAAATCCGTGAAACACTAATTACTATTTAGTACAAAATAGTGTTAATTAAACAAAAGAAATCAATAGAATTTGCATAACATTGTACTATTTAGTATTACAAAGTTTCCCGGATAAATTGTTTGCACTCTAAATGAGAATGGCTTTGATAAATAAATTGAAATTGAAAAGTCTTTCGTAGCTTTCTTTAGAAATCCCTACGCAGAAAGCACTGTGTACATTGAGATCGCTTGATCGGCATTTCCTATATTTTATCAAACAAACATACACAGAAGTTTGACCGAGATGCTAGTAGAGTGCACACACTAAAAGTGTGCAACATAAATACCACTAAATAGTGCTATTTTATGCTAATTCTATTGTTTTCTTTTGTTTAATTAGTGCTATTTACTACTAAATAGTTACAATTGTTGCACACATTTAGTGTTTGCACTCTAATATGGCTAGTTTACAAGTAGAATTTCACATGCGCTTAAAAAAAATACCGCCTAATAGCAATACTTCATGTTTATAAACAAATTGTTATTATCTATTAAAAAAAAAATATTTAGAAATGTGAGATTGACTTTGTTTAAACCGGGCCTAAAGTATCCAATGTGTTTGGAGTGTATAAGAGGGAAAAGAAAGGTTTTAGACATGTTTGCCCCAAGAGCGGAGCTCATCTAGCTAGAGGACTCACACCCTTCACTTTCGCAAATTCCGCGACTAAGAGCACTGCAGTGCGGTCCCTGTCTTTCAAAAGGAAAACATCATTTACAAATTCTACACGAAGGTATCTCTTAGTTTGAAATATTCTGGACGATTTTCTCTCGGCATATTTCAGACTAGAGGCAAATCACAGCAGAAATGCCCGACTGATTCGATATTTAGTTAAGGTCAAACTGATTAATTGGAAAAAGGACACAAATGAACGTAAAAAAACATGGAAGGCACGACGCAAAGGCGGATTTAACAATGCCGGGACTGCAGGGAGCGTGCGCAGTTCATCCGACAAGGATCCCAAGCGCTTGTTTGCAGATATATCTATTCAAAACATCCTATCGCGTTCTAGTTTATTTTCGTGCTATCATGGTGTCCACACGCCCCTCCTTACAAATATCCTGGCTCTGACCATGTGATCTACAATGAATCACCCTCAAATGAGCGGGGGTACTGACGTAGGATGGTGTCGAATACGCTGTCAAAGGCTATATTTAGCCTTAATTGAATTCTTATACAGCTTTAACAGAAGTGTAATTCTTTTATCAATGTAAAAACACTTTATTTTCACAGCTAGTGTTTATTTGAAGACAGCTTTTTACATCGAAAAAATTGCTGTTGTGTCTCGTGGCCAGGACTAGCTATATATTCAGTTAATCAAATCCGTCTCATATCACATAGTAGTGGATGCCTTTCCACTTGAACATAGAAGAAGCTTGACTAAACGGTCTTTGGTCCGTATCCGATGCTAAATTCGTTACATGACCCTATGAGCGGTCTAGTCGGCGTAGGAGGAATGACTTAATAGACCTTTTGTAATTAAGACAAATGTCCTATGTCGCAGGACGTCCTACTTAGCAAGGCACGTGGATTAAATTAATGAGCTCTCAAACAATGGCTATTGTATAGCGTTTTATTTTAGTTTAAAATATTGTAATGCAGGCCGAGTAGGCCTGGTCCTGAGTTGTAGTTGTGAGCGTTTCGTGTAAACAGTTCAGGAGGTTGTTAAGTAGTTTGAATGAAAGAAATTCTATATCAAGTGTACCTGTGAGTCGTTACAATATGTAGCTTAAAATTTGATTAAAAAAACTGAAACAAAAATCTTCATTAAAAAGAGAAAGAAAGAAAGAAATACAACAAACGTGACTTTTTACAGTTGTTTAACAGAAATAAGTATATCCTAATAAAGCGCTTTCAAGAAACATTTGCGCAAACGTGTTTACTTTTTCTCAGGATAAGAGTTTTCCTGGCTGGTGGTAATTCCTTGAATAATAATAATAATAATAATATTTAATACTTGTAAAGCGCAAATTACATGTGAATATGATCAAATGCGCTTTAATACATGATTTGTTGAGTTTTTGTATCCGTGAAATATATACATGCATAACTAACAGAACGATTATGTACAATATAGTGCTAATTTTAAGTAAAAGAGCATAAACATTTATACAACACTAGCAAACTATTTCACGGATAAAACTATAGTAGAGTGGTTTTCCTATGACCGTGAAAGAATAGGCAAACTAATAGTTAGTAGTGAACACTAAAACCATTGTTTTCTTTTGTTGTTTATCAACTACTACAAACTAAATGCCCGGGGGGGAGGGGGACTCCGAGGGTAAACAATCGGGGATGCTCGTCGTATCTTTTAGTGGTAAAAATCGGCGATTTGATCTCTCTTAGGGTTTAAAAATACAAACTTTGTCAAATTCTTACTTTTTGGTATCTTTTAGGGTTTAAAACCCATTGAAACTCATGTTTTTCTTTTTAAAAAACGTCCGGTATCTTTTAGGGGTATTTTTGGGACTAAATGGTCTATTATAAGGTTTAGCTGATTTAGTATTCCAAGGCAATAATTCTTAATAATAATTCTTAATCAAATGTTTTTATTGCCATATTTCGCGGCGATAATCGCTGCGATCATAGTTAGAAGGGGAGTTACCACTTGTGTTAACGTCCCGAAATATTTGCTGTATACCGTGAACCAAAACGGATTTTTTTATTTACTATACTGATAAAAAAAATATTTATTTCGTGACACAAGAGTACATGTGTGAATTACTATACTTGGCTTATAAAACAAGTAATTAAGTGTGCAAAAAAAAAAAAAAAAAAAACTCTTGAAATTATGCCCACTAGGTCGACTATAATCCATAAAGAAACAAACACAAAAAAGTTATTTTTTTCGTTTGATTCCGTTTATTTTATCTAAAATATAAATGCAAAAGTCAACTCAGCGAGTGCTTCATTTTCGCTGTGTAATTTTTGCCGTTCGTGAATTCATGTGGCCATGGTGGAGTAATTGATAATTTATTCTTAAGTTGCAAATGTGGTGAATTGGTAAATTGCTAAAGTACAAAAGTGCTAAATACTTTGGACAAAGTTTGTGCAATTAGGTGTATATTGTTTGAGTTCAGTTGAATTTTTGTGACAGAGTTTTTCAGTTAATGCTTCCACCTACAAATAATACACGGTAAAGTAATTGTTCTTTTTTGTCATTGTTTGTCAAATTCGATCAATGAATAACAATACCCTGACATAAGTGGGACATTTTGGTACAGAGGACACATGTCTTAATTACAAAAGGTCTAATAGCTCTCATAAGTTAAATTTCTCTCTTGGTGATTACAACGTTATTATATGCACACGTACCCAGCACGCATGCACGCACGTACGAAAAAAAAAAACAACAACAACAACAAACAAACAACAACAAACAACAACAACACACATGCACACACACAAACGAAAAATTTTCCTGTGTGATATATTCGCACATTCCCTCCCTCAAATATCCAATGGTCCGCCCGACACCCACCAAATAAAAAATCCAGACCCTGGGAAAAGTTATCCTAAGTTCTTTGCTGTGTAGGAGTTTTGACCGAGTGAGGCCTAAGACTTATCTGCATCCGCACCACATCACATTTTTTTTTTCTGCATCCGCACCACACATCACACTTTTTTTTCCGGATCCGTCAATCCCAAAAGATGGGTCCCAGAGGCTCTATATCCTCACAGTTTTGTAGTTCGTTGTCCGATTTGTTTGGTAACCGTATATCTATATAGATCGCTGGAGAGACTAAGGTCAGTCACGAGACCCACATCTGACTTGTTGCGAAATATCACATCGACAGAGTTGCTTAAAAGCGGGGACCATGTCAGTTGAGAAAAATACCCCGTACTCTATCGAATGGCCTATATATGAACCACTGGACGAATGGTTAAAAACACAAAACACAGAAACATGGAAAGATACCTTTGACAAAGATGGTTTCTTGGTAAAAAACCTCGCTTTAATTTATTGATATTTACAATAGTTTGACAGGCGTTAGCATACATGTCACACAACGCAATGATTGCATCTCGTTTGTCTCACATAAAACTAGGTTGTACACAATCTGCTCAATGAAGAATGTGTCAAAATTTACAAAGGTAGATAATGTCATTATGTTTATTATTTTGTATTTGAACTGCTATTTAATTCAATGGAAATGAATTCAATGTACCCAATGAATGCTTCACGTTGTCACGCAACACACACTTTTAAGTGTGTATGTAATTAAAATTACATACAGCCCGGATGGATGGGGTGGGGGACTCACTTGAAAAGTTGTTTTAGGGAAGGAAGAGGAGGAAGGGGGGGGGGGGGGGGGGGGGGGGGAGGGGGATATCGACGGACGGTGTATAAAATACCCCGAAAATTTAAGCATAAATATATTGAGATGCTGATTTCAGGCATCCAATTAGGAGCTAGCGCCTTTATTTAATCAGCTATTAGTGCAATCACAAAATGTGTGCAACAGTTTTCACTATTTAGTAGTAAATACTAATTAAACAAAAGAAAACAATAGAATTAGCATAAAATAGCACTATTTAGTGGTATTTATGTTGCACACTTTTAGTGCGTGTACCCTATTATTTCATCAAAACTGATGAAACTCTTAGCTGTATCAAATACTCTGTTTTTCGGACGATTTTCAAGAAATCTGACACTAATATCTTGCTACAGAGACAACTGTACCGGTCCATGTCCGACAATTCGTACATCAAGGAAAAATTGAGCAACGCAAGCTTTGCATGATGAAAAATATATTGTTCCCTCGATTGCAAGCCACCATTAAACAAAGAATTGTTCCAAACGATGCTTTTAAATTGTTCAGCAAAATTGTGTTCCCTACGTTTTGCAGACATTTATACGAAGTTTTTGAATGGAGAAATCAAGGCAGAAGCACACAGACACGATCTTGGCGGCCACAGTAAGTATATAAGGGACGGAACATTAGATATTTGAGGGGGGGGGGGGGTGTTGGGCAATTTATTTGTGCAGGATATTTTTTTCCCATGTGATGGTTCTGCAGGATATTTTCTTCCTCCCTGCACGATATTTTTTATTGGCACATCTGCCGTGCACGATATTTTTTTCTCTGTTCAAGGCTTTGCTCGATATTTTTTTTTGGTATTTATGTAAATCATAAAAATCTAATGGCCCGTCCCTAATAAGAAATATAAGAGCTAGCTTGGACCAATATCTCGTGTAACTCTTGATAACTCAGTATTAAGCTTCCCAGTCTTCTCTAGTTTTGGGTTTCAACCTTTTAAGATTTTTCATAGGGATTTTCGTCGATTTTTTGACGCACATATATTTTTTAGCTTTTCAGCCTCGAATGAGCACAAGTTAGACTATGTAAATTCCCTGTAAATATCATATTATGAAAATAAAATATGCAAATGTAATATTTCCTTCAGAACCTCAGGAAGTAGAAAAGGTGGAGAATATTTGTCAGATAATGTGGCCCAGTGTTTATGTACCTTCGTTACTTGAGGTAAACTCATGATAATCACTGTAATAACCTTTACTCCAGGTGTAACTGTTAGGCAGGAGGGCACGCAGGTAGGAGGGCATTAGAGCAAGCAGTAAGGCAGGCATGAGGGCAGGGATGAGTTAAAGGGCAGGAGCGGAGGCAGGCAGGAGGGCAAGCAGGCTAGAGGGCACGCAGGTAGGAGGGCATTAGAGCAGACAGTAAGGCGGGCATGTGGGCATTCCGGGGGGGTGTACTCCCTTCAGATCTGGGTAGGGGTGTTCCGCTAAAAAAAAAATAACTTCCATACCCTGTTTACGAAAAATTACAATTGTTTACGAACATTGTATGATTTGTATAAATATATCAATTCAGACACACGTGCTGCTCTTATCTTTTTTTTAAAGTCAACGATCTTATTCCTGCCGATTTCCCGAATGCAAAATAATTTCTCTCATTTTTGGGCCCTGAGTATGACAATAACTTTGGATTAAATCGGAAATAGAGTAGAATTGGATACCCTGTTCATGACACCAAGGTAAAAAAACCATACCCTGTTCAGCGGATCATCCCCGTATAGTCAATATAGGGTAGTACCCCCCCCCCCCCCCGGGGAGGGCAGGCATGCAGGTAGAAGGGCAGGAGGAGAGGCAGGCAGAAGGGCAGGAGGGCAAGCAGGCATGAGGGCAGGCAGGTAGGAGGATAGGCAGGCATGCAGGAGGGCAGGCAGGTAGGCAGTCAATAATTTCTGTTTTCAACTCTTTTATTTTACGAGTACTTCGCCACGATTTCGGCCAACGTGGTCATCTTCAGTGCAAACGAGAGAACAAAGTTAGTATATACAAAGGAAAGAAGACTAGATGAACGACAGCAAAACATACCTGTTTGTTCAACATTTCTTTCAGGGTCCTCTTCATGAAAGAGTTTGTGCAGTGAATCGTATTATTATTGGGCCTGACGCCGCCTTTGATTTTGACATGCTTATTGCAAAGGTATATACTCATATACTTAGTGGCTCATAATTGGATTTCTGTACGTTGCTGTATAACAGGGTCCGTTGAGATATTTGCAAGGAACATTGAATTCGAAATGAAGAAAATTAAAAAATTGAAAATTTTGCGCAATAAAGGAATCGATCATAGATAGCTAAATAGACCCTTTTTATGTTCTCGCGCTTCATATATTTATTCATTTATTTTCAAAATTGTACGCATATAGTTTTCACACCGATGTGCGTATTTTGGACTTCCTGTCTACAATATTGGAGAATAAATTTGTTGTTATTACTGTTAGTTCCACCCAACTCAAACTACCGGGGACCATTGCAAAATTACATTTTATTGCTAGTTGCATTTTCAATTGATTTCACGGTCTGAATTCTCAGAAACAAACGTTTTATTCCTATAGGTTTAGATTTGGGTGGTTAACGTACATGACAACATACGTTAATGGATTAAGGAGTTTCTTATTGTTTCATTTGTTTAAATAGGCGCCAAAGACATACACAAGTACACCATGGCACCAAGATGAGGCTTACTGGCCCGACATGCCAGACAAAAGAGCTGCTTCTTGCTGGGTGAGTTTCATTAGCCTGCGTAGCGGCTCTCTTGGGGAGGAGGAAAGAGGATTTGGGGCGAGGAACGGGACCTTCTCCCCTCCCCAAGAGAGCCACTACGCAGGCAATCTCCTCCTTGGTGAGGTTTACCGTGGCTGGAGCGCCTGCGATATGATAATCAAACAATGCACATGCTGATCTACTTTCCATATGAACTGAACATGTGTATTGGATACGTTGTGTGCTATGAAATAGCCTTTAGGACTTATTAGTGAAAGATGAGCAATGGCCTCTTAACACTGCCTCATAGTGATGCAAAACTAGCTACATCACTCGCATTTTTAAAAAGATGTCTTTAAAAGCGTAATCAGATTTGTGACACATGGTTTTATTCAATACATAATTATATAGTGTATTATACACTACTCATATTTAATCGCTTTTTTGTCTTTTTATAATGTATATTCACGACTCCCATGGAAATCAGCTGTTGTTCATGGGACTAGCGTGATTAGTCTCGTTTTATTTATAATAATAAAGTTTTGCCAACCAGCCAACACAAAAAAGAAAAAAAATGTTTGCAAGTGCGACTAGCGGCCTCGTCAACACGGCGCAGGTAGAGCATGTACCCTGCATTGTAGTGTATTATTAAGGCCAGTTTACACGGTGCGATTTGTCGCATGTTATTTGTAGTATACGGCTAGTCGTGAGGTTCAAAACGTTCTAAAACTAGTTGTAAGACATTCTAAAACACGTTTTAGAGCGCGAGCGACTAGTTTTAGAAGTTACGACTTGTCTTATACTATTTGCAAATCGCATGCGACAAGTCGCACCGTGTAAATCAGGCTTTACCATTTGCATTCCATGTATTGATTGGGTGTAGTTTGTTAGGTTGCAATCGATAATTCTACTTTGGATAACGGCTGTATGTGGTTTGTTCCTGGTTCACACAAGAAACCGCTAAGAAAACACTTTTCTTCTGCTAAAGGTGCCCATGTACTGCAGTGTGATTGCACTGAGGTTTGTATGAATATTGATATTCGTTCAGTTTTATGTTATTGAATAGGCAATCTACTAGCAAACCACTTAGTGACATTTAGAATAGAATGAACGAACTAGCAAATGAATGAATGAATGAACGAATGAATAACAAATGAATGAATAAATGAGTGCCTCGATGAATGAATATCAATCAATCAATCAATCAATCAATCGATCAATCAATCAATCAACAAACCAATCAATCATTCAATCAATCAAACGAGTAGTCGATCTTATTTAGAGCAAGTTCAGTTCACATATAATAAACGATCTAACGAACTTTACGCCATTTTCACCATGAACAGGAAGAAGGAATACCTCAACCATTGACGTCAGGGTCTTGTACGTTTCATTCTGGTCGCACACTTCACTATTCACGTGGTAACAGTACTGACACAAACCGTCGAGCTTACATCACAAACTTTAGACCTGCAGACATGGTGCAGTGGGAACGAGACCATCAATTTTCACATGGAAAGGAGGTACGTCTAGAAATGTTCTCATCATGAACAATGTATAAAAGCCATTATTTTACTGTTTAGTACGTATATCATATCGTTTTTAAGTTTGACGACAACCAGCGACCATCTTGTTCATTGTTATACCCCAATATTATTTGATTTTCTGTATAGCGTATGGCATGAATTTAAGTGATTTCCACTGGAAACGCACCCGCGGGCCAAAAGCGCTCGTCGAGGCCGAATTCTTCACTAAATTAAAGAGAACGATAAAATTGCTTTCGCGTCAAATAACTAGGTCGTATTTTAACAAACACCCTTACCTCATTCGAAAGCTGGGAATGATCAGTAGAATTCACTAAAGAAATT
The DNA here is from genome assembly GCA_918843875.1 of Diadumene lineata. Lineage (NCBI taxonomy): Eukaryota > Metazoa > Cnidaria > Anthozoa > Actiniaria > Diadumenidae > Diadumene > Diadumene lineata. Next base: position 9,251,903 of record OU974079.1, read on the forward strand.
TCATTCAAAAGGGTATCGGATAATCAATTAAAGACATCCGTAACATGTTTAAAGCAAAAAATGAAGTAATTACAAAAAATAGCGCGCTGGCCAATGCCCTGTTTGTCAGATTATCCACGTCTAGTCTATATATCCCCCTTTCTCTGTGCTTATAAAAATGTTTGTATAAATCCAGGACATGAATTGACTTAATAAATGATCTCTTTCTTGATTTCAGGGATGTGATTCGTTTAACAGGGAAGGCGTAACTTTGGTAAAAAGAAGCTAGTCAAGGAACATCTGCGAAAAATTGACTCTTACGATATAGTGAAGTAATTACTCTTGTAACAATAAAAATATGTCAATTTTTGAATTAGATTTAGGAACAGTCTCAGGGGAGGGGAGGCAGGGAACTCCGGTTGGCAACGGGCGGGATTGATCGCCGTCGTATCAGTGTTGGGGTCAAAATCATGGATCTGGTACTTTTAGTCGTCTACTTTCTACCTAACATTGAATGATGTCACAAGCACCGCGGAGCCCATTAAAAAGTTAGGGACTGACGTAACGAAAGAGCAAATATATGTTTAAATTTATTTTCATGAAAATGGCTCTACGGTCTCCGCGGTCCTTTTGTCACGCCCATCTTCGCAAAACTCCAGTATCTTTTCAAAGGGGTATTTTTGAAACTTTCAGATGAATGCCACCGTACTACGATATATATAATGTAATGTAGTACTTCAATCTCTAACATTCAAAGAATTAATCCAGTTTTAAAAACACGAGGTTTAGTACATTATTAGTATGTATCTGAGCGTCGGCCGAATAACCGAGAGTTGTCGTGACCTGCGTCATCAGTCGTTTGAAGATCGGGCGAGACGAGACTTCCACTTTAACGTCCCTATATCCGAGAAGACACGAGGCGCAACAGTTTTGTTAATCGAAAAACAGTCTCTATGGTTGTATTTTAACATCCTAGGTGATCATCCGGCTGAGAGTAGAACCACAGTTAGAAAAGGCTCGTTGTTAGTGTTGTTTTTATCACCCACCCTATCGTTATTTATATAATGTCCTGTATTTTACTACTCTCTTTACCGCCTCATAAAATACCAATCTAATGTTTCGTTCATTGGCCCGTATTCTCAAGTACAATTTCTGGTAAATCCCCTCTCGAATCCACTTTCTTTCTCTCCCGTGGGCTACCTGTGCTTCGATTGTCCTGGACTAGTATCCAGGCCTTTGATGGCAATCTATTTCATACTACGTCATTTCCGGTCGAATGATTATTGCAAAAGATCATTTTCAAAGGGTCCAAGATGGCGGGCATAGGGAAATTGTTTAAATTCGGTGGTAAAAAACCTCCAGAACCGCCTCGTAAAGACTACGATGGACGACATGGTAGTTATGACGGTGATTCTGATGAGGAAGGATACATTGACCCAGCGACGTGCCATTCTGTTCTACCACCTAGTTCGGGAAGCTTGAGTTCGAAAATGCCCAACTACCCGCCCCCAAGACCGAATCATCCAGTCCTTTCTTCATCTCATTCAATGGACAGGAGTCGAAAAACGCCTCCGGAAAAACCTGCAGTCAAACCACGAACTGTTCATACAGGCAGAAATACAGACAAGCAACCAGGAAACCAAGTTAACACGGTAAAGTAATCCTATCTTTACACTTCAAATTTGAACTTGACTGTTTCCCCAAATACATTGTTGTGTTATTCAAGAAGCCTACGAACTTAATTTTTTGTAGGAAAATATTTGCTTGATTCTTTTGTGTCTGATCGCTTAAAATGAAACTGAAACGAAGGATTCCTCCTATGTTTAGAATCTGACATAAGGATTTATTGCCGTATTTACACGATTTCCAAGATGAACAATTAATTTTACTCTTTTTCATAATGTCAAACTACAACATTCATGCTTAAACAAGGTAACAAAATGTCAGTTTCTCAAAAAACACTGACGTCAAATAACATGAATTTAATTGTGGTATTGGCACTCTGTTGGGCTAATATATATTCTGACATTTACTAATTTGAAGAATTTTAAACATGCGATTTTAAATGCTGTGTTCAATTTTACCGTCAGAGCACAATATTTTGTTTATGTTCAATAGGAAACTGTTCATTAAAAATATATACCACATGTATTTATAATTGTAACTTTAAAGTTAGCTGAAATGTCAAGTAGTGCCATTTATAATGCAAATTATTTGAGCTGTTTTGTTCAAACCATATGGTCATGTTTTGAGGATATTTCAAAAGATTCTGAAACCATATTCTTTATATGGCTTTGAGTTCAAGTATTTGCAAAATGGTAAATTTGTGGTTATGATGCTAATGATTTCATAGCTATAACGATAACATAATCATGAAAACAGGTCATAAGCAGTACATCTTATATGAAGAATATACCATGGGTGCACGGAGATATGAAATTTATCTTCAGTTGTTGACAAAATATCTCAGTGCAGTGAACAAGAGAGATATTTTCAACACGAGAAGATAAATTGCGTATCTCCAATAACATACATAATCTGTTTATCATATAATTACCCAAAATCAATTTCATAAGTTTTTTTTATTTCTATAAAAAAACTGTTAAAAGCAATTAAACATAAAAAAATTAGTATCACAACATATAAGTATTTAATGTGTCAGAAGGGAAATCATGTAAACACAAAGTACCATGGTATATATGGTTAAACATACTAAATATCAGGTTTATAAAAGGACCGAAAGTGTCACGTTCAGCTCTTACTCATTCTCTGCACTGCTATCTGACTCAATGGTCAAAACTCATTGAAATTTCTTGATGCTGCTAGTGCTGCTTGGACTTTCAGCTGAAGCTGTTTGGAAACAAGCCATTTTTTATATGTTGGATAGAAACAAGTTCAATGTTGTGTTTTGACAGTCAGGGGCGGCGGAACAGTAACAGCCATGACGGGGGGGGCACTTTAATCCTACCTCCCCACCTCATCCCTCACCCGGAAATCACAACACTAATTTTTTTAAACTGTGTAAACTCATGCATTAATGTCTTTTAATGAATATTTTGTGGGAGGAACCTGTGTCCCCCCACACACCAAGTTGACAAGTTCCCGTGCCAAAAGAATAAACTTGTCAACTGCCAACACAATATTTAAAATGTCTTGATTCCTTAAAATTTGCCCAGCTGCAAGCTCAACTGAAAACAGTAGTATTTTTTGCTAATGATAACTACAATAATTTACAGTAATATTTATTGATCATAGCAAAATTTTAGTGTGTTTCATTGCTTTTGTGAAGAAAAAGAGGGTGACCAGTTGATACAGAAAAGCACCTTAATTTATTGTGCTATTTGAAAACTTATACCATTATTTCCAAGCCGAATACTAATATTATTGTGTTCCATGTGTTTGTAGACACTTGACGATTACTGCGATCCTTGGGATGCCAAGAATCAACATAAACTAAGCAGCGCTGGTGACGATTATTGTGATCCAGTTGACGTGTCACGACCTAAAGTTCAATTGAAGAAAGATGATTACAGTGACCCATGGGACTCCAGGCAAGGCAGCCACATTGCCAAACCTAGAGTGAATAACACTGGTATTAAAGATGAATATATAGACCCCTGGGATGCCCAAGGTGGTGCGCCTGGTCAAGTACAACAGCAGAGTAAACATGACTCAGATGAGGACAGTTATACTGAACCTTATGATGCTGGGAAGGTGGCAGCGCTTGATGAACAGGCCAAAAAGATGTCATTACGAGGAATGAGGCTGCCTTCGTCAGGGAGTGAGCAGGGATCTAATGAGCATTTTAAAAGGTGAGTTTTAAGTACTAGAGGAAATTTACAGTCAATCAACCAAGAAGAAATATTTAATACTACATTGATTATAAATAAAAAGATATTCCAAAACATATGTAACCAATCTGGATGTATTATTCAAAGAAAGGAAAATTGTGATTGGATAAAGAGTAGGATATCACCCTCATGAACCATAGCCTGCGTAACAGCTCTCTTAGGGGAGGGGATTGGGGGAGAAGTGGGATTGGGGAGGAGAACATAGGAGATGTGTGTAGGTTCTCCTTTCCCTTTCCTAGCTGCCCCCAATCCCCCCTCACCCCCAATCCCCTCCCCTTGGAGAGCCACTGCGCAGGCTACATGAACCAAGGCTCGAACTAACAGCCTGACACACATGTACACAGGTCAAGATTACCTTACAAAACCATTTTTGGTGGGTCATTTTCCATTATTGAATGGTCATAATTTGTAAAATAATTCTTTTTTTTAAAATACATCTACAAGATAGGTTTTTTTCCCTCTAAAATGTGAAGGTCAACTTGTCCAATTTGTGATTTGGCAGGTCAAGAAGCAAATTTGGAAGGACATTGTCCCTTGATCTGCTCTTATTTCAAGCACTGCAAACCCTTCTTGAAATGACTAGATTCAGTAAATGGCAAAGTAATATTATAATTATATACTGTTTGTAATATTGAAAATTATAATGATTATAAATTAATACTAAAACTGTGTGATTGTTGTTTAGACCACAAACTCACACTGAAGATAATCGACCAGTAGATGATTATGAATCGCCATGGGAAAGCAGAGGCCTTATAAAGCCAACCGTACCAGCCTCTACACCAAGTCAAATGCCAACAGAAGATGGCCGACCCTGTGACGACTATGACAAACCGTGGGAATGGACAGCAAAGAAAACAAGTCAATTTACAGAATCAATGAAAACAGCTAACCAAGCACCGAAGGTGGATTCTAGACCAGCAGATGACTATGATGCTCCATGGGAGTACAATAAACGATCCAGTCAACTAGTTTCCATGGCAACACAACAAAAAACAGACACCCCTCCAAAACCACCAAGAACAATGATTGACAACGACAACAAAGGATTTAAAGTGGACACTAGCAAACCTCTAGAAAAACAGGAGTAAGTGACGATACTTATTTTATGTATTTTGTGGAAGAAATCCAGGCACCCAACCACAGAAGTTGTATTTTTAATGAAAACCCTACTCCCCAGAATTTCCAAAACTAAAGATTACAATTATGACCAAAAGAAAAAGAAAAAAATCCTGGGCATCTGAACCTTGGTCTCTCTGTCAATTTTATGTCCACTGGATAGTTTCTGAAACTACAATTTCTTGTACACAATATACATGTAGTATTCATGCCATTTTTCCACAGACTGGTATTTCAAACCACAGTGTAGTGAAAAATACCAGTAATTTTTTACAGGATAACTCTTGGCTGTTATTCTATGTCAGTAGTACACTAAATGGAAATCTCTAATACCGCTAAATTATTTATTAACTAATTTATTAGAGATTTCCATTTAATTAATAACAAAATATGTAAAGTTTTTTTTTCTTTGAGTCAAAAAAATTTACATATTTTGTTTAATATGAATCTTGACTGCAACTTCAACATTTGTAATTTAGTTACATGTAACTGTTTAATGACTTCATGTTTAGGTGGTACCATGGCCCAGTGACAAGAGTTCAAGCTGAATGTTTATTGAAATATGAAGAGGATTGTTCATTTTTGGTCAGGGATAGTGAAAGTAGTAGAAGAGACTTTTCTTTGTCCTTAAAGTAAGTAAAATACATACGCTGTCCCAATCAACAGAGTTCAAACACTAAATGTGTGCAACAGTTTTCGCTATTTAGTTATAAATAGCACTAATTAAACAATAGAAAACAATAGAATTAGCATAAAATAGCATTATTAGTATGTGCGTTCTGGTTGTCACTATTTAGTAATAAATAGCTGCACTAATTAAACAAAAGAAAACAATAGAATTAGCATAAAATAGCACTATTTAGTGGTATTTATGTTGCATACTTTTAGTGCCAGCACTTTAGTACCAACTGTTTGTCAGTTTACTATGACTCACATTTCATTGTCACATTTTGTTGTCACATTTACACTTACATATATCGCGTCTCCCCATTACCTTGGCCTCTATTAGTAACTTGACAAATACCCAAATAGCTCTAATCAGAAGATCAGTGAGTGAGAGAGAGAACTGGCCACTTATAGACCATACATGCAGCTAGCCTCTTGAGCTTATCAGGTATTTGAATGGGAAATAGAAAAAAAGGAAACTTTAATTTTATTCATTCATTCATTTGTTCACTTGTTTTTCTACAGGAATAATAATGCGTATATGCATTTGAAGATTGTAAGGAGTCCTGATGACAAGTTTGTTTTGGGTCAGTTTAGTCAGCCATTTGACAGCGTACCAGAAGTTATTGAACACTATTCACATACAAAACTAAACATCAAAGGAGCTGAGCACAAGTTCTTGAGGAATCCAGTATTTCCTAAACATGATTATTTTGTTTTGGAAAAAAGTTAATTGACAACATCTCTCTATGAAGAAGAATACAGTCATGTATTATCAAAATTATTTGAAAACAAAATTAAGTTACACAGTCAGATTAATAGAAACATATAATTTAAAATAATCTGTGTATTTCCTTGGATATTTTGCTTGGAAAGAAGCTAATTGTATCTAAAAACATTAACACAGAACATTCCATAGCGAAAGAGACACATATAATTAAGAGATAACTCTCACTTCAAAAGTCTGGATCCAGTCTTTTCTAGAAATTAATATTTTGCTTGGAAGGAAGCTACTGGTAATTAGGTGGACATAGTAAATCACTCTTCTTTACAAAATGCTATAAATGAACTGTCAATGGTCGATATAACAACCTGACATTCATAGGTCAAGATGTCAGAACTTACCAAATGCATTTTCGGAAGGTCATTACCCCCTTTTTGAAAGGTCAAAATTTGTTATAGTAATAATTTTTTTTTAAATACATCTACAAGATCAGTGTTTTCACTCAAAAATATGTTCCACTTGTCCTTTCAAACTCTGTTTTGGCAGGTCAAGTAGCAAATTTGGAGGGACATTGTCCCTTGACCTGCCATTACTTTGAGCCCTGTGAACATCAATAATTATCAATAATTATTAATCATCAATAATTATGTACTATATAAAAAACGAGCAGCAGTGTTTTATCAAGTATAAGTATACTTGATAAAACATGTCCTGCGAGTATTTCAAATAGTTACAATTTTGAAAAATAAGGGAAAAAAAAAAAAAAGAAATTGACTGGTGGTTATTCTGATCATGCGCAGAATTTCTGATGTGTGTTGAATATGCGTTCCACATTTGAGTCTAGTCCTTCAGAGTTCAATGGGAACAAACTTTCTTAAATAACAGGTTCAATTCCTTGGACCATTTTGGTCACATGATGGAACAGAGGTTGCTTCGTAGCATGCAAAGTAATCTCATTACTATTCAATGTAACTTTATAAAGACTCTAGAGTCTTTATATAAAGATTCATTGAATACAAATGAGGGTATTTTATGGGTATAAAACCTCATGCATGTGACCAAAATTGGACCATGGATTGAACTAGATGCTCATGAATTATTAATGAGTTTTTAAATAATAATAATTATTAAATTCACAGAAGTGCTCTACTCAATTAGAGCTGGAAAAAATTCAAACCAAGTGTGTTTATTTAACGGATTTACCATTTTTAGTTTTTTTGATATTGCAATAAACACACTTGTTTTTGTTTTGTGATTTTTTTCAGTGGCAAATGTGTTGTACCCTGATCTGCTGTGTCATATAAATTAACTTCTTTTTATTACTTCATTTCTGGATCATCTATCAATTCCAGGAATCTGTTTGGGAAAGCCCCTCCCTATGGAATTTATGGATTGCCCAGAAAAGACCGATTCATAATGAAAGTCAAAGTTTAAGTCAAAACAACAGTTGGTTTGTGGTACAATTAATTTGTTTCCAAGAGAAACCACCAACTTGAAGTTACGAAATTGTAGCTTTGGCCTTCTCTTGGGTGTTGCTAACCACAAATATAATTATTGAGAAAAGAAATATTTTGACAACTAATTAGTTGAATACAATTTATTTGGAAAACACCATGAATGATAATTATAGTGACGGATTTATGAATTTTATTTACTAAACAACAATTTATTTGATGGAGGGACATAGGAGTGTCCAGTGGCACTCGGGCTTTGCTCAACTGGCTCTGAACATGCAGGCTTCACAAAGTCATGTAAAAAGATTAATAACAAATTATCTAGTAAATTTATGCTTATTTGTACCAAATGAAAAAGAACATCTCTAAAATTTCAGATGGAAGATAACTGCTTTGTTGCAACTGTACTTTTCAGCTCTGCTCGTTTTAGCATATTAATATAATTATTTGATGAAGAAACTTAGTCAGTAATTGTTACAGTGTCAGCACAATAGTTCAGACTTAAAAAGCTACACCATTGGTACCAAGTAATATTGCTTTAATAATGTTTGTTACATTTCTTTTTTTATGTTTAAAATTGAGCACATATTATAATGTCAGCTAGAATTTTTTTTTTTTGCAGTTGTTGTAAGCTTACTAATCAGCCTGGCAGCAGTTTGTCTAATTTACAGGCTATATTGAACCACATCTTAATTTCTTGAAAATAGGTAATTTGTGAAATATTTTACAGGGAAATTTGATAGAATTATGTCTGCTTTCATAGCATGTTTAGACTTTTAATTAATATAAATAGACTCTCAAAATGTCAGCCTTAATAATTCTCAAGTTGTCTTTTCTCCCTACTCATTTCCAAAATTTTAATTAAAAAAACGGATAGTGTTCAAGCAAAACACAGAAAAACGTCTTTTGTAAATATCCCTAATTATTTTTAGTGTATCTATAGCTGCAGATCAGAATCGATTAATTTAGAATTGTTAAGTATTTGCTAATTTCACCTCCTAAGATAGATAAATTATAAAAATATTACCTAATAGTCTTCACGTAAAGACAGGTTTGTTGTATATAAAATTAACGTTTATTTTAATGTTTTGATCATTTCAATGTAATGCAGTCTTGTTTACAATAAAGCATTGTTTTTTTTTAACTCTATGATGTCTTTTAAGTCTTGTTGTGAAAGGATGTGGCAATAAAAAATTAATAGCATCTGTACCACAGGAAAATATCAACAAATTCCAGCAGTTTACACCTGATACCCTTGCTTTCTTGTCTAGTGCCAGCTATTGTATAGCAATACTTCATGTTTACTAACAAACAAAATGTTATACTAGTGTGCCAACCAGAACTACAATAAGCTCTGTTGAAATAATGGCCAATCACTGTCTAGTTGGCACATCAATAACAAACGCTTATGGTCTTATCTCCGGTGTAATATAATTTATGCTCACAAGTGAGGTCATAATAACGCAGGAAAAATGGAGTATTGTCTTTTGTAAATGACATCACTTGTGCAGCATAAATTATATTACACCGGAGATAAGCCGGCTTATGACAGCTGAAGTATTGCTATTGTAGTCCAGTTTCATGTTCTTCATTGCTCAAGCTAAGCCTCAATAGTATAAATATTTGTTTGCATGAGGTACATGGCGTACCTAATCTATCTAATCTATGGTTTTGATTAGGCTCAGTCTTCTGCCATCAGGGGTTTGTGCGCCTGCGATTCGAGGGCGCACGAACCCCTGATGGCTGGAGACTGAGCCTAGGTTTTGATGTCTATTGTTAATTTACCTAGCATTGAGGCTTAGCCTGAGCAACAAAGAACTTGAAACTGGTCTAACTGCTATATTTCCATTGTTTTCTGTTATAATTGTTTTATATTTTATTCTAAACAGGCGACTTGCTTTATGGCATCGCTTAGCTAAAACTACCAGCATTATCTGTAAATTTTATTTCACAATCAAACTCTTAATATCTTTGTAGATTAAAAAAACAAAAAAACAATTAGTGCTAATTGAGCAAAGCATTCATGGTAGTTGTAGTTAAGGACACCATCATGAAAACTGACTATTAATTGTGAAAGTTATATTTTTGAGCACATTTCTGAGAATAATGTGTTTGAAAACATTCTTTAATTTATTTGCATCTATCAAAAATAATATGTACAATTTAAATTTCACATAAATTATTATTTATTAAGACATTAGTGTGAAGATATCGAGAGACAAAGGGACCAACCATTTGACTTTTGAAGAGCATAGGAATGATGTGTGATTTAAAAATATTTTGTGAAAGTGCATATTAAAAAGAACAAAATTGCTCATTGTTGCATCAAAAAAAAAAATATATATACCCAAAAACCCTAAAATATCCTGGTTCTTGAAAGCCAATTTAATTGTCTTTTCCATCAAAAGTGAAATGGTCAGCTCTTAGTAGATTCAGGGGCAGCAGAGCAGCCCAAAGCATGGTGGTGTTATCAACTATCAAGCCAGTTGAATCATGAAAGAAATTACAGACCCTCCCTCTTTGCAGCTCTTGAGATTTCTAATGTCATCAGCTAGATGCAGATAGAATAAGGGCATATAGAAAAGGTGGTAGAACTAGGTTGTCTATTTGTGTTGTCCATGCTTCTAGAAGTGAACACGCAGCTACACAGACACTAATACCAATCCAATTGGATACTTGAATAATACCTAATTATAGAAACAAAAAAAGGAATAAACTAAATCTTTTTTTTATACGTGGATGCAGCAACATTTGTTATCTAAAATTGGAATGAATGAATGCAATGGTGGACAAATCATGATTGCATATGAAGGTCTGACAATAAGTAAGTATGAAAATGCCTAGAAATGCCATCGGACTTATATGGGAGGGATGGGATTCTTGACAAACCTTTCAGGGATCAAAATTGTAGATTTGGTACCACTTGGTGTCTCTTCTGGGATCCCGGTATGTTGCACGGTTGCGGGTCCGCACAATGAGGTACTTCCCGCACAATTCCGCACAATTGAGGAAATTTGCTCAAAACCCGCACAATTCAGGAAAATTTGGCATAATTTATGCACTTATCTTAATAAATGTCACTTTAATAAGTTAATCTGGTGATTTCAGGTCCTTTTTTTCTCACTTTTTTGTCAAAATTCCACTCACTCGAAGTGAAATTTTCAAAACTTGTTCGTCAAAAACAAAATGGCGTCCATTCAATTGAGAGAGACTGTGCTCTAATAAAAAACGCAAGGCGTTCCAAACTTGTGTCATACGGGCTCTCGCGATCTCGCGACTTTATTACGAACGATAATCCAGCTCTGGAGTCAAGGTACAAACTTTGTAATTAGAGGAATACTTGATTAAACACTTATTCTCTGCCCAAGACTTTGTAGAAAGGCTAATTTTCTACAGAAATACGAAAAAAACGTTTTTATAGTTAAATTATTATTGCGCAATCCCGCACATTTTACCGCACAATCGACCATTTTTTCCGCACAATTTGTCCTTGAATTCCCGCACAATTTGAAAAAAATTCCCGCAACCTACCGGGATCCCAGTCTCTTTGAGGTTTTCAGACTCTCAGAATTAAAGTTGGTACCTTTTAGGGTTTTCACGGATTTCTCCATTTTATGAGCTTTATATCCAATTGTTCATATTTGAGTTGGTACCGTTTAGGGGTAAAAATCATGTGATGCCACACCCTTCTGGATAGAGCTTTGGTACCTTTCAGGGGTCATTTTCAAACATTCCTTTGAGTATCCCCACCCTATTTTGATCAGAGTCTCCCAACAGATTTATAATTAAATGATCATTTACAATGAAATAAAAGAAATACATGCATTGGTTGGTTTAACATAATATTATATTATTATATTATATAATTATGAATTAGAAATCATCGATCACCTGTGCAAGCGAACACCACAAGGAAGATCACTTGTCCAGCAAAACCGGCTAATGTTCCCTCGGCAGTCTTGGAACTTCCTGGAAACAATCATTATAATACCACAACGTCTGGTATGTTATCAACAAATTAAATGGCTACTATAAAATATCAAATCTAGAACGATCTCTCAACTAATGGGCCTGACCAGATGCCAATAAAAAAAAACAATAAACAGAGTTTAGATCCGATAAAACACTCATTTCAAAATCTGATCTATAGCATTAATGTTTGGCTTCAATTTGCACCGCAGTGTATGATGAAAAAAATACAAACTACCACCAATGTATAACTTATATGAATGATTATTATTTTATATTGGCAAGTCTATATAATTTCTTCAGAATCAATGCACTGTTAGGAAGTAAGTTTAATAATAAGATCCTGAGATTTGAAATAACCCTATAGCAAATGAGAGAGAGAAAAAAAATTATAATTGCATAATTTAATGACTACTTCTAAAGAATCTCAAGATATATAACAGAATTATTAAGCATTGAGTGTGTCTCAAAATATAGTTAAAAATTGAATTAATTTTATAACATTTTTTTTTCACTTGAGTTAGAGTCTGTTTATTATTATGAGGCAAGCCGGCCCGGTTTAGCAGGCTGGATTCTTTTGTTTTTATGCTCTGATAGCTTGTGAACACAAAAGAAACCAGCCCGCTAAATCGGGCTGGCTCACTCCATGTAAACAACCCTTAATTGGCTTTCAGAGAAATTTAAAGTATTAATAAAATCAAAATGTGAAAATAGTGCTCACCTGGCCATTTCCAGTGTCCATATGATTTACCAACCAATGATGCTAAGGTATCACCAACACCAAGTGATAAGATCCCTGAATACATAGCCACAGTACTGCTATCTGGAAAACACAACAAAATAATTTATAGAATGTTATCTCAGACCTATAATTTTGCAGCATTATCAAATTCATTTTAATAATTCATGAGCCTAAAACAGTACAAAATCACTATAACTGTGAAAGCATCTGTAAATCCTATTTCCAAGCAGAAGATACATAAAACATGTTCTCTCATGATTCTTCATACTTAAATTATTAATAGTTGGAGATTGCTACTTATTAAAGATCTTTGACCCATGGAATCTGAAAGATGATGATCCCAATGAGATTTGAATAATAATAATTATTGCTTTATAATTAGGCTAAAAAAAATGTAAAATACATGTTCATCAGTTTTTGTCAAAATAATGCTCAATATTGACAACAACTGATGATTGCGCAAGCATCAACATCAACCAATGACTCAGGACGCTGGGAAGGGGGTTGGAGGGCAAGGGGGAGGGGAGTGGCCAAACATAAAATAAGCATATCCTCAACAAGGAGGATGTGAATTATTGTCACCTTATTTTCTTGAACATGCAATATTCATGGCAATGAAAATGCAATATTCATGATGTTCCATAAATATTACAGAACATCGTTTTTCCACGGGGCCCTTGCCTAGAAAGTGATCCACAATTTTGAAAATTCCTCTGTTATTGGAACTATATATGGCTGCATAATTTTAAGTACACTCTATCATTCACCTTTTTTGTCTACAATATCTGGACACAACCAAACTGGACAGGCACAACCAACAAGGAGATAAATGTGTGTCAGGATGACATCTCCACAATCTTTATCATCTAAAAATACTTGCAAACTTTCATGCAAGAAATCCCCAAATGGCTGTATTCTACCCAAGCGTACAAACTGTAAAGAAGGAACTGTTCCTATTAGAGTTGAGCAGGGATGGATCCAAAAAGTCAGGTGTCCCGTAAGAAAATTATGATCTAGTCATAAAGATTTGGAGATTTAAATATTTTTCTTGATCAAAAGAATCTGAACTAAGGCGTAAGAGGCTGGCCTGTGTACTGCAGGACTGACCCCCCTAAATTGGCCCCTGGTTGGGCCTCCCTACTGTCTTGCTAGCTGCTACAGTTTCCTCCATAAATCTGCAGGCATGTTAATGGACAAACTTGTGAGCATTTAACCAGTCAAAGTACCCCACATTTTGCTTGATTTTTAAGGTTTTCAATTGATGTCAGTTAGATCCTTGGGTACTGTGTTGGTATTATCCAACTTGTAAAAAATAACGCGTGAGTAAGACTGGATCGAGTAAAAATATACAGCGATATTTTTCCCTGTCTAAACCAGTTTAACAGGTTTTCATCTACAGCATCTACAGCTAAATTGTCTGCAAGGCAAACTGAATTAGTTTGGAACGTTTTCTACAGAAACGCTTTCGATTCTTCTGTTAATAAGATAACGAAAATGTCGAAATTAAAATTGAAAACAGAACATGTAAACACAGAGAACAGAAAATGTTTTGTAAGCTCACACGTTTATTGGCATAAGCTGACTGACTAGCTCGTATAAGGAAAAGAAAAAAAAAATGAAATTTTACCTTAATACAACAAAATGTAATCCTCCAGTGGAAGAGCTGCAAAAATGTCCTTTATAGTAGAAATGTAAAGCTAATTGAAGCAAGCAACTACGATCCACGAATGGAAACGAAGGCACTACAATCGCTGCAAGTTCTTGACACAACATTTCCTTTGTGACTGCATTTTCATTCAACTTCATCAAAGTTTCCGAACGATAGCCATTTTTTCATTTGTCTTGTTGACGTTCTCCCTCTTTTTTCTCAAAATACAGCCAAAATTTGTGCAAAAACAGTCGAAAAAAATTGCATTGATAATCGGCTAAAACGGCGTGTTTGTGTGAGCTGCTAAAACCGGTTTGACCTGTATGAAAAATGAGCCAATCAGAATGCAATACGTACGCCACGCAATGTCCAACTAATTTTTTAAGGAAATAAAAATTACTATTTTTTCGATTTTTTCAACCCTTTTTTCATTTTTACGAGATAGTTGGATAATAAATAACTTATTAGACAGTTGGATGTGGAATATGGCTGGATATTTTACTCGTCAACTTGCATTTTGACTCGCCTGAAGGCTCGTCAAAATACAGCGTGACTCGTAAAAATATCCAGCCATATTCCACATCCAACTGTCTAATGAGATATATGTATTATACCATCTTGAATAGCATGAGAAACTCATTGCTAATGGTTGTTTGGCAGTAAATATTTGGAGATCTTGTGCAAACTGCAGGGTTATGGATGTGATTTGGGATGCCTAAGAAATGCAATATTATATAATTTATATAATTTATATAATATTATTATATTCAACAACAATAAATTCAAATGTCAAGACCTACCTCTAGAAAAAGAAAAGTTGCTAAGGCAACTGAAGCAGCTAAATGCAATAACTGAGTATCAAACATGAGACCAGGTACAAATACAGCAATGGCCAGAACATGAAAATACTTGCGTATGATTGTTGTGGACTGTGTTTTGCTTTCAACAGCATTCTTTATAATGACCACAAGAATTGATAATGTAGTAATCACGCTCCAATATATAATCAAGTAACACTGAAATAATATAAAGTGGAAAGAATGGAATTGGATAGAATGGAATAGAATAGAATAGGATGGGATAAGATGGAATAAGATAGAATGGAATAGTGTGGGATGAAATAGGATAGGATGGGATCCACGGGGTGGGATGGGATAGTATGGGGTCGGATAGGATGCAATAGAATGGAAAGTATTGGATTGTGATTGTAGGAGCCATTGTAAATTGTGCTGTAAGCTTTAACGTGAAGGACGTCATGGTGATGAAAGCAATCAATAAAATAAAAATAAAATAAAAAATTAATAAAAAACCCTGAAAAATCAGGCTTCGATGAGATGTGAACTCCAGAACTTTGGGTTTGACTTGGATATGAATCCAGACACAATAAAAAGAAAACATTTATTTATTATATATTTATCTCAGATCTTCTTGCAAGCAATTGCTTTAAATTGCAGCTGTGACTATCTAGTTTCACAACAACAGTAAATAGATAATCATAATTGAATATAGCATTAGTACATAATTTTAGTAACTAAATATGACATTACAGTTATGTAGTAACATACTTACTCTTGTTTTGGAATGCAATAAATAATGAATGAGCCATGTGAATGGATTGACGCCGCCCAGCATCAGATATGACCATGGTAGTAAGAACGAGAAAAACACCAAAAAAATGACAAGATAAAAACAAGCACTTCCAATGTACATCTCCATGGCATTGCTGAAAACAGATTGTACCAAGTATGTAATTATCACATATCTTTTTGAAAATGCAACTTAGCAACAATGAGCTAAAATGTTCCAGAAAATGTGTGTAATGCTTCATTGAATGTAATAACAGAGTAAAAATTCTGCATCAGTTCAATCTGCCTCTCCTCAAGACAAGATTAATTATGCATTTAAATGTAAAATTTTACAACACAAAATAATGTTATGATTATTATACGTCTAGTATTCATCTTGTACCTCAAGACTTAGACAGTCACTATAATACTTAAATATTGCAAATAATAATACAATATTAGAACAGAACTGATTTAAATGGTAAAGTACAGATCTAAATTTGGATGGTAAGTACTGATGTGGATGGTTGAATACAGATTTGGATGGTAAATTAAAGTACAGATTTGGATGGTAAAGAACAGATTTGGATGGTAAATTAAGTATAGATTTGGATGGTAAAGTACAGATGTGGATGGTTGAATACAGATTTGGATGGTAAAGTACAGATTTGGATGGTAAAGAACAGATTTGGATGGTAAAGTACAGATTTGGATGGTTGAGTACAGATTTGGATGGTAAAGTACAGATTTGAATGCTAAAGAACAGATTTGGATGGTAAAGTACAGATTTGAATGCTAAAGAACAGATTTGGATGGTAAAAGTTGGATGGTAAAGTACAGATTTGGTTTGATATATACCATAATGATTGCATTACGGACAATACCATACCTGACAATGCTAATGTAATAGAATACTGGGAGCAGCAACACACCAGTGATTATCGACCCTAACAGTAAAATCTACAAATTAAAATATTCTATGTGTTAGCTAGTCTAATTTAATAATAAATTTATTCTATGACTTTGCAGTTGACTTTTATTAATTAATGTTTCAGCAGCCACTCGAAACACGTTGAGAGTTGGGTATTTATGCTTAGTTACAAATTAATGACTCTATGATGAGAATGTACCTGTAGCCAGTAGGTGAAGATACTTCTTGTTATAACTATAAACGGTTCACTGATGCTGGGCATGACAAAGTGCAGCTAAAATAAGACAGTTACATACAACAAATCAGTAGGATGACTGACTGACTGACTGACTGACTGAGGCTGATAGACTGATCAGTTGATTGACTGAATGATTGACTGACTGACTGACTGACTGACTGACCAGTTGATTGACTGAATGACTGACTGACTGACTGACAATGACTTGGTGACCATAGTTGACTGACTACCTGACTGAACATTTAAATAAATGAATAAGTGAGTCAAAAATGAAGTTATTACCCTATTAGCGAAGAGTGTCCAGGAATCTACTGCTAAGAATGTAAATGTCTGTGCAATAAGCATAGCTTCTCCAAGACTAAAACTCCCAGGAAACAGCCACAGAATAAATAGAAGAATAGTGTAAAACAGAACAACCAGGGCAGCAATATTGAAAAGATCAGGACCTAAAAAGAAAAACAATATCTGAAAATGGTTTGTATATGGGCATAATGTTTATGTTTCTTCCACATCAGGTTTTTACCTATTTTTAATTAATAATATTTTATATTTGCTTGTGTATGCATGTGCTATGATATGTAGGTAGCAAGGGCATATTAAGCAGTTTAATTTATATTCTTGTTGTGTGTAAATATTTAAACCATTCACTTTGTAGGCCCTGATGATGGGCCTGTGGTCCGAAAACTTGGTTGTAATTTTGTAAAAACTTGATGTGGAAGAAATAGCTATGATCTGAGTTTAATAATCTCATGCTGCAGGTGCAAATTGAAGAGACAATAATTGTGATGTTGCTTATAGGTTTTGATTTCATGCTCTAGCAATATTACTATTAAAACAGAATTTCTGTACTTTTGGAAAAGATTGTATGACAGTTATAAGATATCAAGGCTCAATCATTCTTGAAAACACATTTATATTCATTACAAATAAAGTTTAGGATTGGTTAATCTTTGTTATACATATTCCAGACACTCAGATACAGATATTACAGATACATATAAATACAGAATGCTTTAAATGGATTTAGATGTAGTGAATTTTGGGATATATGCACTTTGACCCCATGACCATGACGCTAACCTGAATGGTATTGGATAGTAGATGCCACTAGTATAGAATTAACGGCAAGTAACCACCACTTCCTAGTGTGGAGAAGTGTCGCTAATGACATTCCCATGAGCTGACAACCAGCTAAATAAACTTTAAGGGTACCTATCAAAGAAAGAGTTAATAAATTTCACAAAAAATTATAATAATTATTTAAATCTATTTTATTCTATTTTAACCGCTTATTTAGTACATGTCTCTGAAGATTGTTCCTCGGCCTTTAAGTGCTATAAAGATAGGAACATTTCATTATAATAATTATTTCAATTAATTTTATTATTTTGTCCATCCATCCTCATAATTATCATAATGAAAATTATGGCAGCCAACTTGAAAGCATTGCTTCTTTGGCTACTGAAATTATGCAATTCAATTTTATTGTAAAAAACCTGAAATCTATCTGCAATGTATAATATAATCCAAAATGTTGTAAATTTTTGTGAATAGTGTACTAAATGAAATTTAAATGGAATTGAATTGAATTGACAAGTTAAACAACATCATAGTGCCATAGGGCTTCTAAAATTCAATATGTATGATTGTATCAATTTCTTTATTTTATTTGTTCAATTCAATTAACACATGTGTGTTGATGGTGGTTAAAAGATAATGAATATGATGACAATGACAATTTGATAATGTAATCTTCAAGTCTTTAATTACAGACATGTTTCATCAGTTCTGCTGCCAATCATCAATGGATAATATAGCTCAAGCTTATACTAGTTAATATATAATAGCCATTTCAAATAACGTTGTCATCACCAAAAAAGCAATAGGCCATTCCAAGACCACTGACTACAAATGATGGTTAAAAGTCATGACAGAATCAATGTAGAATGGCATCTTGGACATTCAAAAAGATGAATACTGACCTTTAAATCTATAGAGCAAACAGAAAGCAAATCAAGGCGTTAATTTCTTGTCAACTGGTGCAATAATTATGACAGCAGTATTTATACCCATAGTTCCTAGCAGTCTTGGAATGACCTAGTATTGCCTACTGGTGGTGACAACATTATTCTAAATAGCTATATATACACTAAGATTCAAAATTAGTTGGGACATTCGTTGTTTTAAACCACATTTTTTTGTTGAGTATTTTCCAGGCGCCTCCCCCCTCCCCTGTCACAATGTTGGTAATATCGATGACGAATTTGGTATGACATGAAACCTCAGACAACATTGTTTAGGGGGAGGGGGGATTAACCGGGATATTGTAGAGTGAAAAAGAAAAAAAAGTGTGAGAGAATGAAATGGTGTCGAAAAAAATGACAATGTCCAGCAACATTTTTGAAACTTAGTGTAGCTAAAGAAATATAAATGAATATATATATAGTAATAGAGATTATTGATGATGATTTAGATGATAATAATAATTAAAGTGGAATAACTATTATTACCTATTAACTGCTGATTGGAACTAACATCTTTTTGCATGACATTCAATTGGCTGATAAGAACCATTGGAATTAGGAGACATCCTAGCTCAATACCAGAATCTGCACCATGCCTTCAAATATATTATAGTGTATATGTATTGAGTGTCATACATGTTAGTACTGGAGACATGTATAGCCAAGTGCAGTAAAGGTTTAGGATATTACTACAGACTACTCAGCAGGCAACTTTTTGCTCCCTACAAAAATCCTTTGTGTTTCCTTTGCAACAGTTTTTTTGACTGCTCCCTGTCCTTCTTGTCCCATTTTCCCTTCTCACCTCTCTCATTTAAACAGGAACCCCTTGAAGCAAAGAAAGGTTAGTAATTGGTGTTACTGTTACGCCAATTAGTGTCATATGTTACCATTACACCATATGGAGTTAATTACTACGCTTTCCTACAAAACTGCTTTTTTATTATAGTTTTTATTGTATGTCTTGTAGTTGAGCTTGTAGTTGAGTAAATTTTGTGGTTCCCATGTAGTTCTGGTAGTTACTAAATTGGCGTAACCGTAACACCAATTACTAACCCAAAGGAAGCCTGTCTGTGGATATAACAGTGATGCCTGCGGAGGAGGCTAGGATATTGACTACTTTTAATTGAAACTAGAGTTAGCTAGTACATAGTCTCTCATTTGTAAATGCACTTATATATTTCAGTAAACATTGTTGGAGAAAAATAACAAATCAGGCACTAGTAAAAAAAAACGTGACCAAAAGGAATTAGGGTCAAAAAGTCATGCTAAACAAAATGGCATGCTAAACGTTCAAAATAAGAGGTGTGGTTTACAATAGGTGATCTGTATTATGCCGTCATATACTACAACTACCAGAATGCTTTGCTTACTTTCTTTTGTAGCGCAATTAGCACTAATTGTTTTTCTAATCTCAACAGGGATTAAGAATTTGAATATGAAAGAGAATTCACAACTTAGATATCAATGCTGGTAGCTAGTCGCAGTAAAATGACGCCATAATGCAGATCGCTTATAATAAATAACACAGCTCATGAACATGCTGTGGTATCATTGTAACTGAATATTACACCTATTAATGTTAAGCCAGAGGGTGGAGGGATTGGGCATGGGATGGGATGGGGATTTTTACATTTTTCACTAAAAAAAAATTCAAATTCACCACTCCCATGGAAAAATCAATGGTCAAAATTATATTTTTTCAAAATGGCGACCCTTTTCCAGATTGTCGACTCCTGGTATTCAAGATGGTGTCCTAGATGGCAAATATGTCCCCATCTTGGGACATCAGATGATCAAAATCTCCACACCAGGGATGGACCTGACAGTGAAATTCCAATTGGTTAACCCTCTGGCTTAAGATTGTCAAAATATTATGATAATAATACAGACAAAACGCCTCACCTGAAATTTACACTGGTGATATGATATGAGAGGGTAGAAGATGAGCACAGAACTACTGAAAACGATTACATTGGACAAACTTTACACCACTATTATAAATTGCAGACAAATTTTGTTAATTAGTTACATGTACACAATAATAGTCACTTATATACAGTCCTGGTTCATACAAGCAATGCAAATACAAACGGAAGAAATAGCACTTGCGTTTTTGCCAATTCACCTGTTATGACAATTAGATATTTGAAGGGGGTGGGTGGTACGTTGGGCAAGTTTTATTTTTGCAGGATATTTTTCTGATAAGTTTGTGCAGGATATTTTCTTCCTCCCTGCACAATAGCACTTGCATTAATGTATTTTTAGGAATTCACAAGTCCAAGAAAATGAAAAAAAAGATTCTTCCTGGCGTTTGCACTTGCGTTGCTTGTGTCAACCAGGCTTAACTTATAATAATATTATTATTGAGCTTCATACAACATAAATCTACACTACACCAGGAAAAATGATTTCTGCAGCTTTGCAGAAACTCTTTTGCGCACTACTGAACATGCTTACTCAATCTAAGGGATGGACATTTAGATATTTGAGGGGGTGGGGGTTGGGCAATTTCTTTTTGCAGGATATTTTTTTGATGATTGTGCAGGTCATTTCCTCCCTGCACGATATTTTTTTATTGGCACATCTGCCCTGCACGATTTTTTCTCTGTGTAAGCCATTGCTCAATATTTTTTTTGGTATTTGCCCAGCGCGCCCCATTAAATATCTAATGGTCCAACATACTTGTGTAGCAGCCATGCAAGCGGTGTTGCGTGCAAGACAAACAGACAAGCTTAAAAATAACTTACAGTTGATGTGGAAACCAATAAAGCCAAGATATTGACTAACATCAGTACTCTTGAAAATCACAAATAAGCTACTTGTAACCACAAGAAGTGTTTCTCCAATCATCTTTTTTGCAAGCTTTGCAAACACCTAAACATTCACGAGCAAAGAATCCGCCATCTTGGCCGGGAAGTCTGAGCTGAGTGTTTCACAAAGGAATCCCACCACTAACCCTGGTTTTACACAGGAAGTCCAAGTTTATAGCGGAGCTCCGCGAGGGCCGAAGGCCCGCGCAAGCGGAGCACCATAATTAAGAAAATATGGTAAACCATCGAGCTCATTTCAGATCGACCACAGGAAGCCCGGAATTCAAAATTCCGTACAACGTTCGTCCGTGTACTGCCGCGCAAAGTCGCTGACCCGTTTCAGTGGGCGCAAAACAATTTTTGCAGTGTACTGAAATTTTTCTACAAAATGTATTTCTGCATTGGACAAAGAGCATGAAAATTGTGAAGCTAAGCTGACGGCTTAAAGAGGTTTGACTGCGAAAGGGATACAAAGGCCGCGGCGTGAAAAAGAAAAATATCTACGATTCAATGATGGAAAGCTTCAAAATATTCAGTTCACTGGCAAAATGGCTAAAATTCGCTCGTGGCGCTGTTTTTAACTATTCAAATGTGAAGTCATGCAGAGCTGTTAAAATTTTATTTGATACTTCATTCAATAGTTATTCAAAGCTGAAGATTTTACAAGTTGTATTTTCTGGAAGAGTTTATTTGACGGCAAGTTTGTCAGATGGTAGTAAAAAAGGCCGTATTCTTCGTGGCGTTTTTCAATCATTACTGATGGACTAATCTACTTTTAAAAGTAAAAGCAACGGCGACAAAACGTTCATGAAAACAAAACAAATATGCGCTGCATTTGCAGCAATTCAAAACAGATAAAAAGCAAGACCTCGCGAAAACGACTCACGAAAATAACTTCACTCTGTTCATTCATCATTTTTTACAAGCAATTCATAACACGGAGAGCTTTAGGATCAATACAGATTTATCAACTATTCACAACAAAAACATTTTCATACAAGATGTTTGTCAACAAAGTAGGACTGCCAGTTCAGGGAAGGAATGAAAATGCAAATTTTAGCACAATGTGTGATCGACCAACACAAGCTTGCCATCGCCGTTCAGTTGAACTGTGTGAACCTTTTAGAGGCGTTGAAATGTTTTTTGCCACTTTTAAAATTCTAAAAACATGAACAAGCTTATTGCAATCAGAACTGAGGACGAAACGTTCAGTGGCAAAGTGACAGTACAGGACAACAAACGTGGCGCCGGTATGTTTACCTTTTTTGACGATCTTTAATGAATTTCTTTTTTATACCATTCACATGAAAGCAGTTTGCAATAATTATATTTACTTGTTTTTGTAAGATATTTCTCAATCGTTGAGATCTTTATGTGTGTATTTTTAATTTAATTCTTGTAATTTTTTGATTTGTTATTGAATTGCAAAAACGCTTGTATGAATTTGTCATTGTACTCATCTGCAAGTTAAAATTTCAAAAGTTCATACTAGCTATTTTTTAACATTTGATAATTAAAAATGCACAACCGTTTTAGATAGCTAAATAACCAATAAGTAATTCAAGTGAAATTTTTGTCGATTTTTAAAGCGAGAGTAAAGCGAGAAGCGCGCGAGGATTTGTTTACAACTCAAAGAAGCCATATTAGTGCTTTTCTAACTTCTGATTGGACAATCAATTTTAATTGACAAGTGGTATTTTTACCATGCATAACAACATAACCTTATGGAAAAGGAAGCCAAAAATACGGTCGGATATTTTTCGCATGTTTGTGCATATTTCTTGGGTATAATAAAATGTTGTCGCATGCATAAACATTTCAATTGATTATATGATTATTTGATCATGAGAAACCAACATAGCAAAAAAATAAATAAAAAAAAATGGAGAGAGAAAATAATCCCTCACTTTTTTTTGCTATGTTATTTTCTTTTCATGATTATTTGAATTGATACATTAATTAATTAATTTATTTGTTTGTTTACATTTTTATCTATAGTCATTTTTGATTGATTGATTATCAACAATTTGATAATTGGTAGTGAATGAACAAATGAATGATTGAATGAATAATTCATTTCATTAAATTGGAGCTCCGCTATTAGGTTTACCTAATTTTTATATTATATTTTTTTCGGGCATGCGCAGACGTTTTACCACGGTGGGTCGTATCCAGGGAGGGAGACTGGGGTCACTTGCCCCCCCCCCCCAATTTTTGTTTTGTTTTGTTTTTACTTCTTTTTATAATTTAAAAGCAAATTCATTTTTTCATTTAATTTACTGAAATAAAATAATTAATATCAACCGAATACATTTTGAGTGTTTTATTCTCATAAATGAACTGCAATGAATGACGTACTAGAATATGCCAATGAGAATCCAAAAAGGGATATATCATGTAACGAAAATAGCACGGTTGGAAAATTCCCATTGGTCCCCCTCCTTAAAAAATCCTGGATCCGACAATGCATTATTCTCAATACCATGCAGTCTTTTATTATAGTACCTGCCTTTGCAGTGCCATTGCAGTTATCAGTAAACGACCCTTTTGTTTATTCTATATCAAATTGTCACTATGATACCAATTTCATTTTTGTTTTAAACGTAAAAATTAATGGTCCATAAATTCAGAACCTTAACTGCTTTAAATGAGCCACATCAATTAGTCAATGATGCGGTAATTATAACCTTTATCATCAATTTAACCTTATTTACCATGGAAGGGATAATACGATAGCTTAACTACTCATAATTAATCGATTGTCCATTGTAAATTACGTATGTCTAGTCAGCATGTATTCAATGAAACTGTACTTCCTTAAGGTAATTCCGTAGAAATAAAACTGCCCGATGAAATTTTTTTATATTCGTTCTAAAACAACAATATTGAGAAACGCTTTCAGAAAATACAATAAAAAGGGGGATCACCGCCTTCGTTTTTGCGCAACATGACGTCAAAGTTCATGCATTTTGGAGACTCGAGAACGTTCAGAAAAAAGCTCAAAAACCGATCGAAGAAAAAGGGAAGAAAAACACAGTAATTTGTCTTTTTAGAGGCACAATTCGTGTTTTGTTCAAATGTCTGCACTTTATTTTATTTAAAAAAATTATAAACAGATGTATAAAAAATATGCGATCTTTAAAAAATTGACGAAATACCAACGTGCGCACGAGCTGCTAATTCATTCGAAAAAGTCCTAAGCTGAAAGTATTTTGGAAATATAATTTCTCTAAATTTAGCCCGATGACCTATTCTCAATTTTAGATATACTTGATGTTATATTATAACAAATAATTTTATCAAATAAAAAACATAGGTCAGCGTGCTAGTTTGCAAAATAATGTGAAAAATATCATCATTTTATTGTCAAAAATTGGTTTTCCGAGAAAGGACTGTGTCGAGTTACAAAATTATCGCGTTTTTTCGCTCGAAAATTTCGAAATTCTTCGGATTTTTTTTAATTTTATTTAAGGCACTTTTCAAACATAATTTGACAAGATCACATGATAAAATTCCTGCAGCCAAAAATCTTGAAACATGCACAAAATTATGCGCAGTGCAAAACTACGGAGTTACGTTAATTGATTATATTAGCAAGTAGGCAAACAGGCAAACAAGCAAACTTTGATTCCTTGTCGTCCGCAGTTAGCAAAAACAAGTTAAGAGAATAATCATATCTCTAGCACATGTTTCCATAGAATCATTACGCATTAAAAACCATTATTTAGTCATTAAGGACGTTCAGGGGTAAATGAAGTTCTAATGTCATTTTTATCAAACTTTGTACAAAGCTATTTCATTATATGAGGATTTCAGAAATTCAATAAAAATCGGGGGTCACCGAGTTTGTTTTTGAGGTACAAGGCGTAGAAAATGGGGTATTTTGATTTAAAAACGAGCGTATTTAAACACTGCCATTTTCAAAGAATAAAGTCACAAAAATGTTGCAAAACAGAAATCACCGCAAAGAAAATTTGTAAACTGTTGTTTTCCATTTCCAAGAGATAATAGACTTTGTTTATACCTTTCTTTACAAGTAAAATGCTTTTAAGTAAAGCGATGTCGCTGGATTCGTTCCAAGGTAGGGGTCGATTTATTTTACAAAAGTGTACTGTTCTTCGTTCCAAGTAATGTCATTTTTTTGTGTTTCACATATGTTGTAGTCTTAGGGGTCAACGCCTTTGTTTTCGAGATATCTTGCGGCAAAGTTGAAAAAATTAAAATTCTGGCCATCTTGAATACCGCGCGGAGACTGGGTTCTAATGATTTACCGTTTACACCATAAAACGTTTAATATTTGCCCTTTTGGCAGCAAATTGAATTTACAATACAAAAAATAAACTCTATTGCTTTTCAATCGAACACAAATGGGACTTAGATGAAAAAAATGCAGGAAAAATTATCAGTAATTTGACCAACGGTAATGAGCGCGCGCGCTCAATCCTGCGCAGTAACGTTGCGCGCGAGCAATACCCTTAAGTTACCTACGTATACATTTTCTTAACTTCCATTAGTAATTTGTCCATTTACACATTTTGTTCTTGAGAAAAACGTCTTGCAAACTTTCTCACACCGGCCGGTTCCAGCATCGACTGACAGCATTTTCAAGGGTCCTGACCACTTTAATTAGAACAACAACAACGCTTAAAACCTGTGCCCACGAGCAATTTAACGCTGAAAACGCCGCGCGCACGCCAAATCCCGCCAAAAGCCAACAATAGAACATCACAAGGAGTCTTACTAAATTATGCTTCAATCAGCCAAAACCCTGATCTTTTGCGCAGGACTATATTTTTCTTAATTTTTTTTTCTGAAAGATCTCGTAAACATCTTTCTTTTGGCGAGATCTGAAAAAATCCTGATGACTTTTCAACATAACACGCGATGGTTTTCAAAGAGATTTTAAGTCAAAGACGAAAATAAAACTGTAAATTTTGACAAAATTTTACAACATATATAATTCATTTTCCTATATTTGTGTAAAATAATGACTACTTGAAGTTCTTTGTGAAAGCTATGTCAATTTTTAGTAATTAATTTTTTGTCAAAAATTGCATTTTTCGCTATTTGTTCTTCAAAGATGAGAAAACATGATTCCATTCAAATTTTTTCAAAAAACGGGACTTTTAATGAAGGTTCAATAAGGCCAGTGGTCTTTCTCAAATTGTTTTCGGAAACAGTGACAAAAATTTCATTAAATAATATCACTTGATAAAGAGAAGGCAGTTGATAAGGCATACATTGTAAATATACATAGCAGTATATATATAAACAAGTATTATTTATACAAAGGTCTAACGAAATAAATAAAGTTGCATTTTCAAAGTTGCTAGGTTAGTGTTGACACGGCATTGGTGACTTATTGACGTGCAAATCCATCATCGGTTAGTAACTGAAAAACCTCTAGTCAAGTATATTGAGATTTACGAGCAAACGTGAAATATTACCAAGGCAACTAAAACTTGTCATCCGTGTGCAGCATTATTGATGATATTGTATCAATAGTTACACGCATGAAAATGCCTGCGAAAACAAATTTTACCATTTTAATATAAGCAAAGATCAAATGCAAAAAATCCTTTTGCAAGGAAACATTGAGAAATTAATTGAAATACAATCAAGTTCCGGGGAAAATATTTTCGTTGCAAAAAAAAAAAAAAAAAAAGAAAGAAAAAATTGACAGGTTTAATTTTCAAATTTGATTTGTTTTAAGCACGCAATGCTGGGTCTATATGCTAAGGAGGCCAAGGGGCCAAGGAGGGCTGTATCTTCCCCTTCTGTTCATATAGGTTCCACTAGTTAGCCGTCAGGGAATTCGAAGAAAAAGTACCTTTCGCGAGTCTTAGGAGTTTTTATAACTCAAAAAAAAATTGGTATAACACATTTTCAAAACGAAGTCGGCCTTTTATTGTACTTTGTTTTTTTTATGTATATCCCAACATTACTTATAAAAGATAGACTAATTATGAAGCTACAGCTAGTTAAGTTGAACTGTCAACAGCAACTCATGAAACATATAAGAAGCTCTCATGTTGATTCGTACAGTGCTATTACAGTACTTGAAATATGATATGAGTTTTTTTTAATATGCATGAGATAATCCATGAGATAACTTAATGAGTAAATGAATAAATGGATGGATAGATGGTTGGATGGATGGATAAATGAGTAAATGGATGGATGGATAAATGGATAGATGAATGGATGGATGAATGGATAAATGGATGGATGTACAGATAAATGAATGAATTGTGAATAAATGAATGAAAGGATGAACGGATGAATGGTTGGATAAATGGATGAATGAATGAGTGATTTAATTTAGTGAAAGAGTGAGTGAATGAATGGGTAGTCTGATAGTTGATAGATACATAGAGACATATCGATACTGAGAGATCGAGATTAAGATGAAAATATGTTGCCAATCAGGTTAGCATTAAATAATAACAATCACAACTGATCGAGACTTAACTGATGCGTAGCCGAACAATGTTTCACCAAAAGTGTTGTACTTGATCAGTTTTTAGCACTCTCTTCTAGACCGGCTATTTCCATAACCTCAATTTTTTAATAAATAAAGTTACGATTTTTTAAATTTATCCGGGTTAGTGTGGACGTAGCCTGAATGTGAAACAGTATGATACGTTAATTCGGAGAAAACATTCGCACTTTGTATCGTATCGTATCGTAACCGTACTGTTTTCCATTTCAGTTATGAAATAGTTTAGATTTTCGACGAACACTTCTCATGGTATGTAATGGTAAAGTGACTGGGTATTGCATGCTCATGCACATTCATTTCAGTTAAAAGAATAATTTCTTCTTTATCTGATGCGCTAATTACAAAATGAGAGAGATTAGTACTTTGTGGAACTCATCAACGGACTGTCGTACGTCATCGAAATACCAAGAAGCTTTGTAATTGAGATCAGATGAGAGTAATTAGTAGCAATAACATTATTGTAAGACTGGACTTTGTCGACTATCGTCATTGCAAAAAGCAGGTAACTTTGAAGTTTAATAGATTTAAATGATTTGTAGCAAAAGTACATTGCGCCACGAAATTGACAGACTATCGTCATCGATACACCTGGGAGCTTCGCGGCTAAGGCTATTTAATGGTTGTTAATGGATCATATACTGATCGACGGGGAAGTATGGATTGGGGACTCCGGGGGTAAGCGATCGGGGATGCTCTTCGCAACTTGACTATCTTTTAGTATAAAAATCAGCGATTTGGTCTCTTTTAGGGTTCAAAATATGAAGTTTGCCAAAACTTCACTTTTTGGTATCTTTTTAGGGCGTGAATAGCATTAAACGTTAGTTGTGGTATCTTTTAGAGATGAAAAATTTATGAATTTTGAAAAACGTCCGGTATCTTTTAGGGGTAGTTTTGAAAAATTCCGACGAGCATCCCCGATCGTTTATGCCCGGACTCTTCCCCCTTCTCCCCGGGACTGATCGTAAAATCAAAGAATGTGGAATTAATTAGATTTAGCCATCGAACAATTTTATAAGTAGCAATAAGTGCATTGCACAAGGTCATCGAGAAACCAAGGAACTTTGTAACAGTTTATGATTTATGCATTTAGATGTAGTATTAAGTAGCAATTAGTGCATCCATTAAGCCCGCGGCTAAGCTGTGTGAGCTGCCGTCATTTTGTAAAGCCAGGGTACTGTGCAATTATGATAAGTAATAAGTACATTACAATGAATTATGTTAAATTGACGGACTAGTTATTTACGTCATCTTGCACTTAGATTTAGATATAGTGATTATAAATTACAGTACATTGTAACTTTTCGGTGTCGTCCTAACGCCATTATCAAGCGAGACTAAAGTTAAAGTATGCAACTCAAACCAATAGACAAATAGTTGCATACTGTAACTTCTCCTTGGTTTATGTCAGAACGGCATCGAAACGTTGGACTATCCACGATAATTTTTCTAACAATATGTCAAAATCCGAACGACCACATCAGCCGTGTCGGCTGCCAATGCTTATCGTGTTTAAATAAAAGCTTTTATTATGGACATTTTTATTTGAATTGTGTTGTTTTAATTTTACAGCTTTGCGCGGTTAACGTAGGCTAAGCTGTGCTTACTTTCTTCATTTTACAATTATTTTCTTAGTTTATCGTTCGTTCAAGAGTTCTTTCTTCTTCATGTTTACCTTACATTACTCTTCAACTTTTGTTCTTTCTTATGATAGTTCTAATATTTATAAAAGTACTTTACGATCTCCGCATTTTGGGATAGTACCCACTTTTGGCTCTTTAACAGTATATATTTGGCTTCTTTTTTCAATGATGTTATTTTGTAGTTGTTTATTATTATTATTATTATTATTATTATTATTATTATTATTATTATTATTATTATTATTATTATTATTAATATTGTTATCATTGTAGATTGCATATGGCTTAGCATAATGTTAGCATAATATTTATATTATTTTATTTATTATATTATTTATTATTTATTATTCAGGATAGCATATTATACTATATTTCTATGATAATGTGAATTCAGCCTTATGGCTGAGATATGATTTCCTCAATAAACGTATTCCTACTCGCAATAATGTTAGCTAAATTGAACAGTTGTTAAATTCACTTATCACTACTCACTGAAATTTGCAGGCTTAACGGCGGTCACAAGTGGCCTTTTGGCCGGCCATCGTCATCGTCGGGTCTATATGGAAACGTTTAGAGATTGTTTGCCAAGACGACCAGCAATATCACTTTGATCTCTTTGGCTTCCTGCAGCCAGCTGTTCGATTCCTTGTTTAAAAAATTAAAGCTGGTCCACACTGGAACATGTCTATCCTTGATGTCCGTTGCAGCCCCGACCATCCATCCATCTAGCTCAACCTTTGATCTATAGCCCATTAATGATGCATGCATTACAACTGCTGAAATGAATATACTTTCACCAGTTTATTTGTTGAAACTTCTATGTGTCACATGACTGGTGGCAGAAATAAATAATGAATAGCAATAATTTAAATGTTGGAGAACTGGAGGAACTTAAAGTGATCTGAGCCAGTTCCCCAGTATATGAGAGAAGAAAAGAAAAAAAAATGTTTAACTAATATCAAAAGTGAGAAAATAAATTATGCACTGTTTAACTAAATTAGTTTTTTTTTGCACAACTAAATTACATTTTGCGCTTTTCCAAAACACCCCCTTCTCCAGTAACACTGTCAGGAGTACGTGTTTGATTTTGGTGCAAAAGAAAACATCAAACAACACTGAATAGTGTGGCGAAGGTGTGTGGCTTGAAATTAGTTTCAAACAGGACACTATGCTTCTAAAAACACCACTATGTCCCAACAAATGTGAAACATGTTTCCTTGATTATGTTCTATCTAGAACACATCGTACGTAGTGGCGGATCTCGCCTTCGACCAAACTTTCCCAATGTTCTTTAACTGTTAACGTCCAGTAATGTCCGTGATTCCATTCGCCAAAGCAACGAAAAGCGTCTACTTTATCTGCGCGCGGCCGGCATGCAAGACTGTTTACTTCAGTTAAGCTTTGGCTTGATATTTATGTTTCTATGTTATGATGAAGATAACGATCTTGGCAAGCTATGATTTATTTAAGATTTAAAGTAGTTTTTTTTAACATTTGTTATATTCTTAACTTAGAAAAACACATTTGTTGTCGTTGTAGTTTGTTTGTTTTATTACTTGAGTGTTTGTCATGCTGGTAAAGAGTGTCTTAAAACACAACTATTGAAATGAAAACAACAACAACACTGAAACACGCACGCTTGCTTGAATAAAAAAAAATAAGATAAAAAAAAAACAAAAAAACAGCGACGAAACACGACGGCAAAAACGCTACTCCGTTTCACAATTCGCTGACTAAATTTTAGGCGACGCGAACCACGTAAAACCCCGAAACTCTCTTCCATCCTCTAATCATGACTTTAGCTTTATTTTTTTGTGTTACCAATTATTCATGGTCAACTTTGAAATATTTTAACATTATTAAAAAAAGTTACTAAACAACTATCAATTTATCAATTTATTGTAACGTTTTCATTCACTTGATGATGGCCGGTAAGGTCGAAAGCTCGGCTGAGTAAATTATCTGATAATGTTAACTATGGTTGTTGAATCATAACTTTTACTAGAAAATTTGAAGCTATCAATTTACCTATCATTAGAATGACTAACTAGTTACATTAAGTTAATAGTGCATAATGCGACTGTTGCACAAGATAGGGAAACAATGGTATTTCCTAAGCAACCAGAAAAAGAGCAGCTAGGAAAAACGATCGTTTGTCATCGTAATGACATTGCTATACATATATATAGCTGGCAATCACTCGCTCATGATCACTCACTGTCTCGACACTTACAAAGCCAAGAAACTGAGCAGCAGAGCATCCACTAAGGTAACTGCTTAGTTCACATTGATTCACATTGTGTAAAAAGTTAAATGTAGCATGGTATGTCATGGGATCACCGATAAAGGATCATAAACGATTGATCCGATGAATGAACGTCTAAAACGTCTTTAATATTTTTTTTAGCCTTAAAAATGTTTCTCATTAGTAGCAAGCATTGCATGTATCTTAATTTGTTTAACAAATCATTCAAGTGAACCATTTAGGTCAACACCATTGGATCTAGCCAATTCAGTACCTTGATTGGATGACATTGGAAGCAAAGAGTTTCCCAATTGCCCTAACTCACTATGATGCAACGGCTTGTTTACGTGGGAGGATAAAATCGCCAAATCCAATAGAAAATTCGACAAAAATTTGCACCTAGCGAAATAGTTTCATCTAGAACGACGTGGTTTTCAGACATAATAGGTGTTGAATAACATTCAAAAACTAGTCCACTTCTTTCTCTAGTTAAATACCGGTTTTAGAACAATTTTCTGCGAATTTCCGTTCATTTTAGCCTTCCGACGACCATGATCCTTTGCGTTTAAGCAATTAGATAGATCAATACTTTAATTGCTAAATAGATTGTTTTGATGTGACGTCATAGTGAATTAGGGCTATTCAGGCTCAACTATAATATCTCTTATGGCAGCTGTTTTCAAGCACTGACGCAATCTCGTAGTGGTTCTCTACTAGTCTTGTCAAGTCTCCCAGCGTGGGATTCGAACTCGCGTACTTCCAATGAACCGCCATTTTGAAGTTAATTGTTAAATATGTCACTAGTGAGTACCAGGATGTAAAATATATACTCATAAACATGCCATTATTTTTGCTTTTAGTCTTCAGGATGTCGTCTTTGATTATCCTCTTTGGGTTGATGACCGTGTGTTTGGTTGGTGTTCATAGTACTTGCACAACAAGCAGTAAGTTTGCTATTTTCACCTATTCATTTAATCTTCTTTCGGGCGAAGCCCAGGTACAAACAAGACTAGGTATCCCTCCTTCCACACTCACTTCTCGCTTCTCACTACATTCCCAATTCTAGTATGCTTCTTCATTACTGGACCTCATTTTCACAATACTGCGCGATTGAGGGGAAATTGGGTGCAGGTTGCCTGTTTCATGGGTTAGGGATAAATTCACTACCAGAAAACGGTGGGGATATCATATCATCCACATCATAAGAACTGATTCATTCTTTATCAACTGCTTACAGATTTAATACCAATTGTCCAGTTACGAATGCTCTTTTATACAGCATTAGCCCCAAAAGCGTGTAATATATTCTTTTCTTTATTTATTTTTATTGATTATTCAATTGAATTTTTGAATATTTTACCCACAATGGAGGCCAAGGGCCTGTTTATATCGAGTGAGCCAGTCCGGTTTACCGGGCTGGTTTCTTTTGTGTTCAAGCTTCAGAACGTAAAGACAATGACAATGACAATGAGGGTTGAAAATATGAAATTTGCCAAATTATCACTTTTTGGTATCTTTTAGGGGTTGAATAGCACTGAAAATCTGATTTTGGTATCTTTTAGAGATGAAAAATTTGTGAATTTTGAAAAACGTCCGGTACCTTTTAGGGGTAGTTTTGAAAAATTCCGACGAGCATCCCCGATCGCTTATGCCCGGACTCTTGCCCCCTCCCCCCGGGACTGATCGTAAAATCAAAGAATGTGGAATTAATTAGATTTAGCCATCGAAAAATTTTATAAGTAGCAATAAGTGCATTGCACAAGGTCATCGAGAAACCAAGGAACTTTGTAACAGTTTGTGATTTATGCATTTCGATGTAGTATTCAGAGTAACAATTAGTGCATTCATTAAGCCTGCGGCTAAGCTATATGAGCTGCCGTCATTTTGTAAAGCCAGCATACTGTGCATTTCGATAAGTAATTAGTGCATTAAAATGAATCATGATAGATTGACTGACTAGTTATTTATCACTTTTTGGTATCTTTTAGGGGTTGAATAGCATTGAAAATCTGATTTTGGTATCTTTTAGAGACGCCCTTTTGAAAAACGTCAGGTATCTTTTAGGGGTATTTTAAAAAAAATTCCGACGAGCATCCCCGATCGTTTATTCCCGAAGCACCCCCCCCCCCCTCCCCACGGAAATAAATGTTGCTCTTCTATTTGTTTAGTGGTAAGGTACGTGTTTCCAATACTTCTTTGTAAAAACAAAAATTGTTACTGAAATAAGTTGGTTATCATATGTAAATATGTATAGATGTAAATAATATCATTTTCTATAAAATAGGGTCTTCGTCTAACATAAGCTATTTTGTAAATTTTATAATTATTCAGATCATTTTTATAGTTGTGAAATGGCGAAATAAATTCATTCATTCATGCTACTATTTTCAGATGGTATGGGATTGTCAAACTTTGTGATGAAAGACTCAGCTGGGACAGTGGTCACTGAAATAAGTAAATACGGTGGAGATTACTCAGTGTCAGGAACGCTGAGCCTTACCGGACCATTCCATTCGTACAGTTCGTACTTCGTCAAAATAACTATAATTGTCAGTGGCAAAATGTTTTTGTTGGGGGATTTTAGCAGTGCGCTTCCATGTCCCAGTGGAGTAGTCTGGTAGGTTTAATATTTTTTTCTGCGCCGGTGTTTATTGCTCTTTACACACGAATCATTCCATCCATCCATCCATTCCATCCATCCATCAATCCATTCGTTCATTCATTTATTCCTTTATTTGCTCGTTCGATCATTAGTTTTGCAGTTCATTTATTACTTTCATATCGTTTTGAGCATAACTTCATTTCACTCTCTTGCTCTTGATTACATAACCAGCTCTGCCTTACCCAGCTGTTAAAAACTCAGTAACAACAATAATAATAGTAAAAATAATAAAGACTTTCAAGTAAATTGTTGTACGTAGGTTTCATTTTAATACAAGGACTGACCCCGTCACTTCAGTATTATCATAACAATAGAATCTATTGTTAATATTCGTCGTTTTCAAAGAGTGCCGCTATTGGAATTGTTACATGTAAGTGACGGGGTATTCTAAAATTGCTCCCAATCTTTGTTTCCACTACGTAAAAATTACATTAATTCCGAGCTTTCGGAGAGTATCCTTCATTGTCAGGGTTTGGAAATAATAAAATCGAGAGCGAGA
The DNA here is from genome assembly GCA_918843875.1 of Diadumene lineata. NCBI lineage: Eukaryota > Metazoa > Cnidaria > Anthozoa > Actiniaria > Diadumenidae > Diadumene > Diadumene lineata. The sequence continues at coordinate 9,287,171 of OU974079.1, forward strand.
TAAGTTTGAATTCATCTCGCTCTCGATTTTATTATTTTAAAACCCTGACGATGGAGGATACTCTCCGAAAGCTTGGTATCAATGTAATTTCTACGTAGTGGAAACAAAGATTGTATCAATAAAGACTTTATTTATGTGTCAAGGAATTCTAGCTGATGAGTGATGGGTCAGCTAATGGGGGACACTTCTAGCGACATTTTGTTCTTATTTCTAGCGACATTTTGTTTTTGTCTACAGTGAATTGCCTGACCAGTCATGCACTAGCATCGCGACGTTGTTGAATATTACTCCTGGAACAATTTGTCCAATCCCAGCCAGCGGGGTCGACATTAACTTCGTCGACCAAGCCATGACTGTAACAGATTTTACCGATCAAATTCCTCCTTTAACGGTAAGAACAACACTAGAAACTCATAAGATGTTTGAAACTTTACCGAAAAGCATTGTTGACGATACATAAATGCATAAAATATTATCACATTTTTGTACTCGCTACCAAATCCTGCAATCTGATTGGTTCAGAGGAGTGCGATTACAAATCAAATGGCATCCTTGGGAGCTCTTAATTGCACCCTTTTTAATAGGAGATTTGCAGGACTTGGTCACCTGAGAAGCTCATCAACGAAATTTTGGTAGACAAACCCTTAGCTTTGCGCAGGGAAACAAAGTTGAACTTCAATGACACTGTCATTATCCATGTCTTTAGAACTCTACTATTGTCTTAACACAACAAAAGTGGAAATGAAAAACAAACATGCGATATATTATCCTGAATTTCAGTCGATTTTTGTCACAACTACAAAAGCCTTGTTCAGTGTGGCTACAAGACGTGAATTTGAGGTGCTTCACTTCCGGTTTGTCGTAAACATGCTAAAAGCCCGGTTGTTTGTACAAAACGAAAGCTCTTTCATGTCATTCCAAAAACATTTAATCAATACAGGAATGTTTTACAATAAGTTTCAGGTCAAAAAGTACCCAAAATTGAGTACAATTTGTATTTCATTTAACCATAACTGAAATAACATTGTTAAAAAAGATTTTTTTTGTACTCTTTATTTGAGCGGCAATTTCATAGTATTTTTGTTTATTTAAATCAATTTTTCGTCCACAAATGGAAAGCATATCTATAAATAAATCATCTCAGAAAGTTTTAAGGACAGACTAGATATGAAAACACGAAAAACATATATTTTTCTTCACTTCTTACCTTGAAAATTCTTATTTTTTTGTTCCACGCCAGAAAAAGAAAACACCAAAAAACACAACTCACAACTCCATCATGGAAAAATTGCAAAAACAGATGAACAAGTACATACTTTCAGTTTTTAAACTGAAATGAAAATATGTTACTAATATAAACAAATGACCTTGAAAGATAAAGTTGAACATCAAGGACAACAAAAAACAATTTGTTTCCCCCGCGCGAAGGGTTTGTCTACCAAAATTTTGTTGCTGAGGCGATTTTCGTTACGTGACCAAGTCCTGCAAATCGCCTGTTGCATACCGTGGAATTAGCCAATCAGAGGAGAGATCTGGTTTTTCTGAACAAATCACAGCAAAGGATAAAAGGAACCATTCAAATGTTACTGCTGAGAAAAAAAACGAACATTTTCTCAGAGAAACCTTTCTTTGGGGTGATTTTCATGCATTTTCAAGTTCAAAAAAGACCCCAAACTTGTTTGGAATGATTGAAGCGGTATTTTTATCAAACCTGAGAAAGCAAGGTGATCAATGTTTCATCAAAAAGACCAAAAACTATGGAACAAGATTCAAATTGCCAGCAAAGACAGCATTATGCTTGATGCTTATCCATGGAACGAACCCGTGACCTCCCGCAGTTCCCGCGCTATAGTCCGATGCTCTACCTACTGAGCTAACGGGTCGGCGGTTAGCGCATAGCTCTATAGTATAACTTAGTTACTTTTTTTGCTTATTCGTTTACTAACTGCGTCCTATTCTCTGTGCTTTAGCTCTCAATGTCCGTTGCGATCAGTGTTGAGTTCTTCGACAACGCCGACAAAACAACCCTTATTGGTTGCTTGCGAGAACACGTTGCTGATGTTGCTATTTGAGTTAAAGCAATGGTGAAAGTAAACTAAAGAATGTATAAATAATAGCTGATATTGACTGGAATAAACCAGCGTCGTTTAATGTATTCAATAAAATATTTAAACACATGATTGAGTTGTAAGCTCATGTACTATGCGTGCCAATTTGTGGCATTTACACATGTCATAGCTCAAAATTATCTCTCTGGGGCCGCCTAAATAAAGTTATCCACTGTATAAAAAAGTTATCCACTCCATAGAATTTCTTTAGAATTTATCCGCTGGATAGCGCGCCGCCATCAAGGCTGCGTACAATCGGCTTCTGGGATCCTCACAGTTGCCCTATGTATAGTTCATATTCCGGTTACGTTGCCAGCTTGCCCCGTGGTCTTGCAGTGTTAGCAGTGATCAGGCACAAATCCCGCCAAGAGCAATTGATATTTTTTCTTTATATTACAATCATACAGACAGACAGTTTTATTCAGTTTCCTACAGATCAAAAGCGCGCGCAGAACCTTAATTAATGATTCATGACATCATAGTAACTGTTCGAGATTTCTCATCATGCAAAATTACTTGTGTTTGTTTGTTTTTATGAGTATTATCGTCGTTCAAGGTAAAGCTATAGCTAGTTCTACGTTCACAGGCTTTGTCCACACTAACACGGAAAACTTTGATTTATTTTATCAATTGATGTGTTTACTTGTGTATTGGCTTTTTCTTTCGTTCGGCACGCAAGTATATGATGGATAAGTGTGTTCATTTATTTTTCTGTTAGGCTATTTTGTCCACACAAATCTGCATGAATCCAAAACAACTTCGTAGAAATTCTATTGTTTCTATACTATTCTATCCTTGTTATGGTTAAGGTTTCAGTGTGAAAAGTTGGATTTTCAAATTTACCCAGAGTATTGTGGACATGTCCTGGGAACCTTTTGAAAAGTGCATTTCATAGCCATACGCGTATATTGCAGTTGTTCATCGATCAGCCATTAATAAATAATGGCACCCAACTATTTATCGGTTTATAATTTATACTACGCCTTGTTGTTCATTTGTTGGTTTGTTGGTTTGTTGGTTTGTTGGTTTGTTCATTTGTTGGTTTGTTGGTTTGTTGGTTTGTTGGTTTGTTGGTTTGTTGGTTTGTTGGTTTGTTGGTTTGTTGGTTTGTTGGTTTGTTGGTTTGTTGGTTTGTTGGTTTGTTGGTTTGTTGGTTTGTTGGTTTGTTCGTTTGTTCGTTTGTTCGTTTGTTCGTTTGTTCGTTTGTTCGTTTGAACCGCTAACAAATAGGCTTCCGATGCATGAATTACGTTTGTTTGTCCAGGAGAGTGTTTTTCTTGCCATCATTGTAAGAACAAACCCACGATAGACGAATGCTTACAAGAAAGCCAACAATCACGGGCTTGTAACAAAGGAGCCACAGCATGCTACTATGAAGAGTCTCAACCATTTTACAAGTAGGTATAGTGAGTAGGTATTTATTTCGCACATTCACTCAGGATCAACTATGAGGGCCTGTTTATATGAGACGAGACAGGCCAGTTAAGCGGGCTGGTTTCTTTTGTTTTTACGCTGTGATAGCTTGAACACAAAAGAATCCAGCCCACTAAACCGGGCTGGCTCGCCTAATATAAAAAGGCCCTGAGGGCATTTTTTCTTATACTGATCACTTTCACACTTCTATATATCAGTTTGTTATCATGTGTTGTTGTTGCCGTTGTTGTCGTTGTTGCCGTTGTTGTCGTTGTTGGTGGTGGTGTTGCTGTTGTTGTTGTTGTTGGTGGTGGTGTTGCCGTTGTTTTTGGTGGTGGTGGTGTTGCCGTTGTTGTTGGTGGTGTTGTTACCGTTGTTTTGTTGCCGTTGTTGTTGTTGTTGGTGTTGCCCTTGTTGTTGTTGTTGTTGGTGGTGGTATTGCCGTTGTTGTTGGTGTTGCCGTTGTTGTTATTGTTGTTGCCATTGTTGTTAACGTTGTTGTTTTTGTTGTTGTTGTTGTTGTCGTTGTTGTTGGTGTTGTTGTTGTTGGTGGTGTTGTTGTTGTTGTTGGTGTTGTTGTTGTTGTTGTTGTCGTTGCTGTTGGTATTGTTGTTGTTGGTGGTGTTGTTGGTGGTGGTGGTGTTGTTGCTATTGCCGTTGTTGTTGTTGTTGTTGCTGTTGCCGTTGTTGTTGTTGTTGGTGTTCTTGTAGTAAAACCATTGCAATAGGTATAATCGTGACTATGGCTTACTGACTGGTATAATGTTTATGTCTAGTCAGGGTGAATGGACAGTATCTATGGGATGTGGTAAAAAACATCTACGGGGAGGTTGTGACGTAAGAATGGGGATCTTGAAGTGTGTCGTATGGTGTGACTCTGATAATGACTGCAATAAAGAGCTTGCCAGAAGACAGGAACCTCTGATCGTCACAACCAGCACATCACCATCGCAACGAGACGATATGGCGTATGCAGTGAGGATGATCATATGTATGCTGTTGATATCAGTGATCAAAGGACTCATTATATTCGATGACGTATGGGACCGGTTAGCGTATTTCCCTAATCTAGTTACGCTATAGATCTTGATTCTCATCACTGAATCAAATTTGATTAAACTGAAGAGCACTTGTTTTCAGTAATTCGTATAGATCCGTTAGGAAAATGGGCGGCTACTTTGCGATTTAATAGCTTCTAACCCTAGTCGCACTCCGTCGCACACGCTCTAATCGTTAATTGTTTTAGGATGTCCTACGACTAACTCCACGACTTCGTCGTATTTTGCAAGTCGCACGGAACAAACAGTACTTGTCGTTATTTACTTGACATTTTCATAAGCAATTTGTACGGTGTTCGGCAAGTATTTTAAAACTAGTTGTATGCACTCTCACTGTCATACAGGTAGTATTAGGAGCTGGAAAACATGACTAGTTATCGTATACATAGTTGATAGAAAGAATGGTTTGTATAACCCATTGTTGTATTAATTGCTCGGTTCATGGTTAATAGAAAAAATGCATGGTTAGGAAGTTTATTGTTTTATGTCTTTGTTCGTCTTTAAGGTTGAACTGGACTTGACCGTGCACAGGTTTTTATTTATGCTCATTCGAAATTGTGAAATAAGTCGAAATTAACTTTGTCTCTGATATTATGATGAGAATTGTTGAATTTGTTTGCACAAATTTTTAGGTATTCGTGCCATCAGCTGAAAAACGATTTTGGTCTATTCACTCAGCCTTATCCAACGAGGGTAAAACAATAGTGAAACAAAAGATTGTGCACGGTCACGCTGGAAAAAAAAGTGTACAATAACAAATGAGTTTCCAAACCATTTTGCACTATTTTCGTATATTACAAATCGCGCGTGACAAATATCGTGCGGTGTAAGTTGGCCTGTAAGAGGGACATAAACAGATGGAAGATTTGCGGAGTCAGTACTGTTTATAGAAAGTCTAGTCAATCGCACAGAAAATGTTGGAAATTCCAAAGAGTATAAGGCATAAACATAGACATAACTTTATTTAAGCACGGTTAAAGTCCTCGATTCAGTTATGGAAATTTGTAATTTGGCTTTTGAAAGCTGAGGTGCATTCACTTTTCGTTTTTATCAAAAAATACTACGCATGATTTTTAACATGTATATTGGGGGTACCTCCTACCTTCTCCCTCGTTCCCGTCACCCCGCTTCCCCTAGTCTCTCACTCCTTGCTCTCCCTTTGAACATGATAACAAAGTTTATCAATGTAACTGTATTTTATTGAATACTTTAAATGATAGTAATTTATTCCAGTCGGTATGTTTGGATTATTTTCATTTAGATTTACTGCACTGTATTAGTACCGATTAACAACATCGATTTAGCTGCTAAGATCAATCACGAGGTCTTTTCGCAAGCAGCCAACAAGGTTTGCTTCGTTGGCGGGGTCCACGAGTTCAAGACTGATTCCAATTTTCAGTTCGGTCTAAAACAAATAAAATAACAAAATAAATAAAACAAATAAGTTTCAAACAAACCCGCGTAAGAAAAATCGTTTTTAAAAATCCTGTCCCCACCAAACCCTCATGAGTCCGAAACAACTTTATACAATTTAAGTGTAAACGATTTCTGCTTTCACATTTATCCAGCTTAGGGCATCACTATGAAAAATGGCAAAAATTGTAACCGTTATATCGAGCTGGTGGAACGGTCTACCCATTACTGAGAACCCAAAGAACAGAAAATGAGCTAAGAGAACCTATCCCAGGACCCCAATTTGTGCTATTTTTGGTCTGTTAACAAATCCTCTAAAACCTTATTCTACTAAGAGAAAGACGACTGGCGAACGTAAATATATCCAGTATTATAAGTTTTCTTGTGCAAATTTGAAGAGCTCTTCTTTTTTATTTTCGACGTCAGCACAAAATTCTTCGGGGCTTATGATGTGTGCAAAGCCCAGTATGGGGGATAGGTTCTCTAGTACATACTTCTCGGTGAACCCCCTGCAAGCGTACGTAAGCCACTATAACCCATTTTAGTCAATCAGTTGTAACGGTTTCGGTTCTCAGCCAAGTACATAGCCTCTACCACAGACTGTTTATGCTTACAGTGAGCCAACACAGCTTTAGTGGGTTGGTTTCTTTTGTGTTCAAGCTCTCAGAGCGTAAAAACAAAAGAAACCAGCCCACTAAGCCGGGCTTGCTGACTCCATATAAATAGTACCTTCGGCTCATCGCAATAATGCGTGTGTTAGACTATGAAGTGTAATGCTGGAACATTTTTAATTCCCAGATAGTTTTAGCGGGTTTATTAACTATACAAACTTTATGAAGCTATGAAAGTTGCTCTTACCGCTCCTGAAGGAACGTAGGTGCTTAGATCTGGTACAGGCAGGTTCTTGTCGGTCATTGCAATGTTCATGTTGGTTTGTAATGGACAAACGGCTGACACTGGTTGGATACTCAACATATCAGCGATGTTAGTGCATGTTTGGCCATTCATATCGCTAAAAAAAAGACCAAAATAGCCTTAAAGCGAGATGACATTTTACCCCCGTATTTGATCACATAATTCTTTCATATTCAAATTGTTTATTTCCTCGACAATACAGGAACAATAGTCATAATTAGTGAACAAAAGCAGTGTGAAAAGGATTCTGGTCTAGAGACGAGGGTAAAACGTCATCACGCTTCAGGCTTATGCAATGAAAAATAGATCGACTCGTGAATAATTGATGAGTGATTTTCAAAGCAAATCAATACACGTGACGAGTACGGTAAGCAATATATACAACATGAGCGCAGGTCTGGTGTATGTCTCGCCTGCGACTCGACATGGACATTGACATACAGATCGGACGCGCGAATATTGTGTTTTGTGATAAAATATCTTCATTTGATTTACAGATGCCTTCATGGGTCGTGATTTTCTTTTTTTGCCTTATAGATTATTAATGCATTTTAAAACTACTGCTACAAACTCATCCTTAACAAACTCACTTTATACATAAACCGCATAAAACTCTATTTTTTTACGATGAAATTACAAAAGTACTTTTTTCCATAAGGGAAAATATGAACTTCCGTTGATTGGGTTTTAGAAGATGTTTGTATATAGGGTGCACGCACTAAAAGTGTACATCATAAATACCACTAAATAGTGCTATTTTATGTTTCCATTCGGTGTTTGCACTCAATGACTTTATGCAGTTATCAGATGTGCAGATACTCGGGCTGGTGACCTGGTATCCGTAAATCTGATGCAGCTTTCATTGTGTAAAATTAACTTACAAAATACAAATATGAAACGGTAATTTCAGCGATCGGACGATTGTGAGCAATTATAAGCAAACCAGGCTTTTGTGAAAACTCTCTATTATATCAAGATGAACAACAACGCATGAATGGACGCATCTAAATGAGTGTACATACCAGGAATATGGTGCTTCTAAAACACAGTCTGAGAGCTCGCTTGAAAATGGAATGAAACCAAACATTTTGCCACTTGCTATTACAGTTGTTTTGACTCTATATGTGCTGTACGAAGAGAATGGTCCGCTGAGAGTCAAGGAGGCTGACAGTGTAAAGTCGCCACCACTTTTAGGAATTTTGTTGATCGCATTTCCAGCTGAGTCCTTAATCACAAAGTTTGACAAGACCATACCATCTGAAAAGACAAGTACATGTAGGACAACTGCGTTATATCGACGTAATTTAGAGTCAGATTTTTACGCATTTCGTAAAGATGACCATAAGAAAAGGGACGGGAGGGATGGTTGGGGACAAAATCGTGAAAGGCAGAATCTTCGAATCGGTGAATTAGGTAGGTCAACTAGATGTAATTATGTGTAGTATTATATGTAATTTCATGTTGTGTTATTCTAATAAATATATATAGTGCTTAGCAAAAAAGAGAACAATAATATGTACATACAAGGTAGATCAACTAAAACAAAGCAAAAAAAAACAAACAAAAACCTCGCGTACACGAAAAGAGAAAAAAAAACTGCAAGGCGCGCCCAAATTGAAGTGTAGGATGTAGCTTAGATCACTTACTGCTTGTTGTGCAAGTACTGTAAACACCAACCAAACACACGGTCATCAACCCAAACAGGACGATCAAAGACGACATCTTGAAAACTAAAAATATCAACAGTGATATATTGCAAGTTGAACATTTTGATCCGACAGCAAATTCAACGTTCTTGTTGGAGCACTGCTTGCGTGTAACTGGACCTTTTCAAACGTTTCAGGTACGCACAGGTATATATTGTCCAAAAAACGTAAGTAAACTGCAAAACTAATTTAGAGCATCGTTGGCTTTTGTTTTAGATTAAATTTTACAATTTAATCAAAGTGTTTTTTTATATCAAAAACTTGGTTGCGTACAAATAACGCTTTAAAAATAGAAACAATTGGTAAAGATTTCAAACTTTTCGGAAACTTCAAGTACGCACGTGCGTATATGCGTATAGGACGCTGCACCTCTTCACATCACAAAGCAGGTTATTACATTGCACTTACCTTTGTTGCTTATCGGTTTGTTGAACCTTTCGCTGCAATGACTAACGGAGTTTAGCTCACCCTTTAAATACCCGTTGAATTGTCATATTAAAGACAAATTACCCTCAATTTGAGATGTGTTACAATTGTTCTTAAGGGGAATAAAGAGGTGTTCTAAAGAGGGATCGCTAGCTATTTCATTATCAATTCACGAATCATAAATAACGAAAGAGACAATCACAAACTTTAAGGCTGGATTGATGGCAGTGTAGCTGCTGATAGTAGCTTCATTATTGACTGTCCAATACTTGGCTTTCATTGTTAGAATATTCATGTATTGGTTGATAAATTTATTACAAGTGCTGTTAACGAGTTCTACTGAGTACAAACTGAGTATCTCATTATCACATAATTTTCACGTACTACACTCCCGAGTAACTCAGTGAAATATTGAATGACCAGGCAATCTTATTCCACGTTACCATGACGTTAATAAACTGATTGAACAACGTTTTTCTTCCGTGGGAAAAGGGGTGTTCCTTTTTTTGATTGTAAGGATATAATCGTCGTATTTTGTATGTACAAGTCTATTTTTGATATCCTTAGTTTTTATAGTTTTGGCGTAACCTGGACTTTGTCCAGTATAGTGTTGTTGTCAAAACAGCAACAACAAAACACGCACACAAAATAAAACGGAGCAGAACAAACAAAACAAAACAAAAGAATTAACCACCTACAACACCGGCAAACGTGTAGTTAATATAAAAAGTAATTAATGTGAAGTGTAGTTAATATAAAGTGTAGTTAATGTGAAGTGTAGTTAATATAAAGTGTAGTTAATGTGAAGTGTAATTAATGAAGCGCAGTTCTGAGTAAAACGATAAACCAACGCCAAAAATTACAGAAAACAATATCAACCAAAAAATGACATTGGCAGCGTTTACACGAAGTCGGCTCAGTTTTTCTTTTCTTTTTCTTTTTCTTCTTTTTTCTTTTTTGCAAACGCATATTTTTTATCCGTTTACGCCTACCGTTTACATCCGTTACGCTTACCGTTAACGTAGAGAAAGTAGTTCCAACTTGGCAGAAGTGTTGCTGTCTTTAATATCTATAGTCTATCAAGCTTCAAACGATGCAAAAACGATGAACGTTTACACGTAAACGCTGTGTATAAACGGGCATTTTTTAGCCGGCTAAAATAGTAGCCGGCTTTGTGTAAACGCTGCCTAAAGTAATTCGGAAAGTTTGATTTAATTATTTGCATATAAGAATCGTTGAAAAATGTAGGTCGTAATGAATTAGCGTTTCATGCACTATTTTTCAAAGTATTTGTCGGAAAAAAATATACCACTACTTAATATTTTTACGATATATATGTACCTATATCAAAAACCGTCAGTCGGAGAGATAGACAATCGCACAACCGAATTAGGAATCGTGGATTTTTGAATAACATTGAAAAATAAGCAATAGAGCCGTTTTCGTATGAGTGAGAAACGACATGGTCACGATACACCGCTACGATACTGCAGATGGTTCGAATGTTATCTTAGAAACTACGGCTACGATACGATACAGTACTGTTTCCCACTGGTACCAAAACGACTCTAAAAGCAAATCAAGGATGAAATTCCATCAGTGACAGTTGGTTATGGTTTCAGTGGCGGATACAGGATACTTTTAATGAGGGGAACCAATGGGAATTTTCCAACTATTTTCGTTAATATATCCCTTTTTGGATTCTCATTAGCATATTCTAGTACCTCATTCATTGCAGTTCATTTATTAGAATAAGACACTAAAAATATATTCATTTGATATTAATTATTTTATTTCAGTAAAAAATTAAAGTTGCTTTTAAATTATAAAAAAAAGTAAAAAAAAATAATTACTTTATTTTTTGGGGGGACAAGTCACCCTAGTCCCCCCTCCCTGGATCCATCCCTAGCTGGGCTTGTATATGAATTACGTACATAAAGAATGAACAACTTTTGTCCGCCATTCACTTGCATGTTACATAATATTCTGTGTAGATTGCTCTACATGAACAATTCGTTGGTTCAGAAGAGGAAGCATTGCTTCGGGAGCATGTTGTTTGAGCATGTTGCGATCTCAAGCACCCTCGTGTGTACTGGCCTAATGAGGGAGCAAGCTCCACGAGCAAATCTGTAGCGGAAGAGTGTTTCTAGAGCAAGCTTCCTGATGTGTATCGGTGTCAAAACCGTAAGGTCGGTACACACTAGGCGACTTGTCCCCGCGACATGTCGCCTCAGTGCGCACTGGTTCAACAATCCAACCGGTTGGATTTCATGTGGCAAGTTGCAGCGACAAAATTCTGTCGCGGCACAACAATTTCCGCCAAACATACTCAGTACACACGGGGTAAAATTGTCGCTGCGACAGTGTGTACCGACTTAGAAAGAATGGTTTGGAAGCCTATTGTTTCAAAGGTCAGTTGACACTAGGCGACAAGCGGCAGCGACTTGTTCCCACGACAATTTTCCCCCGTGTGTACTGAGTATTTTTGGCGGAAATTGTTGTCGCCATGACAGAATTTTGTCGCTGTGCAACTTGCCGCATGAATTCCAATCTCCCTCGGTCCGGAGAGATTTCTAGGCGACGAATGTACACATTGAGGCGACCTGTGTGTACCAACCTTAAAAATAATTATAGTTTTTGTTTGTTTGTTTTGTTGTTTTTGCTATTTATTGTAATAAAAAAAATAATTATGTTTATTTAGATACCAAGTCAATGGACTATTTCTGAAATACCAAACTATTGTATTGTATTATATTCAGTACAAACATGTTTTGTTCATTAGTTGTTTGTACTGAAGCTAGACCACAATGCATCGTTTTTATCAAAAAAGACTATGGATGATTTTTAACATGCATATTAGGGGTACCTCCTCCCTTCTCCCTCATTCCCGTCACCACGCTTCCCCTAGGCCCTCACTCCTTGCTCTGCCTTTGAACATGATAACAAAGTTAATCAATGTAACTGTATTTTATTGAATACTTTAAATGATAGTAATTTATTCCAGTCGGTATGTTTGGATTATTTTCATTTAGATTTACTGCACTGTATTAGTACCGATTAACAACATCGATTTAGCTGCTAAGATCAATCACGAGGTCTTTTCGCAAGCAGCCAACAAGGTTTGCTTCGTTGGCGGGGTCCACGAGTTCAAGACTGATTCCAATTTTCAGTTCGGTCTAAAACAAATAAAATAACAAAATAAATAAAACAAATAAGTATGAAAGGGAGGGAAATAACCATTCAAACAAATACCCTTTATATGTAAGATCATTTCCACACTGACACGCGTAAGAAAAATCATTTTTTTAAATCCTGTCCACACCAAACCCTCATGAGTCCGAAACAACTTTATACAATTTAAGTGTAAACATCAGTTCTGTTTTCACATTTATCCAGCTTAGGCCATCACTATAAAAAGATGTTAAAAATTGTAACCGTTATATCGAGCTGGTGGTACGGTCCACCCATTAGAACCCAACGAACAGAAAATGAGCTAAGAGAACCTATCACAGGACCTCCATTAGTGCTATTTTTGGTCTGTTACCAATCCCGCTAACACCTTATTCTACTAAGAGAAGGACGACTGGGGAACGTAAATGTATCCAGTATTATACGTTTTCTTGTGCAAATTTGAAGAGCTCTTAAGAAGCTTATGATGTGTGCAAAGCCCAGTATGGGGGATAGGTTCTCTAGTACATACTTCTCGGTGAACCCCCTGCAAGCGTACGTAAGCCACTATAACCCATTTTAGTCAATCAGTTGTAACGGTTTCGGTTCTCAGCCAAGTACATAGCCTCTACCACAGACTGTTTATGCTTACAGTGAGCCAGCACGGTTTAGTGGGCTGTTTTTTTGTGTGTGTTCAAGCTCTCAGAGCGTAAAAACAAAAGAAATCAGCCCGCTAAGCCGGGCTTGCTCACTCCATATCAATAGTATACCTTCGGCTCATCGCAATAATGCGTGTGTTAGACTATGAAGTATAATGCTGGCACATTTTTAATCCTCAAAACGTTGTAGCGGGTTTATTAACTATACGGATATAGCGGGTTCTGACGAGGAAACTCTATGAAGCTATGAAAGTTGCTCTTACCGCTCCTGAAGGAACGTAGGTGCTTAGATCTGGTACAGGCAGGTTCTTGTCGGTCATTGCAATGTTCATGTTGGTTTGTAATGGACAAACGGCTGACACTGGTTGGATACTCAACATATCAGCGATGTTAGTGCATGTTTGGCCATTCATATCGCTAAAAAAAAGACCAAAATAGGCTTAAAGCGAGATGAAGTTTTACCCCCGTATTTGATCACATAATTCTTTCATATTCAAATTGTTTATTTCCTCGACAGTACAGGAACAATAGTCATAATTAGTGAACAAAAGCAGTGTGAAAAGGATTCTGATCTAGAGACGAGGGTAAAACGTCATCACTCTTCAGGCTTATGCAATGAAAAATAGATCGACTCGTGAATAAATGATGAGTGTTTTTCAAAGCAAATCAATACACGTGACGAGTACTGTAAGCAATATATACAACATGAGCGCAGGTCTAGTGTATGTCTCGCCTGCGACTCGACATGGACATTGACATACAGATCGGACGCGCGAATATTGTGTTTTGTGATAAAATATCTTCATTTGATTTACAGATGCCTTCATGGGTCGTGATTTTTTTTTTTTTGTCTTATAGATTATTAATGCATTTTAAAACTACTGCTACAAACTCATCCTTAACAAACTCACTTTGTACATAAACCGCATAAAGCTCTATTTTTTTGCGATGAAATTACAAAAGTACTTTTTTCCATCAGGGAAAATATGTACTTACGTTGATTGGGTTTTAGAAGATGTTTGTATATAGAGTGCACGCACTAAAAGTGTACATAATAAATACCACTAAATAATGCTATTTTATGCAAATTCTATTGTTTCCATTCGGTGTTTGCACTCTATGACTTTATGCAGTTATCAGATGGACGTGCAGATACTCGGGCTGGTGACCTGGTATCCGTAAATCTGATGCAGCTTTCATTGTGTAAAATTAACTTACAAAATACAAATATGAAACGGTTATTTCAGCGATCGGGAGATTGTGAGCGATTATAAGCAAACCAGGCTTTAAACGCTCTATTATATCAAGATGAACAACTGACAACGAATGAATGGACGTATCTAAATGAGTGTACATACCAGGAATATGGTGCTTCTAAAACACAGTCTGAGAGCTCGCTTGAAAATGGAATGAAACCAAACATTTTGCCACTTGCTATTACAGTTGTTTTGACTCTATATGTGCTGTACGAAGAGAATGGTCCGCTTAGAGTCAAGGAGGCTGACAGTTTAAAGTCGCCACCACTTTTAGGAATTTTGTTGATCGCATTTCCAGCTGAGTCCTTAATCACAAAGTTTGACAAGACCATACCATCTGAAAAGACAAGTACATGTAGGACAACTGCGTTATATCGACGTAATTTAGAGTCAGATTTTTACGTATTTCGTAAAGATGACCATAAGAAAATTGACAGGAGGGATGGTCGGTGACAAAATCGTGAAAGCTAGAAGATCCGGTGAAGTAGGTAGGTCAACTATATGTAATTATGTGTAGTATTATATGTAATTTCATGTTGTGTTATTGTAATAAATATATATAGTGCTTAGCAAAAAAGAGAACAATAATATGTACATACAAGGTAGATCAACTAAAACAAAGCAAAAAACAAGCAAAAAAACAATCAAACAAACAAACAAAAACCTCGCAAACACGAAAAGAGAAAAAAAACTGCAAGGCGCGCCCAAATTGAAGTGTAGGATGTAGCTTAGATCACTTACTGCTTGTTGTGCAAGTACTGTGAACACCAACCAAACACACGGTCATCAACCCAAACAGGACAATCAAAGACGACATCTTGAAAACTAAAAATATCAACAGATATATATTGCAAGGTGAACATTTTGATCCGACAGCAAATTCAACGTTCTTGTTGGAGCACTGCTTGCGTGTAACTGGACCTTTTCAAACGTTTCAGGTACGCACAGGTACATATTGTCCCACCCAAGAAACTTAAGTAAATGTACAAAACTAATTTAGAGCATCGTTGGCTTTTGTTTTAGATTAAATTTTACAATTTAATCAAAGTGTTTTTTTTTATCACAAAACCTTGGTTGCGTACAAATAACGCTTTAAAAATAGAAACAATTGGTAAAGATTTCAAACTTTTCGGAAACTTCAAGTACGCACGGTCGTGCGTATATGCGTATAGGACGCTGCGCCTGTTCTTGTAACATCACAAAGTAGAGTATTACATTGCACTTACCTTTGTTGCTTATCGGTTTGTTGAACCTTTCGCTGCAATGACCAACAGAGTTTAGCTCACCCTTTAAATACCCGTTGAATTGTCATATTAAAGACAAATTGCCCTCAATTGGACGCTTTAAGTGTGAGATGTATTACAATTGTTCATAAGAGGGGTTCTAAAGACGGATTTGCTATTTCATTATCTATTCACGAATCATAAATAACGAAAGAGACAATCACAAATTACAGTTTGATTTTTCTTAAGGTTTATATCTGATACGACTTGATACTGGGGAAACTTTAACGTTACATTAATGGCAATGTAGGTTCTAGCTTCCTTATTGACTGTCCAATAATTGGCTGTCTTTGTTAGAATACTCCTCTATTGTTTAATTAAGTTATTACAATTGCTGTTAACGAGTTCACTGAGTATCTGATAATCACTTGATTTTCACGTACTACACTCACGAGTAACTCAGTCAAATTGAATGACCAGACAATCTTATTCCACGTTACTATGACGTTAATAAACTGATAATAAACGGATTGAATAACTTGTCATCCGCGGGGAAAGGACTGTTCCTTATTTTGATTGTAAGGATATAATCGTCGTATTTTGTACGTACAAGTCTATTTTTGAATATCCTTAGTTTTTATAGTTTGGGCGTAGCCAGTAAGCAACAATAGAACAATTTACGTTGATTTGACGACCATGATCCTTTGCGTTAAACGATAGATTGCCATGACAACGTTAACACCACTTCAAATCATAACTGGCTCTTAAGTAAGTATTAAGTTGCCATATTATTATGTTAAGTGTGAGATTTTCCTCCATTGTTTTGTCATACGTGATGAAGCACGAACATGGACAAAAGACTTTACAATTGATGGTCGGAGCCGAATGTATGGGAAATTTTCCATATCAAAATATCCCTCGAAACTATATGAAGCTAACTTCTGAGTGTAGTAAAAATAATTGCCACGTTTTCACCGTGTTGCGTGCAGTACTAATAACTTATGTAGTTATTTACACCTATGTGGTTTGCTTGAGAGCTGATAACACTATACAATAAAAAGAACAAACGATTACGGTAAGTATAATTACACTTTATTACCATTATTATATATTTGGGCTCATTTATTTCTGGCCAACAGTTAATTGATTAACACAAGGGCAGATCCATCATTTTCAACATGGGAATAAGTTTTGGTTTCGAAAATAAATAAAAAAAGAGAATTTCAAATACTATGGCAATCATCAGTCAAGATAGGCTCGATACATTTGCGTTGTAATATCAAATAACAATTGTTTTTTTTATTTCGTAGGTTTCCACACAGGAAAGATTACAAGAAATCAGTACATCTGACATCATAAGACGCTGAAAAGTCACCCAATCCACCCTCTCCCCTCTCCCCTTGGATCCACCTCTGTCAAGACCAGTTTTATATAAAGAGTCGAAGTAAAAAAGCTACAAAAATTTTGGATTACTTCAAAAATAGCTGCTCCCAAAAACGGTATCACTTATGTGCGGTTATTAGGATTTTTTTTATTCTTTCTTTGTATCTGGTGCTTTATTTTGAACAGAACTTTCTTCTATTACAGCCAAATTCGTCTTATCGCGACCCGCCGTTTCAAAACTTTGTTTTCATTTTGGTCTTTTCTGAACCGTCAATCAATTTCATAGGCGGAGCTTGCCTTTACATGTTTTGTCATTGGTTAATTTGAAATAAACTCCGCCCCTGAAATTGATTGACGGTTCAGAAACGACCAAATCAAGACAAAGTTTTAAAACGGCGGGTCGCGATACAACGAATTTGGCTGTAACACGAGTTTGCACACAATAAATCACTCTGTTCCTCTAGAAATACCTCACAAGCACATGAAGTTGAATTTGACGCAATAAATTCACGAAGGACCGCCCGGAGATAATCCCTTTCAAAATCAGATTTTCATTTCTTAATTAATTGAACTGACTTGGCAGGACCTATGTGGAGAGCTGTGACAGTTCTTTAAGGTAGTTGCACCGGCTGAAAATGACCATTTTAGAAACATCTCAAATTAAGTCTGAAGGTTGATTTTCATGTCTATTTTATGTTTTTTTGTTTTTGTTTTGTTTTTTGGCGAAAGTTTTAATAAATAGAATATAATTTTTAGCGCCGAAAGTTCAGCCATTTTACAGGAAAAACAAAAGAATTAAGTCTTTCACCGAGTTGGGAGACTGGGCCGAGAAAACAATATCTTCGAATATCTTGCTGCTACAAGAATCCAGAGCAGCAGTTATTACTCGTGCCGTAGGCAACGAGTCTAAAAATGCAAGCCATTCTCCGTCGTCGTCGTCGTCGTCGTGGTATTTCTCCGAGATTTCGACTTCATTCCCAGGGTCCTTCCATAGCGAAAGAGAGTAGACTGGGGACTAGGTTGCTATTGGTTGCTAGGCCAGTGGTCATGTTGCTAGGTATTGGGATTCCTGTAGCCATTAAATATCACTTGCTCGAACAAACCATAATACTTTCATTGATATAGTTGTCGAAGAAAACGTGTTTGCCTGCCATGTGGTCGAAGAAGATGCCGAAGAAACTCTCTGCTAAAACGATGAGCGTACCTTTCGAAACGGGTTGTTTCGCGATCACCTGAGCAATGATAGCAATTCTAACGTTCAAACCAGTTCTCACTAGTCTTCATAATAATTTAGAATTCGTTCTCTATTGGCAGTAAATCTTTTAAAAACTTTGTAAAGACAATATGAAAGTTGAGAGCAAATGTCAACTCAGCCTTATACAAATGGTTTGCTTATCAGTACTAGTGAAAATGAAAACGTAAACAATATATTGCTTTGTTATACTTTGAAAATACTCATACTTTTGACCTAGGAAATAAAACAATTGTTATTCCATTCCAAGAGTATACAAATTGTAGTATAGTAAATTATATTGCCTTCAAAAAGTGTTCTTTACATATGGAAAAAACGCTTCGAAAATTCAAGACGAGACGAGTGGAGACGGAATGTCTGAAAAGTTGCATACTTGCGAAAAGCCATTCGAAGGCTTTACAAATTTGCATTTTAAACTAAAAAAAAGTTTTCATAACTTCCTCAACTGTTTTCATTTCAACAGAAAACAAGACATAGATGAAGTTATTTTCTAAAATTCAGTGTCTCAGGAATGTTTAAAAGTCAAAAAGCATAGTTAATTAACTATGCAAAAAGTTGAGAATACTAAGGTGAAAAGTTTGTTTACATGTCGGTCGCTAAGTAAAAGAACGGCATGTTCGCGATCGAGTGTATTTGTCCGCGACTTTTAATTTCCCGAAAAACTAATATAAATAATCCACGCCCAATGTGGTTTCCGAAGTAATTTTAGGCTAACTTGGTATTAGGCTTGGCTATTAGACTTGGTATAAGCAATTTCGAAGCAATTTTTTGAGAAAACTATTTTGATAACGAATTGTTGAATCTACTAGCTTCTCCTCGTAACCGTTCTCGTTGGCCGGTCCTTGGAATTCCGATAAATCCCCCAGGTCCTTCGGAAATCCAAAATCGAATATCCCCCCTCCCCTTCGGAATTCCAAAATCAAAAACCCCTCCCTCCCCTATGAAAAAACCATTTCTTGAAAACACAAATAAACATGTTTTTTATATCCCTTGTTTCATTATTTTCAATATGCCAAATATTTTTTATCATTCATCACTATTATTTAAGGACACGAGTAATCGATCGCAGATCGTCTAGTTGATTTAAAATCGCAACATTTTTATTGTGCAGATAATCAAGGCAATTTTGAAGGAAAAAATGGCATATTTTGCAATAAAAATAAGGATTTTTGCCAATAGGTGTCAGACAGATTCATTTTTCTTGGCGCTGATCGAGAATTTTGTTATGAAACTTTCAAAAATTAAAGATAAAATGTTAACAAAGAAACCTGTGCTTGGGGAACTCTGACATATCATGAATCACTTGGAACTCCGGTTTTACGGAATATAGGTAATTATTAACTACGCAAATATTGTACTGATTATGTTCCCCAAGCACAGTTTTCTTCTTTTCCTTCCAAGGATTAACTTTTTGAAAAAAATGGAAGCATATTTTATATACTTTACGAATAAAACGGGTTTAGAGTCAAATTTTTATATTTTGTTTAATCCACGTAACCCCCCCCCCCCCTGTATATTCATGACACCACAAATTGTACAAATTTGAAATCTATAATTATTAAACATTATCTCACTTAAAATTTCTTCTGAAATAATCAGTATTTTCCGGTGCAACCACCTTAATTGCGATTCAAATTTTTACTTTAAATTATTGTCAGATATCAAACTTGACAAATTGACCGTCACTATTAGACTATCTCACATTGGCCGCGGGGGTTTTAGCACCCACAATTTTTTTTTTATTTCGTACATGATCAATTTCTTTGCGACTTTTGGAGGTCAAATCAAAATCGTTCAAAAACACGCATACACCGGAAAGAGAACAGGAACGTTTGTGCTACAATTCTCCTCACAGCGCTGGAAAATTGCAAAATTTTCCGGGGGATTTGCCTTCAGCGGTTGATAGCCCCCCCCATCTCACACGCACTTTGAAACAACTTAAAACACACAATGAAAGTGTGCATGAATACACTTGACGTAAAATAGAATGGAATTCTAAATTGGATCAAAACTACAATAGAATGTTCAAAGATAAGTTTTATCACAATAAAACCATAGCAAAAACTGAGATTTTGGGCGTTTATTGACTTTGTTAGAATGACTAGCTTCTGAAATGTCAAAACTACATTTTTGCAGCACTAACAAATATATCAACGTTAAAAACTGCAAATCAAATAGCCCAGAAATTAGAACATGATATGTTACTATGCCAGGGGGGGTACTTGATCCAGTTTCTGACAGGGAGGATCCGCTGATGCCTCAAAACCCAGACCCTTTTCAAGACAGTAAAATCTCGAAAATCCATAGCCTATTCCAGAGAAATTGGTAAAATGAAGACCATATCCATCCCGTAGAGATGTCAATATTAATCATTTTGACTTCATGTTCTGTAAGATTAAATATTAACACCCTGTTTAAGACATAGCAAACATAGGGAAAGGGTACTATGTTTGAGCACTATTAGGTGCTGGAACTACATCATGACAGTTTTTATGCATTTTGTTCTCCTTTTGTTGAATATCAGAAATAACAAGGGGAACAAAAAACTAACATTTCCCAAATATTGCCCAAACTAGTAAAACACAATCTACATGTTAGTTTTTAAAGGAGGATAAGTGAAAGTCCAAGGATGGATGACATCAATTCTGTAATATTGTATTAGCACGACTATGAATTTGAATAAAGTTGAAATATAGCTGAGTAAATGTCATCTTGTTGCTTCTAATTACTCGTTCAAAAATTGAATTCCTTCTAAACGATGTTAACCATCCTTGGACTTTCACTTATCCTCCATTATTCAATACTGTCGGATGGCTCTCGCTTATGTTAGTTTCTATTTCAAGGATAAATGGTTGTATCAAACATGATATCGTTTATATCTGTACATTACCATTCAGAACTGTACAATCACAATTATTCCCGAGATAAAAACTAGCAAAGTACTAGTCACTGGGTTGAATTAGTGTTTGTATAGGTAATAAGATGGTTTCGAGTTCAATTTGGAATTAATTTGCACGAGTTTGTTTTTCAAAGAGTTCGTAATTGCATGAGCCCATAGGGCGAATGCAATTTGGCTCTTTGAAAAACAAACGAGTGCAAATTAATCCAAATTGAACGAGAAACCATCTTATTACGTTTTAATAATATACTTGCAAAAAATTCAACCATTTTGTCGATTTTTAAAACCATTTTGTTGAGATTTTGATTCAAATTTGAACGAGCTCGCCCCGATGATGGCGTGATGATTTCGTCATATAGCGCGCGCCCAAGGCAAAAATTGAAAACTTTTCAACGAGATCTCGCTCAGTTTTTTGCAAATTTCTTGAGTATTTTTGTAAAATTTTAACTTTTTCCAAATAGAAATGTTTAGAAAATTAAAATTATTCTCTAGATAGTAAAAAAAAAATCCAAAAACAGTTAGCTTTAGGGCGTATTTTGTCTTTTGAATCGAGTTGTAATTTGCACTGGTATTACAGCTTTCTGCACTGGTGTTACAGCTTTCTGCACTGGTGTTACGCCTGAACTGCACTGCTCTCGACCAATCAGAATCGAGGATTTTTTGCAAGTATATTATTACTATAGAAACAGTTGTAAAATATACAGTATCTCTATTAAATTTGGACACTACAAAGCAATAAAAGCAAAACTGCTGTTTTGGAGGTTAGTCATTTGTTTGAATGTAACAACAAACACACATTTCTGATTAACAGTTGTAAATGTGATATTAGGGACCTTAAGCACCAAGACGCGAGAGCACGACGCGGACTTGAAGACCGAGAGAGGTCTGGCACTATGACGCGGTCATGCTGCGATTCTTATTGTCCTTAAGCATGCTAGTGTGACGCGGTGTTAGACATAACAACACAACAACTTTTGCGAAAGAAAATGAGCTCATTTAAAAGTGACTAGAGATGCATTACTTCTTGCTTTCGATGCTGGAAGTATTGATGAAGAAGAATTTCTACTTTTATACGATGAAAACACTTCGAAAAACCCAGCTTTCGATGTCTTTTGGCTGTTTGAGGGTTGGCTGGAACATGGCTCTGACGGCACAAACGCTAGACTCATCTTTAAGAAAAAAAATCGATGAAATAATTAGCCCCTTTTTCATTCAATATTGTTATAAAGATATTTAAATGACTGATTTACATGTTTACAAGCAAAACAGCACTCTTACCATCGAAAAACAACTAAAAAATTACACACGTTGTCGTACGACGTGAAACTTGTCTAACCCGCGTCAGAGAATTTCGATGACGCGAAGTTTGTTGCTTGACTGCCTTCATTGCGCATGACCGGAAACAAAAATTCACATCCGGTGTCGCGTCATCCTGCCTCGCGTCTTGGTGCTTAAGGTCCCTAATAAGTTGTACACCGTTACTCCGACAAAGGACTAGCGTCTGAAACATCAGTTATCGCTATCATTACTCAAGTGTGTACAACTTATTATCACATAACAACTGCTTCTCTAGAAACACCGACGCAGTTTTTACATTTCTAATTAGTTGAGCATTGAGTTATCTTTGACATTGTCACACAATCATTTGTAAGATTACAGAATTAGAATGGTCAAATGCAGACTAAATGATACAATGGTATCAATGAAAATATATCTAAGAGGGTATATTCTGAGGGCTTGATATCTGTAAAGAGTCAAT
This sequence comes from Diadumene lineata, assembly GCA_918843875.1. Lineage (NCBI taxonomy): Eukaryota > Metazoa > Cnidaria > Anthozoa > Actiniaria > Diadumenidae > Diadumene > Diadumene lineata. The sequence goes on from OU974079.1 coordinate 9,309,809, forward strand.
AAGTCCTCCTAAAGCTAAGATAGAGTCATTTTCTTCCTTGACCATTTGGTACCTTGACATAATCTGCGAGCCTGCCCAAGCGGCATACTTGGAATTTTCTTTTTTGGACTTGGCATCTTTGCTATTGCATGACAAATACGTTGCTGCCATGAAGAAACCATACAATGCTCTCATGTTATCATTATCTAGCTTGAGTGACTGTGCAAAGTACTTGCGTGACTTCTCCATGTTTTCTAGATCTCCTATTGTGTAAAGGATTTCTGCAAATCGTTGGTGGTACAAATGGTTGTGTGGGTTGGCTAGAATTAATTCTTCCATACAGAACTTGGCTTTACGGAATTCTTGCTGTGATATGTAGAGATCAATCAATTCCATCCACGCTTCTTGGTCACTCATGAATCTCTTTAAATATTCATTGAGTTCTTTAATGGCATCAGCGAACTTATTTTCAGCTTTCAAAATGGCGATTTTCCTTTTATGAGCAGAGGTATTCGCTGGTTCAAGCTCCAGTATTTTATCATACATCTTGATAGCGTCGTCAAATCTTCCTAATGCTTCAAGCCTCATGCCCTTTAAGCGCCTCACACGAACACTGTTGGGAAATTGCGTATTCAACTCTTTCAAACACATGGTGGCCAAATCTAGTTTACCACAGTCGAGAGAAGCGAGGAAAACTTGCTCGTAGATTGTCCAGAGTTCATCTCCTAGCTTGTTGCCATGCTCTAACAGTAAACATTCACCAAAATCGACGACTTCTTCGCTATTTCGTAAAGGTTCGTCTCGCCATTGTTTCATTTTTTGACGAGCAACTTCAAGATCAACAACTTCGTCCGCCATCTTGAATAGCATGGACAACCGCGCATGCTCCAATTTCTAAGCATCACGTGACAAAAATACATTAAAAATATCAATGTAAACAATGATACAAAAATAGAAAAAAATACCAACACAGACATAAAATATGAAAGAAAAAGTATTATTACCCTAAGTATTGGATTATTCAAAAACGTTTTCTTTTTTTAATTGTAGACCGAATTTTTTTCATATTTGTCAAACTATCGAGAGGGACTAAGTACTAGAAAGGTCAAACCGGAAGCTTTCCTATTCAAGATGGCCGACTTACTGATGTAGTGATTTCGATCGTTGTTTTCTCAATATACTTTAAACCAAGATGAATGTGGTACTAGCAGTAAAGCATTATGTTTCCAAGATGATAGAGGATGCTGGTCCCGGCATGAAAGTCCTTTTAATGGACAAAGAAACGGTAAATACTTTTATTTCAGCTTATCGATTATTTGAACCCTACCTCGTATTTTTAAGGTAGATTACGTTGTCAGTCACGACTATGTCGTTTATTAATTCTACTTTACATAGAAATGGCAATTATAAAAGACAAAATATGAAAAGGAGGGGGGATTTTTTTATTTCCGCAAAACATTTGAACTTCAATAAGATCTGATTGATGTCGATTATATTTGCTGGTTTGAAACATTCCAAGCAAATACTGTTGGCATTATTACAATTAAAACTAATCAATTAATTTTAGTCGTGGTCAAATTGTGATCTACATGTATCCTAAAACTCTTTTTGAATGACATTTACTGGGTATTGACATTTAATCTTGGATGCTTTGGAGTCAAATGCCCACCAGGGTCCGGTTACAAGTACGAAACACATTTGGATAAAGTTTATCCACTGGATAAAGTTCTTCACTCCATAGAATTTCTTTAGAATTTATCTGCTGGATAGGGATTTATCCGGTGGATAGCACTGTCCGTGCTTCCTACAACCAGCCCCAGTTGTCTGATAACTAACAGATTAATTGTCATTCATCATAGTTGTTTTGTCATGATCCTTTAATTTTTACAATTTTATTCCCATCTTTTGACAATCTCTGTCACCTTCAGGGAAAGGAGATATATGTTACAATATACATTGACTTGTTGGCACATGTTATTTACAAAAAGAACTCCAAAGGAGGCAGGATTGTCAGCAAGGCTGATCAAGTTTCATAATTATGGGATTAAATATGTAAAAAAAATGATGCTGATTGAACCGATTATTATGTACTGGAATGTACTTGGTTTTCTGTTGCAGCACTTATTCCATTCAATATCATGTATTCCAAATATTTTCCCCTACTTTGGCTCTCCCTCAATATTATTGCACATTGTCTTTGTAGTCAAAATGTTAATTGTTTGTATTTAGACTGGCATTGTGAGCATGGTGTATTCTCAGAGTGAGGTGTTACAGAAGGAGGTTTACTTGTTTGAAAAGATTGACGCCCAAGGTAGAGAAACTATGAAGCATTTGAAGGCGATCTGTTTCTTACGACCAACAAGGGTAAGTTATTCAGCTGTTACAGTGAATAACAATGGAGTTTTGTGATATGTTATTTGCTGTAACATGAATAGAATCTTTATTAAATCTTGATAATTTATGATATCAAGCGAAAACCAAATTCAATAATAAAATAATAAATAAAACAGGCTGCAACACATCCCTTGACAGGGTTTTTCAGTGTTGGTATACATATATATATAATTGTTAAGAATACCAACTGGCTATGAGACAAACCAGTTGGCTATATCCAGAGCTTGATTGAGAAATTATATTATGACCAAATCAGAACCCAGACAAGTACAATTTCTGTGGCCAGAGTGGGAATCGAACCTAAGACCATGGGATTGCGAGACCAATGCTGTGACCACTCGGCCATGCTGCTAGCTCCTTCTGATATGCAATAATTGCTTTATTATATATTTTGTGAAAAAAGGAGAACAAACAAGCAAGGTGCTTGCATTGTTGATGAATGTGGTAGTACTGCAAAGCCAACATAATGCATGCGACCTTAAGTGAACATAATTATAATAATTATAATTAAATATTGATTTGTACCATGATTGTAATCATCACATTTCCTATTTTCTTCCAGGAAAACATAGAACATCTATGCAGTGAACTTAAATCACCCAAATATGGAGTTTACTATTTATGTGAGTATGTCAACTGCAGCATCGAGTTAATTAGAGTTCTTTAGAACTCGGGCCGGTTGCTCAAAGCTTGATTAGTGCTAATCCAGGGTTAACTCTATAATTAGGTTTTAGCCCAGGATTAGTGCTAATCGGGCTTTGAACAACCCAGCCCTCATGAACAGTACCATATTGTATTGTAAGACAGTGTAGTTTCTAAGAAAACATTCAAATTTTCTACCATATCATAGGGTTGTTGTAACCGTACCTTATCCCTGTGAAAATGACTCTGTTAAGTTTACTACTAGAGCAAACACAGAAAAACCACAAAAGAAAAACAAACTAAATACAAACAAATTGTATCTAATTAGTAACTATTTGTCACTAACACTCAACCAACCCACACAATACCCAGGCAGACAAAATAAATATAGTAATGTTCTGGTTGAGTAATAGGGACAAATAGTTACTAACTATTGATATTAGGTACTATTTGTTAGCATTTAGTATGTTTTTATTTGATGGTTTTCCTGGGTTTGCTCTTACTTAATGATCAACTAATGTATGTGATATAAATTGTTTAGTTATCAAATTATTAAAATTATGAATTATATGTAAATTGTATTATTTAAATTATGAATTATATGTAAATTGTATAAAAGATAAATTGTATTTGTAGTTATCAATTATTCAAATTATGTATTTGTGTTGTTTATTATAAGTAATTCATTTATAAATTAAACTGTTCTTTGTTATCAGATTTCTCCAACTTTATTTCAAAACCAAATATTAGGGCACTAGCAGAGGCAGATGACCACGAGGTTGTCAGAGAACTACAGGTATACCATAGTTACTGATAATTATTATTTTATTACAGTTGCAATTACAATAATCAATAGAGTTAAAATTAATGTGGCCGTTCTTGCTAAGTAGTGATTGGCTCACAAAAATTTGTCTGGTTTGCCACGCTAAGATGCATCACACACTTATGATTTTCTTTGGTTTCTAGGAATATTATGCAGACTTCTATTCCATCAGTCCACATGTATTTTCCTTCAATTTAACTGGCTCACTGAGGGTAAGTCTGACATGTAGAAGAAATAAAAGTGATCTTTATAATCATCTGACAATCAGAGCATTGTAGACCATTTAAATCTGTGCTTGACTATTGGAATGTGTACTTTTGAAAGAGATTGTGTGACGGGACATAGCCAATCAGAATCCAACATTGAATGCTGTGATGTACATGTATGCCACACAATCCTATTTAAAAGCAGTGACTTAAATGAGAGACTAAATAAACTGCTGATTACCAAAATGAAGTTTCCTAAGCACAGAGTAATAAATAATACATTAATTGTAAACTTATAGACATTTCATTTTCAATTTGTATTGTCATGAGCATGGGTTGTTTTTCAGGGAGGCCAATGGGACATTGACAAGCTAGACAGAGTTACACAAGGGGTCTTGGCAGTACTATTGTCATTAAAGAAATGTCCCATAATAAGATACCAACAATCATCTGAGCTAGCTAACAGATTAGCTGAAAACATTAGGGTATGGCAAGCCGATTGTAGCAAAATCCAATACTTTAATATTTGTTCAATTCAATGCTAAAATGTATTCAAATTCAATACCTATAATCATCTTATCCAATTCAATGCAGCAAATTCGTTCAATTAATGCAGCAAATTCATTCAATTCAATGCAGCAAATTCATTCGATTCAATGCAGCAAATTCATTTAATTCAATGCAGCAAATTCATTCGATTCAATGCAGCAAATTCATTCAATTCAATGCAGCAAATTCATTTTTAAAATTCAATGCAGCAAATTCATTCGATTCAATCACGAAAATTCATTCAATTCAATGCAGCAAATTCATTCAATTCAATGCAGCAAATTCATTCAATTCAATAAATTCATTCAATTCCATGCAGCAAATTCATTCAATTCAATAAATTCATTCAATTCAATGCAGCAAACTCATTCAATTCAATACATTCATTCAATTCAATGCAGCAAATTCATTCAATTCAATCACGAAAATTCATTCACTCTTGGAGAATGGGATGAGCGGTAATGAAAGCAACAAAAAGACTGATACCAGGTTTTTGGGATTCCTGTGGTTTAATGGGCGACTTGCACTAAGAGATCACTTGACTTTTTGGGTGACAACAAACAACTAAGCAGTCCTGGAGTTTATTGTTTGTAAAACATCTCATGTCTAAGGATCTTCATTATTCATACTCTGCAGAGAGCTCATTTTAAGGCGAAATTTAAAAAATTCACATTGCTGTATTTACTTTAAGCAAAATAATTCCTATACTAAGAGCTCATTTTAAGGCAAATTTAAAAATTCACATTGCTGTGTTTACTTTTAGCAAAAGATTAATGAAGAAGCAAAGTTGTTTGACTTTAGAAGATCTGACACGCCACCACTGTTGTTAATCCTTGATAGAAGAGATGACCCCGTCACTCCTCTACTAAATCAGGTACATTTGCTAGCAACATGATTGTACTTTTTAAATCTGTACTTCCCAAAAAGATTGTGTGACAGAATTATCCCAAAGCATAGCCAATCAGAATGCATCATTTTTTATGTGAAATATTCTGTTTTGACACTACACTTCATGGTTTCCTATTCCCCTCTTGTGTTCTGTCAACATCCCGTGTGTTTTGATTGGAGTATCAAACATGGAAAACTGTTTTTGATTTGTTAAGTAAATTCTGTTTGAATGCATTGATATTTAAGTATTTTGTCACACGACCCTTAAACAATCCCAAGTACAGATTTTCATGGAAATAATTTAACCACTTTCAAGTTCTTCGTTGCTCAGGCTAAGTCTCAATTGTACAATATTAAATGAACAAAAGAGTTAAGACAAACCATTGGTATTTACAATGTATGTATTGTTTTTTGGATTGGTGCGATGTACATAGTACAAAAGAATCACTTACTTACGAGGCTTGGTAAGTACTTCATGTATTCCTTGATTATAAAAACATGCATATAAACAAATCTACAAAAGAAAATATGAAAAGAGAAAACCAATAATATCATGCATAAATGAAGTAAATAAATATAATACCAAAAAAAAACAAACAAAAAAAAAAAAAAAAAACGAAGGACTACTTCACAAAAACTCTGAATAGCAATAAGACATATATGAGAGAAAATTATAATCAGGGCATACATGAAGTACTTTTCTCTTTTCATATTTTCTTTTGTAGATTTGTTTATGCATGTTTTTATAATCAAGGCATACATGAAGTACTTACCAAAAAAAAATGAAGGACTACTTCACAAAAACTCTGAATAGCAATAAGACATACATGTCTGAGGAAATTATAATCAGGGCATACATGAAGTACTTACCTGAGGCTTAGACTGAGCAATGGCAAATATGACTATTAGTCAATTAGTCATAATTTACATGGTGCAATCATTTTTTTTACTTGCAGTGGACATATCAAGCAATGGTTCATGAACTACTAACCATCAAGAACAATAGGGTCGATTTATCCAAAGCCCCTGGTGTCACAAGAGAGCTACAGGTAATAGCGGACTTACCATGATGCTACATGTAGAATAAAGTCCCACTGTGTCATCACTTGTCATGCAATCACCACAAGAATTTACCATATACTAGTGAAGAATAGATTCCTTGCATGTGATTTTGAAGAAGCCCCATCTGGAGCCTGGACAAAACAGGGCTTGAAATAAGGGCAGGTCAAGGGACAATGTCCCTCCAAATTTGCTACTTGACCTGCCAAATCAGAGGTTGAAAGGACAAGTTGACCTCCATATTTTTTAGGGAAAAACTGTATCTTTTAGTTATGTTTTCCCATCAAAAGATCAGGAGAAATTTTAAGAGTTTTAAGTTTATGTAAATGAGGATAAATTTGTATCAGTAGTTACAGAACTCATCGCGGGTTTTGAGTTGCTTTGAAAATCCCTCATTAATTATTCATGATTTTAGAATATGGAATGAACGTCTCACAAGAGATTGCCATACAGTCCTGGATTGCATCTTTTTTTGTTTGTAATTTTGTAGGAGGTAGTGATGTCAGCTGAACATGACGAATTCTATCAAAAGGTAATAGTCTTGGGAATCTAATTTATCCAAATGCGCCACAACAGTTCAACCGGATACTTTTCTTTCAACAAAAGGAAAGCAGGAGTATAAGCTGTTTGTTGGCGTTTGATAACATATTGTTAGATGATGAAAACAGCGCTTTTAGGCCTGTATTGGATACCTTTTTTCTCCATGTTGTCTCAAATAGTCAATTTACTCAATAACGAGCTTTTAAAAGCATGAGAAGAAAGAGAGAGAGAGACGTGACTGGATTATTTTTGCTAAAAAAAATGTGTAATGAACCATAAACGTCTTCAATATTGGCAACAAATAATGAAAATGCAATTACTACCTCAAAGAAAGCTCAGAAATCAACTAAGTTTATTACAACTTGTAGTCATTACCGCCCCTTGTACTCATGCTTAAGGTCCTTAGTACCAGAACAAGTTCTCTGACAATTGTTAGGTTTTGTGTGACTGGTTGTAGAACCTTGGGACTTCACTAACATTACTAAGATTCAAAATTAGTTGGGATATCTTCAGTTTATGTACATTTTGTACTTTTCGGAAACACCACCTTTCCTGTGAATAACTTTGATGATTTTGGTATGAAAAGAAATGTCAAACAACAATGGTTTTGAGGCAAGGGATGTCACTTGAAATTAGGAGACTGCCTTAAATGTCTAAAAACACCACAGGCTATGTCCCAACAATTTTGAAACTTTGTGTTGCTGCACACTATGAGTTGTACCGTGTAAAAATGGCTTTGAGATAGTGATCACGCTCTTTGATAAAAGAATATCTTGTAAGAGTGGGTCAACCACCACCATCCTCAGGAATCCAGGGATTATATCAAGCACTGGACTTGTAGCTCCTGATTGCTTTAATTTTTTTTTCATGATTTTTTATTCTTTTGTTAGAATATTTATCTTAACTTTGGAGAGATCGGTCAAAACATCAAGACTTTGATGGATGACTTCCAGCATCATGTGAAATCTAATCAAAAACTAGAATCCATCTCAGATATGAAGGTAACCGTAAAATACATATATTCCACGAATAAAGTCAAGAAGCGCGCGCTCTAAAACAAACCGGTTTTTCTACTGTGAAATACGACCGGGCTTTCAAAGGTGCAATATGGCCGTTTATGGTAACATGACGTAACTGTCGTATAGTGAAGGTCCTTTTATAAAGGATATGGCTCATTCCATAGCTATTCTTGAAAAGATTGTCCTGTTGAAATACTGATTTAGCGAATAACCATGTCATTTGCATATATCAAGTTTTCAGTTTTCTTTTTTAAATACAAAGCTGCACACATATAGTTACATAGTTTATTACAATTATGTGATGAAGTTATTTAGTTCATTTTGACTCATCATTTCTTAAAAAAATGAAAATCATGAGATAGACAAATTTGCTAAATCAGTATTTCAAATGGACAACAATTTCAAGAATAGCTGTATGAGTGTGTCCAGCTTTCAAATTCATTTTCGCTGTTATCGCGTTGTACTTTGTCATCGCTGGACAAACTGGCTTCTTGCATCCATTCATTCTTGCATTCTATTCCATCACTCATTTTTTCAGTTGTTCGCTAATTTATTTATACACTCCATCCATCCATCCATCCATCCATCCATCCATCCATCCATCCATCCATCCATCCATCCATCCATCCATCCATCCATCCATCCATCCATCCATCCATCCATTCTTTCATTTATTTATTTCCCTTCATTCATTTATTCATTTGTTCAATAATCTATCCATTTATTATCTTTTTTTATTATGTATGTGCATGGGAACAAAGCAAACTTTTGTCCGTATAATGGTGTTTTCGCCTATTTCCTGCCGCATGACCGCCGATAAACAGTAAAACAAAATGGCAGTCGTGCGGCTGGAAAATGATGAAACAAGTAAGAAAACACTATTTTACGGACAAAAGTTGGTCTGTGTATGTCTCCTTGGTATGTGCTTTCTATATTATATATCATGTGTTTTCTGTGCAGGCATTTGTAGAGAACTATCCACAGTTCAAGAAGATGTCAGGAACGGTCTCTAAACATGTGACTATGGTCAGTGAGCTGTCTCGTTTGGTTGGAGAAAGGTCGTTACTTGATGTATCAGAAGTTGAACAAGAACTTGCTTGTCAAAATGACCATTCAACCGCACTACAGGTACATGGAGTTCATACACTAGTATATACATAGTCTCTCGCCTCTCACCACGGCTCTAGGCGACTAGTTGCAGCGACTTGTCCCAGCGACAGAGATCTTGGTGGAGTCACGAGAGTTGTTCTCGAGCTTCTCTGGTTTTCCTTCCTCAATGCAAAAATCAACTATGTGCAAAGATGTGTGTAAAATAGTAAATGTAGAGCTAGTGGGCTCCCAGTTAGTAGAAATGCTAAATTACTTAGAGACTAGAGTGCAAACAATAATTCCGTGTTTCATGGATTCATTGTTTGCACTCTATAAAAAAGCACTTCCTACTCTGAGTTCACGCTAAAAGTGTACAACATAAATACCACTAAATATTATTATTTTATGCTAATTCTATTGTTTTCTCTTGTTTAATTAGTGCTAATTACTACTCAATAGTGACAACTGTTGCACATATTTAGTGTTTGCACTATACCTTTTAAGGCCGGTACACACGAGGGAGCTTGCTCCTCAACACGCTCCCGCAACATGCTCCCGGAGCAACACGAGGGAGCTTGCTCCTCAACACGCTCCCGCAACATGCTCCCGGAGCAAAGCTCCCTCGTGTGTACCAACGAAAAATGTGTTGCGCAACAAAACTTTTGCTCACGGGTTTTGCTCCCTTTGTTGCGCAACATGTTTTTCATTGGTACACACGAAGGAGCTTTAATCCGGGACCATGTTGCGGGAGCGTGTTGAGGTGCAAGCTCCTTCGTGTTCCGGCCTTTACTCTCTGCACATAAAAATCAACGCATATTTGTCCCAATAAAATGAATGCTCTGTTAAAATATCTGTTGTGTCTTTGTTGCAGCATATACGTCGAGTAATGGCCAATGAGAATGTTACAGATATCGACTTGTTACGAATAGTGTTGTTATACGCTCTTCGTTACGAACGGCACACTAACAATGACGTCGCTGGTCTTGTTAGTATGTTGACTAGAAGAGGCTTATCAGAACAGTACAAACGAGTAAGTAGTCCTGCGAGCAGGCTGTATTTTTTTTGCGATTATTTGTAATATATGATTAGTCGTAATTAAGCTTCTAAAACTCCTTGCACTAAATGTAGTCGCGCGCGCCATTTGATCCGCTTATGAGTTTCTGTTTCTTTTCTCCAGTCCCCTCTCTTTCCCTTGTATACAGGCTACTTCGTACTATAAATCGCACCTTGTAAATCGGCACTTATAAAAAGCGATATCACTATACGTTCTGATTGGTCAGGTACATGTACGGCTTCTGTAATGCTTCTGATTTAGTGGAAACCAAAGTTTTTTGATCCTACGACCATTTTGAACGATTTCGATCGCGATTGTATATCGATCGAAAACGGTCGTAGGATCGAAAACCGTTGATTTCCCTATAACTATTTTTTTCGGATCGCTTGCGACCGTTCTCTATCGTTCTCGATTATATGCAAATTACACCAGTCTTAAATTGTGATGACGAATACGAGTTCGATTACGAATTTGACGGACAAATTATAAAATACTTTGATATTAGTTCCATGCAGGGTTCATATTGCAATGTTGAAGTGAAAATATCTCATAAAAGTGGTATTTTGACATTAATTTTGCGACTCAAAATATTTGTATGATTTGATTTCCAAATTCAACCTATCTAATATAGTCATATAAAGTTCATATAAAATATTTTACACCATATAGTCCACTATATTTATGCCATAACCCTAACACTTGAGATTGACTTCTCTATTTTGTGTGAACAAGACCCTAGTTGAGCCGAAAGCTGGAAAAATTGTCAAATTTGTTATACGCGGTGGATCATGGTCTGTGATCCTGATTCCGTGATCTGTGATCTCAATCCCGTGGCATGTAATACAGAGACCGTGGTCTGTAATTCCGATCCCAAGGCAGTCGTACCTGATCCTAGGCAACATGTCACGTGACACCACCTGCGGAATAATAATCTAACTGCCAAATCAAAGTCCTGTTTGAAATACGTCAAAAGCAAAGGATTACAAAGCGATGAAAAAAATCTTAAAAACATGATAGCCGTAACAAAAATATCCCTAGATAGGCGCGTGAATCGTATTTCGTGATAATCATACAAGTCCATCAGAAGAGTCCATGTAAAATACATGCACGATCCCAGGATAAATATCACAATCATTGCTAGAAACACTAACAACAGTCTTTTCTCGCCTGACTTGGTTCGTGTCTGATTGGTGGTGGCTTCAGTAAGTTTGATGTTACGGTATCTGATGTACCTAAACATGGCGCAGTACATTGTTGATATAATAACAAGTGGAAACACTACAGTAATTGCACATGAGATACTATCGTAGATTATATCAATCATTAACATGTCTTGCCAGCTGATTGACTCGTCGGTAATCCATACTAATTGGGACAGCGAGCACACTAGTGAAAACAGCCACATAACTCCAATCATTCTCTTCGTTTTTCTGATAGTTACATATGATCGATAGACGAACGGTTTGGTAATACGCACATATCTATCTAACGTCAAGACGGTGAGATGAGTTACTGAAGAAAAGGCCAAAAACCTGACAAATACATCCATTCCTATACATATAGATCTCTGCATTGTCAGTGAGCATGCGATGCTAAATGGAATAGCCAATACGCCAGTTGATAGATCACTTACTGCCAGGCTGGCCAGACAGATGTTGGTGGGAGTACGCAAATGTGGGTTCATGTAGACGAGAAATAGGACCATTGAATTGGCTACCGCAATGGCTACGCCTAGTAAACCATATAGACTGAAAGCAGTGTTTAAACTTATGGTTTCCGTAGCATTAGAGAAAGTACTGTTGTCCATGATTATTTTCTGCCACTCTAGGTTATATAGCTAATTGAGTTTGTCTTGTTAGGGTAGAAACTGTGATTATATTATATGCTACCAGTTGCTAAGAAAATGTAAATAGCTTGGAAGAATGTTGCTAATTGTCTTGGTATTATTCGCTGTAGAACCTGGTAATTGTAATTTAAAGTCAGATTTAGTTAAATTGAACGTAGATTGTTTGAGTACTTCAAAGTTTTCAAATCAAAACAGGACAAAAGAGAAATAAGAGAAAAGAGAACAAAAAATGAATGGGAAAGAAAAAGAAGAAGAAAAGCTGCATCAAGAAAATGGACAAAAGAAAACAAACAAACTGAAGTATTCTTTTTAACTTCACCTATGTCTCAATGCGCTTTACAATCTCTAGAATACTTATAATAGGTCATCCGGTTTTACAAGCATGAGGTTGATTAGTAGTTAGTATGTATTAGTGTAGGCCTATCACCGAGGATGCTCGTTACCTGCGTCCTCAGTCGTTCTTTTATGTCGTTATTGGTCAATGTTAAACTACAGTAAAAAAAAGCAGTGGTGCTTCCTAATCTCAAAGAAATTGTGACTTCCTGTTTAAAAGAAAACAAACTGTAGATAGAAAAACAATTTTTTAGGCTCATGATTAGATGTAATTTCAATCTTACATATTCAATTTCTAAAGAATGTCCAACAAGAATAATATTGTTTAATTATACAAAGGCGGATAATATACATAGATACCTACTATATAGATCCACCGACAAAGTTTTAATTAGTTTTGAATAAATAGTTGTTTTAAGAATGTTGGTAAGTTGGACTGGTAGTATTGCAGAACCTGTGAATTGCAATTTGAAGTCTGTTTTAGTTAAGTTGAACGAAAAATGCTTGTGTTTTTCCAAGTTTTCAAATCAAACCAAAACAAAAAGGAAATAAAAGGGAAACAAAAACGAAACCAAAAAAAAGGAAGGGAAAGGAAAAAAAAGAGTTCCACATGGAAAATGGACATAATGAATAAACAAGAAAAATAAAAGGAATTAAATAACGAAATGAGCACTGAAACACAAAGCGCAGAAATAAAGATATAAAATAAACCAATACGTATCAGAGCGAAAAAAAAGCAGATACATAATTATAGCTCAAATTTCATCTTACAACTTACATATATAATTTTTAGAGAATAGTATTGTTTAATTACTCCAACGCGTATACTTTACATAGATACCTATTAGCTGTCCCGACAGAGTTTTAATTAGCTGTTATACTAAAATAGTCATTTTAAGAATTGTCGTTGAGAAACAAGAGTGTTGATTGTCTGTTTTGATATTTCTATTTTGAATAATCAGATTGAAAAATAATAAGCACTCCGTCAGGGATCTAGACAAGACACCATTAGGGCTGTTATAGCCATTCGACAAACACCTCCAAATATAATACCTCCATATAATACCAGATCAAAAAATCAAAATCAAAACCTCGCACCAATAACAGGAAAAGAACCTTTTTCTACTCATTTAAAACTACTAAACGAACTAAAAATGAATCCTGATGTAAATAGTAAAATCACAAAGAAAAAAAACTATCGTCTTTAAAATACACTGATGGCACTTTTGATGCATCGAAAATTTATTGGTGTTTTATTTTAAGCAAGTTTTGTATCTAGCTATTTCTCTCTCTCTCTCTCTCTCTCTCTCTCTCTCTCTCTCTCTCTCTCTCTCTCTCTCTCTCTCTCTCTCTCTCTCTCTCTCTCTCTCTCTCTTGAATCTGTCTTTGTAATTTTAGTTAGTTTAGTTAGTTTAGTTAGTTTAGGTATTTTAAGCAAGTTTTGTAACTAGCTATTTTTTTTTTTCTCTCTCTCTCTCTCTCTTGTATCTGTCTTTGTGATTTTAGTTAGGGCCGTAGGGAAGAGTACATTTATTTGTAAATACGTATCCTCTTTAAATAAAGCCTATCGTAACGTATCGTATCGTACCAATACATAGTAGTTGTGCTAAAATGCAAGTTAAAATTGGTTTCTTAAATTTCTTTCGTTTTAACTTTTATATATAATCACACCCTTCTATCACATCTTTCTCTTTACTACGACGAAGGACTAACGTCCGAAACGTCAGTTAATACAATCGCCGTTTTACGGCGTATAACTTAATTTTTACCACAACTGTTTCATTAGAAACACCGGCGCAGCTGACACTAGTTTTATCGTTAGTTACCTATTGCCAATCCTTAGCACTATGAAATGATTTCATAGATAATGCTACGAAAGCTATGGAAAAAAACTATGAAGATAAATGCATTTCATAGGTTAAGCCAATGAGAACCATTTGTAATACATATGGAACTGTGTCCCGGTTGCCATGGTGCTTCATAGGTAAAGCAGTAATGGTGTATAATGAAAAAACCATTCTATTCTCGTTTACATATAGCGGTTTTTTCATCGACCGTTGTGCAGCACATGCTGGTCGCTATGTTTAATCATATTTATTTGCAAACAGTGACCTAGAAGGCAGTGAATGAAATCAAACAAAACAAAACGAATATGAAAGAAAAAAGATAAAATGAACTGAAATAAAAAATTGAAATGAAATGAAATGAAATGAGTTGAGATATAATATGAAATGATATGAGACGAAATGAAATGAAATGAAATGAAATGAAATGAAATGAAATGAAATGAAATGAAATGAAATGAAGTGAAGTGAAGTGAAGTGAAATGAAATGAAATGAAATGAAATGAAAAGTTAAAATGAAATGAAATGAAATATGAGTTATGACAAAAATTGATGCATTATTCTGTATTTGTTCTTTTTCAGATGGTGCCGGCTATCATCCAGTATGCTGGTCGAAACGTGCGAGGAAGTGATATATTTGGGCAAAACAAAACACCACTTTCACTTACCAGGAGAATCTTGAAAGGACTCAAGGTAGCAAATCTATATCTCATATATACGGAAAGGCTGCAAAACCTTTATAACAACAAAAAACTAACGCAGTTTTATACGAGTTTATAATCCAGAGCTTAGTTTAAGAAACGTTAATTCACTGTTCGTGCGATTTAATCCCTAAATTTTTCAATTCCTTTTGTATCATTATAATCAACAGACTTTTAAAGCAAAAGGAACTGAGAACTTCGGGATAAAGTCGCATATGCACTGAAAATGAAGCTACGAACTGAGCCCGGTTGTACGAAGCTCGAATAAAGTTATCAACTCCATAGCATTTCATTAGGATAGGGATTTATCCACTGGATAGGGATTTATCCACTGGATAGGGATTTATCCACTGGATAAGGATTTATCCACTGGATAGGGATTTATCCACTGGATAAGGATTTATCCACTGGATAGGGATTTATCCACTGGATAGGGATTTATCCACTGGATAGGGATTTATCCACTGGATAGGGATTTATCCACTGGATAGGGATTTATCCACTGGATAGGGATTTATCCACTGGATAGGGATTTATCCGGCGGATAGGGATTTATCCACTGGATAGGGATTTATCCGGCGGATAGGGATTTATCCACTGGATAGGGATTTATCCACTGGATAGGGATTTATCCACTGGATAGGGATTTATCCACTGGATAGGGATTTATCCACTGGATAGGGATTTATCCACTGGATAGGGATTTATCCGGCGGATAGCGCTATCCACGCTTTGAAGAATCGACCCCTGGCTAATCGAATATACCAAATTCAATGCAAATTATTCTAATCTGTAGTCTGTGTTTGTCTGTGTTTCTTATCGTCTCATTTGCATTAAAAAAGGCTCACAGTGAGATTCGTTAATATAGTAGTTTATTGAAAAAAGTTTAAAATTTAAAAAAATTGTTAGTATTTTTCGATGACTTTTTACGTTATGCACTGTTTTTTTCTTCTCTCCACGAGACATTGTTGTTTCAAGTTCGTTTTCATACCATGAACAGCGCAGATATTCTCAATATTTATTAGGGGGAGCGGGAGATGATCCTGAAAGACACCAATTATGAAAATAACTTTAATTAAAAATAATTCCTGAAATACAACAAATATCCCAACTAATTTTGCAACCGAGCGTAGACCTAATATACACATTTTTTTACAGGGAGTTGAAAATATCTACACTCAGCACACACCGCTGTTGTCAGAGATCTTGGATAACCTGTTTAAAGGCAAGCTGAAAGACATGCAGTACCCCTATGTTGGACATTCACAGTTTAGAGACAGGTATGTACTGCGCATGTTCCAACCTCTAATTGTTACAGTAATAGCGATAGCGTGGGTCGAGTGAAATAACCAATTCGAACTCGTACAGATTATTACAGATTATTAAATGTTGATTTAAACGTTCAGGCGAAGAACGGTTGATCGATTAGCAACGAACAGTTCAGTACAATACACACAATAGTACTACAGTAGTACAGGTTCGAACTGAAATGAGAACATTGATTTCTATAACTATACAATTCCCTAACTAACACACAAACGACAAATTGTCTAATCGTCAAGCAACTAATTACAATTTAAAATCACAATAGACTTCACTTACTTTGGTTTTGTAGCGTAGAAATGAGGAAAAAATATTAAAAAAAACGATAGCTGCGGTTGCTTGAAACTTATTAAATAATATTTGGGTTGTGCCCCTAACTACAAACTATACTTATGATTGGTAACACGTGATTGGCTGGTCAACATTACTGGATAAACAGACGATTGAAATCAACGATAATTAAGTAAACATATGTCAGTCCTATTGCCCTAAACATTACAACATTAAATGGCCCTCCCGAAGTCCTATGCCATCAAGGGCAAGGATCTGTTGCGCGAAGTGATTGAAACCCCAGAGTGTGATTCAAACTGCCAATTTGAGACACCAATGTCCTGACCACTCGAACATTAAAATAAATATTTGTATGTGTACATCCTTTCCCCACCCCTCATGCACCCTGCGGAAAAATTATTTTCCTCCCCGACTTTTCCCCGCAGCGGAAAGCCAGGATGGGGAACTAATGCACACTGGCTATTTTTTGTGTTTTTAAACACTTAAAAGTGTTTTTAAAAACCATAATAGACACTTAAAAAACAGTCTTGAAAGACTATGGACTGCACACTTTAGGGTGGCAAACGTTTTGAATGGCTTACAAGGCCAATGTTAGCACGGCAGTCTTTCCTGCAATTGGGGCACTTGAATTTTGATGGAGTAAGAAAAGTTGATTGCGCGTTTCTGTTCTGCTCTTTACCTGGATGAAGACTCAAAATGTGCCATGCTTGTCTTGATCATAGACTTGAACTATTTCACTTTGTTTTGCGGGTTTTGAAAACCTCTCTAATACAGCGTTATTCTGTAGGCCTCAAGATGTGATCGTATTTATGATTGGTGGTGTAACGTACGAAGAGACATTAGCTGTTTATAATATCAATAAATCACTGCCAGGAGTCAAAGTCATTCTTGGAGGAACAACTATTCACAACTGTAAATCGTAAGTACTCTGAAATCATATATCAAACTTGTATGCACTGTAAAAACTGCCTTCTTAAAACAACCAAACAAATTTCAAATAATTAATTCCACCAATTCAATTTTGGTTAACATATTCAAACAAAATAGATTGGTTGTAATGATCTAAATTTAATGGTTACTACAACCAAGATTTTACATCCTTCAATTAATTTAGTTTGATTTTATCCACAGTTAATTGTTTGTTTTAACCAAAGATAATTTCGTTTTTTTATCAACCAAAAAAATGTCACATTTTTGGTTGTTTTAACCAGACAGTTTTTACAGTAAGGTTTGAAAACATTAAGATTTAGTACATTTTAAGCATGTAAATTTAACTCGATAATTATGAATTCATTAGCCGATCCTATTTTACTCTTTGCTGGAAAATCGTGACCGAAAAAAATAAATAAATAAATAAATAAAACCGATTGATGTCATGCGTTCTCTCTCTTGTTTGAATAACCTTGACTTGTTGAAGCGAGCGCGTTTTATCGCTGAGGAGAGCTGCTAGAGTGCAAAAACTAAAAGTGTGCAGTTCGAATGCCAATAAAAGTGATATTTTATGCTAATTCTATTGTTTACTGCTGTTTAAATAGTGCTATTTTATCACTAAATAGATATAGAGTGCACGCACTAAAAGTGTGCAACGGCTGTCACTATTTAGCAGTAAATAGCACTAATTAAACAAAAGAAAACAATAGAATTAGCACTAATTAGTGGTATTTATGATGCACACTTTTAGTGCGTGCACTCTAACTATTGCAAACATATTGTGTTTGCATTCTAGCTTACCAATTGTGTATGATTGTATTGTTAGATTCCTTGAGGAAGTGTCGTACAGTACTGGGCATACAGCGGCAGCACGTGCTCGGCCTACTACTGGACAATACAGATCTTCTGTTTCATCGTCCTTCTTTTAATAATACAACATATTGGTTAGATTACAAAGGTCACAGCAGAGCGCGCGCTCAACTAAACACTTTAAAAACATCACCCTTTCCTCGGCCTTGGCAATCGAGAATAATACATTCAAAGAAAACAAAACTAGCCACTACGAATAAAACAAACAGACACTTGGATTAAACGTTTTTTATTGTTTTTTTTTCCTGCGATGGAGTGCTCAGCTGTTGTCTTCATCACTTCGATTGTGCTTTTATGTAAATAGTGATTAAGATAGAATATTACATAAAATTAAACTTATATATAGAACTATATTATAAATCTGTGGTGGAAGTGAAAACATAAATCGTCTCTCCTACCTTTGCCCCTGTCCTAATCCCCCTCCTAAAACCGGCGCTACAAATGCTACCTCTAGAGGGGATCCGTTTGTCTAAGTACTCTATTAGATGTTAACTTTGTAACTAATTTTGTTCGAGATGAAAACGACGAAAATTTGTCACAGGAAGAACTAACTGCATGATGAAACTTTACCGTACGTGATGAACAACATATAAGATAGCCAACACATGTACTAATAATAGAAGCTCTCCTTAGAGTACAAACACCAAAAGTGTGCAAAATAAGTTCCACGAAATAGTGCTGCTTAAGTAATAAAATAGCCCTAATTAAACAAAAGAAAGCAATAAAATTAACATAAAATAGCACTATTTAGTGGTATTTCTGTTGCACACTTTTAGTGCGTGCACTCTATTGTTTGAATAGTGCTATTTGCTGTACTAAATAGTGATAAGGTTGGTATACACAAGGCGACAAGTCGCAGCGACTTGTTCCAGCTACAGGTCGCAGAGACAATTTCCCTCGTGTGTACTAAGTATTTTTGTCGGAAATTGTTGTCGCTGTGACAGAATTTTGTCCCTGCGACTTGCCGCATGAAATCGAACCGGTTGGATTATTGAGCCAGTGCACACTGAAGCGACTTGTCGCGAGGACAAAACGCTGCGACTTGTTGCCTAGTGTGTACCGACCTATAGCTATTGCACGCATTTGGTGTTTGTGCTCTAGAAGTATTTCTATTCCATTTTATATGCAATGTATTGGGAATATCAGGTTTTGCATGAGATAAAAAATAAAACCGACATAAATGATATAGTGAGTGTTGTTGTTTTAATATAGACCATTTTACGATTCTGAAAGTCGACTTCGACCCCGATAACGTAATATATTTATGTTTTAATTGTACAGCCCATGGTAATGTGATTTATATGTACACGCCAAAATAACTACTGATAGAGTGCTCGCACTCGAAATGTGCAACATAAATATCAATTAATAGTGTTATTTTATGCTAATTCTATTGTTTTCTTTTGTTTAAAATATTGTGTTGAGTTTAATTGAACAATTTGCGCCACAAATGTTAGCAAAGCATTGTGGTAGTTGTACTCTAATGACGTCACAATGTAAATCTCCTAAAGTATTTTTAAAATTCGACATATATAGATATACGCCGGCCGGGGCTTAAGTCTATTTATCAAAAGATTTCAATAACTCTAGGTATAGATGTATTCGAGGATAGTAACGAAAGAAAGCTGCAGTCAAATTCAGGTAAACTTTGCAACTATATTTCGGGATTGAGAAATGCCACAATGCAAGAATACCTTTAGAATACCTTTTTGCCTTTCAAGGGAAACCGGCCGAAATTTGAATTACGCACACTTGATTTTTTATGCCTTAATTGCCGTCAAGCACTATGACGTCATGGCTTGTTTACATGAATAAAAATGTATCTAGTTCTGGCGAAATATTTTTTCCTTTAATACATTTGGCATTTTACTCATACTTATAATTTGTTCCAATATTATAAATGAACTTTTACCCTATTTTTCATTGATTTTAAGATGTTAAATCCCCTCTTTTGCCCATGATTCTTAGCATTAAAACAATAGATTCGTTTACATGTGACGTCATAGTGCTTGTGTTAAATGGTGAATGTAAAATTAATTCTCATCTGAAGACCCATCCATTTGATACTGTTGAATCAACTCTCTCGGCAAGTTAGGATAAACATGTATATATCTAACTCTAATCATATCTTTTGATTTCAGGAACGAGAACATTATAAAGGTACAAATTGCGATGAAACCAGACGTTAATATCAAAGCGATGATAAAGTATAATGTATTCAAGAAGATATTTCGAACAGCATCTATGTATTTCTTGGATTCGTACTTTAGCTTAGATCGATATTCTTGTTCATCGTATTCTTGGAATTTCTTAGCTGAAAGACTTGGTATAACACACGATGTCAGTGATACTTCAGGGAAATCAGGTTTCAAAGGACTGCATCCATTTTGTTCACTAATAGAGCACAGACGAGAGTTGAAATCTTCAAAACGCTGTTTCTCAGAAAGTACAAAGTCCTGTAAAATTTTGTTGTAATGTTGTAGCTTGTTTTGTGAATATAGTTTGTATGCCTGCATGTCGTGGTCGTTCAGGTACTTGACGTGATCTGTTATGGCAGCGTTAGTGAACTGCAGATCGACGTCAAGTCGCGCTGAAATCAATTTGTATCCGCCCAGCTCCTCAAGAACTTTCACACTCATAACATTGAATACAATTACTATCATCAAATAAAAACTGGCTGACCCCAGAGCGATTGCAATTGCCATCATCACAATGTTACTTCTTAAGACCTTTTTCTGACATCGTTTGACTACTTGAATGAATCGTACAAAACCTTTGATGATGACATCAATAGTTGCTCTAATGAAGTTAACCGCTGTCTCTTTGATGTCAGGCTCACTGTGTTCAAATTGATCATGGGTGACAGTTACTTCAAAACCGTGCAATAGTCTTATGACTGTTTGATATGTGTTGAGGAATCTGTAGATTAACAGTAAAACATCTATCGCAGCCATCGTATACATGATTACAGATCTGATGGTGCGAAACACTTCTGCATTATAAACACTGCCCAACTGTTTTAATTTCCTTTGCTTTGTAAAACTTTCTTGTTTTTGGTTGTCAACCTGTTCCTCAAATGCATCCCCTTTTTCTATATTGTAGTGGGATTGTCCTTGAGCAGAGCCGAGCACTGACGATTTATTTGCTGACGAAACGTTTTGTTCGGAATATACACTTTCTTCAAAATGAATCCTTTGCGACGAAGAGTGGATATTTTTATCCTCAACCTCGTCATCATCGCCTGATGTGCAATACTTGGCCAAGTTGATATTCATGCAGTTGATATGGCCTTTATGTTCTTCTTTAGGTATTTTCTTACATAATCCTTTGATTCCATTTGGAAGACCTTTGTCCAGAGATTCTTTAACTATCTTGCTCATGTGTCTAATAGGACATAGCAAACCGGTTGACAAGGGGACTTCCCCTTTACTTCCAACCATGATATCCTTAAAATCATTGAAATCTTCTTTTATTGACTCTAGCTTTTGTTGAATATGTTGTTCTAATTGAGAAAGTTTGTTTTGATTTAGAACACCAATAAAATCAAGAAAACCAATAAATGTATTTCCTGCAAAGCTCCTTCTACCTCGTAAGAAAATATCCAGTTCTGAATTTAAACGTTTTTGTTGTTTACTAGAGATTTCTCTCTTTTTTCTACCTCTTGATATATGATAAGCTCCTCTTGGCAGACCAAACCATTTATTATCGTAAACTCTTCTGCCATAAGCACCAACATCATCTTTCAGGTGAGATAACTTCCTCCTAATCCTTTTTGAAAATTTGTCGATTGAATATTTGAGTGTTTGTTTCAGGGTATTGCTTTTAAGTGCAACTTTTTCAGCAATCTTTTCAGATATTTTGTTAAACATTTTGACATGATTTGCTTGAAGAGTGCAGCTCATGTTGTTTTGTAGTCTTTGCAGTTCCAGCGCCAGGTGGTAATCACAAGCCTTCTGAATATCTTCTGCCTGGTCTACAGACGACTTAATTTCTCGTTCCCTGTACTGGTCCATCCGAAGACTAATTGCCATGCTTTCATTTATTTTGCTTTGAACGAACGATCTGTAGTCGTCGATGATTTTTAGATTATCAGCGTGTAGAAGTTTCAAGACAGTAAATGCCATAGAGAAAGTGAAGATGAAGCTATACATTACTTTTGCAGCAACAACAAACAAAATTAAAATAAGATGTCGACGTTTTAGCCTGTCGCTAGTGTTTTGATGTTCGTCTTTGTTCATATTCTCTACCCACACCCAGCCTGAGGCAGATGCCAGTTCTATTTTAGGTGGATGCTTGGCTGTCCGCTGTGCATATAGTAGTATTGTCATTAAAACAACAAACACACAGCCTGCAGCAGAGACAAGAGGCGAGAGAACTATCCAAGGCTCTTTATCCATGTCTTCTCTATTTTCATGTAGTCTTTTCTGTTTGGACCTTACCATCCTGTCAACTACTGCCAACTGTAACTTGTACAATTCATATGAGTCGGAGATGAAAACGGTAAATAATTTCTCAAGCTCCTCTGGGCCCTGACGAGAAACTTCAACCTTGACAGCAAACATCTTATCCGGACAGAGAATAAGTATATCTGTCTTTATTAGAGAAGCATGATCTATTTCATCGATAACGGATAATCGTATCACACTAGGACAGGATGTTAGCTTTCCTTTCAGATGAATTATCCATGAATTATTCTGACGCTCCATTCGACTTTCGAAGCTTTGATCATTAACAATGTTGGAGTCGTTATAGAAATATCTAAGAATGGATTCTTCTCCGGAGATTCTCACGTGCATCTTAGGAGGAGAATCAAGTACTTCATATTCAAACCCACCATTTTTGGACGCTCCAATATGACGAACGGAAGATAATTGGAATACACTAAAGTCGCCCGTAATTGTTGACTTCCAATCTTCTAAATTAAAACAAGTTTTTGTGTTTTTCCAAGATTTATCGCCGACGTGAAGGAGAAATGGTTGAGAAGACTGGATTTTATGAAGGCCAACTCCAGGCGATAGAGGCTGTCTTGCTTTATCCATTTCGACGACGCTATATTTAAACTCTTCTTTCGTACTCTTTCGAAGTGCTTTTATATAATATTGGCTTATGATCTTATTCTTATGAATGATTTCGATGAAATCAAAAACTTGTTTCTCGGATTTGAATTGTTCCTTTGTTCGCCATGGTGAACTGAAGGAGGTCTCGGCATCCTTATAACGAACTCTGTATCTAACCGAATACAGACTTTTCGGAGGTTGATATTGTACATAACAGTTGTAATGAAGCCTCATGTCGTCAGCATACCGGGCTGACAGATGGAACTCACTAACATCACCAACACCACAGCGATTAAGTTTCATTTTAGAAGTGCACTGCAAGGAATAGTAAACTTCACATGCTGTCAGGCAATCTTTATAACAACACGAACAGCCATTGGTATCGCTGATGCACTGACTACAATTTCTGTTCCTACACTCGTGACAAGAAAGAAATGCATTTTTGCAGAGTTGAGAGTCGAACTCGTACATTGTGGTGTCTTGAAAGTCTTGCTGATCGATACCAAAAATATCCTTCAAGATGGAAGTATATTTAGTACAGTAGAGCTGGTTATCTGACTCTTGCAAACGACATTTCTCAACGTCTGGTTGACAAACTAAATTAGACGCTGCGAGTCTACACGCTTCGTTTACATCTCTATGGAAATACGTTTCTCCTATTGCCATATCCTTAGGGCACAAAAAACTGTCATCATGACCAGTGCATTCGGTTCGTTTAATTCTTGTCTGTCGTTGCTTATGTAGTGTGTGATTTAAGACATAATAGTCGGGTGCAGGGAAACGACAAAGACTGCTCGTTGCATAGTAAAAGCCAGGAATCGATGATATCGCATGGTTATTACTACCTATTCGACCATCGTAATCCATGTATCGAGGGCGAAGGTGCGTATTAAAGACTTCGACATCAATGGTGAAGCCTGTATTGCGAACAAAGCTGAACGTTAGTGGTTTGCTATCAGTTACAATGAATGAGTGATTTATACTTTGTACGTGTAGACGGTTTTCTTGGAGAACGGAGGCTGTATTGAGCACAAATACTTTAGATCCTGCACGAGCTGAAACAACACAAATAAAAAGTAAAACGATTGAAATACATGTAGCTAGATGGTCCTGAGGCCAGACGAGGTTAGGGAATTGTCGTTCTTTAGCTTTGCTTCATTGCCTTGTTAGAGATTTCATTGTAAGTGGATAACTTTTCGCTTCCTTTGTCCCGAGGTGTGCAGCGACGGTTTACAAGAATGTGAGAAAATCATCGTAGACTCCATTTTGCGCGTTTGGGTCAGGAACGTTGTGTCTCAGAAAGTGTCTAGTGTTTTCTAGTGTTGATGCGCGTTGTCCTTTCATGGTTTCATAATCAAAATACTCACTTTTTGATATGTTTGTACTTTTTCTTGTCTTTGCTTCTTCCAGTGGTTTTGATATATCTGACAAGAAGTAAAATGATTCACAAAGTTGAGTTACTAACAAACTCGGATGACGTTGTCTAGTGTATGTGTGTCAATTCCTCAAATATCTTGAAAATGCTATGTTGTTTTCAGCAAACAGAAAGTAATACCCCAAAGCAATGAAGAGTGTTTCGCAGGGTTATGCATTATGCCCTTTATTATGCACATTTATTATTGTGCTGGGCCTATGGGCACAGTACACTTGTTTTTGATGACTTAGGAATGATCGGAATTTATTTTTGATGAGTTAGGAATGATCGGAATTTAGTATTGTGAGCACGTGACTTTTAGCCAAGATGCCATTGGTTGAATTCGACATGATTGACATTAATAGTTGACCACGAGGAGAACAGGCTCGTCAAAATCGGTAAGTTGAAGTTGGATACGGAGATTGGAAAAAGTTTAACTTTTGTTATGTCAGAGGTAAGTGCCATATATCCTTAATTTCATAGTAATCTGTGCAAATAATTTGAATTGGAAAATTTTAAGTGTAATTTTTGTTTGTTGAATACGATAGACCGCGATACAACTCGAGTAAACAAAAGATTTAGATGGGCGGGAGACGAATTTTTACTGCGTCATTAGTATAAGAGGGTTCTCTCACTGGATTTATATGGCTTTATTAATTATAAAAGCGAAATTTCCTTTGAAGAGTAAAAACTATTTATTTCTAGTTGGATATTTTGATAGGAAAATACGTTTTTTATTCCGAAACCTTGAAGGTGCCTAAGCCAGGAATTTCTATTGCGTCATTGACATAAAACTCATAAAAGAATACTGACACGGATTACATGTGCTTTATTAAGTATAGAAATGCTATTTGGCTTTATTAGTAAACTATATTTATTTCTAGTCGAATGTTTTCACAGCGAAAAGGTTTTTCATTGCAAAAGGCCTTGGCAATGACGGCAGGCCAGGAATTCGGCTTCTGCGTCATTGACAAATATACAGCAGTACTCACATTAAGAGTTTTTTTTAATTTTCTATAGAAATGAGATTTGTCTTGATTTTTTTAATTTTCTATAGAAATGAGATTTGTCTTGATTTGTAAATATATTTATTTCTAGTACTGACGTGAAATCGAACAAGTTGAATATTAACGTTGGAAATACTGGTCAAGGATCTTTTCCGAGGTAAGCGTTTTAATTTCGTACTTTAAATTTAATTCGGTAGTATACTAACTCATTCAATCAGTCAGACAGTCAATCAGTCAATCAATCAATCAATCAATCAATCAATCAATCAATCAATCAATCAATCAATTAAAAATTTTGTATTTGCTTGACATTTACACATGAACATTTAGTTTACATCCCAAATATAAAATGAGGTTGTCAATGTCATTTTCAAAAACAAACAAAACCCTTTTAAAATTTTCCAGTTGTTTGTTTGAATGAGTGAATCAAAATTTAGTGAGCAAATAAATATATAACTGAATAAATTTGTTTTCATAAAATGAAGCAATTTTGAATGAATGAATGGATGGATGGATAAAATTAATAAATCAATGGATAGATGAATAAGGTAAACTAGCTAATGAGTGAGTGAATAAATAACTCAACAAAAGAATAGAGGAATAATTGTTTTTTATGTTTATTCATAAAACCTTTGCATTTTTGTCATTTACAGGTCCTAATCAATACTATTTGAAAATGTCAAGCTTAAGGTAAACATGAACAATATACCATTCTGGGAAAATTTGTTAATACAGTTACAAAATGCATGTACCTACAATGTGCACAATATATCTCCTCTTATAAATGTTGCTCATACAATTTCTGAAAGAATTGAAGACATATATAATCACTCCAGGGTGATCACAAAATAAACAATAATTGATACTGCTTCAAAAGCTATATATATCCAAGAGATGCTCCTTGTGATTTGCTACCTATAAACACAACAGGAGATGGAAATTGTTGCTTTCGAGATTTTAGCTTGCTTTTATTTGGCACTCAAGACTATCATTTAGAACTAAGAGTTAGAACTATTCTTGAACTTCTGGAACACACTAACTGGTATCTTGATGAAACAAACTTATTTGGAGTACATGATGATTCAATCATACCATTTATTGCAGTTATATCATGTTCAAATACTGCAGAATTTGACAATGTTGATTTTACATCAAAAGAGAATTGTAGAAGAGCTATAATTGACTGTATCAACAAATCACTACTATTCCATTCATGGGTTGGAATGTGGCATGTTTCTGCATTAAGCTTAGTTGTAAAGTGCAAAGTTACGTCAATATATCCAGACATTAAAGTAGGAATTCCCACTAGATCATTTTTATGCTATGTCATGAATCGTGTATTGTTTCCAAGGTTGAATGACTTAATAACTAATCATAATATACATATCATGTGGACAAATACCAGTGTAGGCCATCATCAAATGTGGCAGCCAAACCACTCTGTACCTTGTATGAATGTCTCACATATGACACTATTTGAATTAAGAACAGGCCAATTTCAAACAAATCCACAGATATCATTTGTGAATGAGAACTTGATTGCATTCCATAACAATTTGAATAATTCAGTGAGCAGTAACAAAAATGAGCTGAGCATTAATAATCTTCAGTCTAACACTAGAAAACGAAAAAACCAAAGTTACAGGAAGGCAAAGAAAAACAAAGAAAAATGTGAAACAGGTTTGAACAATGAATGCTCAATCTTGAAAGATCCATATAACAACTTTGATAACAAAAAACAAAACTTGAAAAAAGTTGGTGTGCATGCAAAACCAAGTTTCAGTAGTAATGTAGAAAAAATAAGAAAAGTATTTTATGATGACATTAACATTACAAAGCTTGAGTCATGCTTTGTTTGTGGAGAACTTCTGTTTAAAAACAAAGGAAAACAGTTGTTTTTGTCACCATCTACCTCAAAACTGCATCAATTAGTTTTTGAAAAACACAGACCCAAATTGCTGTATGTTGCAATAAATGCTGTCAACGAATCCAGAAACATACAATACCTGAAACAAGTTTTCTGAATAAAACTGAAGTTGGTAAAGTTCCAAGTTGTTTAAAAGTCTTAAACTTTATGGAAAAAAGATTTGTTAGCCAAATTCATGCATTTATGACTATTGTGAGCCTTCCTTCTGGTAGTCAGTATGCTCAAGATGGAATGGTGATAAATTTCCCAATAGACTTATGTGAGTTACATAAAAAACTTCCATGCAACCCATACATTAATACCATTGCAATTACCATGCCAGGCAAAAGAAAGTCAACAATCAAAAGTAAACAGAGTGAGCAAATAACTGACCTAGTCTCTAAAAATCGAATCATACAAAGTCTCATTTGGTTAAAAGCAAACAATGATTTGTATCATGACATTAACATAGATTTTCCCAAACAAACAATCAATGCTGGCGACAGCCAACATGTCTATTCCTCTCCTTCTGAGAGTAATTGTTATGATGATAGTTTCAGTTCTGTACTGGCCAATAGTGTATCATTTGTTCCTTGCAGTTATGTTCCACCAAATATATCAATCAATGATTACATGAATCACAACATCAATGAAATACCAGTTGTAAATCTACCTAGGATTCAATCACAACCTATCAATGTGTTCAACCACCCTAAAGCAGAGGAAATGTGTTTTCCTTGGTTGTTTCCTTATGGTGTCAATGGACTGAAAGAAGAACGAGAAACAAAACTTTCTATATTGTCCTACTTTAAGAATAGAATCATGTCTGCAGATAGTAGATGGCGTAAAGATTTATCTTATCTTTTCTGGGCTGTCAATGTATTTGAACAACACAAACTTCAAGAACAAATTTCAATTGCTGTAAGAATGAAATCCTCAAATTCCACAATTAACTTGTCAGCATTAAAAGCAGCAGACTTAAAAAATCACAGTTCCAATGTTGTAATCAATGATAATTCATATTCCTTCATAAAAAGCATTCGTGGAACTGCAGCATATTGGAAAAACACATTATTTGATCTTTTAGCAAAATTTAGAACTTTAGGACCACCAACATGGTTTTTGACATTAAGTGCTGATGATCATCACTACTGGGAAGATTTAATCAACTTTGTTAAATTAGACTATTCAGATGAAGAATTATCACATATGTCAAATATTGATCTTGTACGATCCAATCCTGTACTTGTTGCACAACACTTTGTACATAGATGGAAGTCCTTCTTTAAAAATGTTATCAAAAATTCAAAATTAAATCCTCTTGGTGCAGTCACAGACTACTTCGCACGAGTAGAATTTCAGTCTAGAGGAAGTCCTCACTTGCACATATTTCTCTGGATTAAAGACACTCCAGATTTGAAAACACCTGAAGGTCAAAATGAGTTTTCTAAATTTTTAGATAAATACATAAGCACTGAAATACCATCAGATGACAAGAAAGAGCTCAAAGATTTAGTAACACACCTTCAAATTCACAAACACACTGTAACATGCCAAAAAAAGACAAAACTCTGTCGTTTTAATTTTCCACGAAAACCTTGCACTGCAACTAAGTTAAAACCCAATGTTGATCCAAAAACATCATCTAACTTCTATGAAACCAAACGAAAACCTACTGATATTTGGGTAAATGCTTATAACCCAGTTATTTTACAGTTGTGGCAAGCCAACATGGACATTCAATTTGTTGGATGTGCTTATGGTATAGCATCTTATGTATGTTCATATGTATGTAAAGCAGAACCAATACGTTTACACCAAGCAATACAAGATGTTATCTGTGAGATAAACCGAAGTAACTTAACTTTCCGTCAACAACTGAGTAAATTTGGAACCAAATTTCTAAGTCAACGTGAGCTAAGTGCACAAGAAGCTGCTTTTCGTATAACAGGTTTACCTTTTGTAGATTCATCTAGAGTAACAGTTTCTGTTAACTGCAAACCACCAGAAAAAAACGATGCCGAATATTACGAAGCAAGAAACAGCTTGATGAGCTGCCACATGAGAGCCAGGACATATTTTTGAATAACATTGTAGATTATTATTCAAAGAGGCCAAAAAATGAAATCTTTGATGTAATGTGTCTAGCAAGATTTGCAACTTCATTTATTGCAGTACCGAGTAACACAAAACTATCAGAAAAGTCATTTTGTTTCCAAGCAGGTGACAAACATTTTAAAAAACGAAGTAAGCCAGCTTGTCTCAAAGTTCAGTACATGACACCAGAAACTGATAGTGATGAATATTACTACAAGCTACTATTTCTTTATCTTCCTTGGTATGATGAAAGCAAACTCTTACAACCATACAGCAATTCTGCAGAGGCCTTTTTAAACAAACAGTCACAATTTGATCCTGAGTATAAAGAATATTGCAATTTTACTGATGAAATTACTAAAGCTGTTCAGCAATTAAGAATATTAATGTCAGAGGACACAAGTACATTGATTGACTCATTGCTATCAAATACTGTACATCAAAATGATACTGAAAAACAAGATCATTCTGCAAATGAAGACAATTGGCAAACTATTATGTCAAAAGAAAATATTGATTCATCATGTAATACAAATTTACATGACATAGAGGAAGAGGACTCTTTGTTAAATAGCAACAACAATGATAACCACATGTGGAAATTGTTGTCAATGTACACTATGACTGACTCACAATTTGCAAATTCATTGAAGCAATTAAGCAATGATCAAGCACGTGTGTTCAACATAATTTCAGACCATCCCAAAAAGCAATTACACTGCCAAAACCGTGCAACTCAAATTGATCCATATTACATATTTGTCACTGGAGGAGCTGGAACTGGTAACTCATTTCTGATATCAGTTATTTATGAGTACCTTTTAAGAAGTTCAAACTCACAAATACCAGTTGTTATAAAAACAGCACCAACTGGTGTTGCAGCATATAACATAGGTGGCATGACACTTCATAAAACGTTCAAATTGCCAATTGACCATAAATACAAACAAGAATGCACTCCACTTAATGGAGAAGCTTTACAAGAACTAAGAACTATGTTTAAACATATTCAAACAGTCATAATTGATGAAATAAGTATGGTTAGTTACAGAGTGTTAGAACAAGTGCATAGACGATTAACAGAGATAACTGAGAAAGAACTAGCATTTGGTGGTTTAAATATCTTAGCTTTTGGAGACTATTTTCAATTAAAACCAGTTTGTGCTCCTTTTCTTTTCTATTCAAATGCAGTTAATTTTATTCATTTGTGGAATGATAACTTTACACCCCTAATACTAAATTTCAATCACAGACAATCAAAAGATACTACATATGCGCATCTACTCAATAATATTAGACATGGGAATCCATCACAAGATGACATACATAAGTTATTAGAAAGAATCAATGTTCATTTAAAAGACAAGTCATTTGATAATGCATTAAGACTCTTTCCAACAAACAAACAATGTGAAGATTACAACAGAGAAAGGACAGACAGATTGCAATCAGACACAGGCTGTACAGTATATCATATCAAATCTCAGCACAATCTTTTAAACAAACAGTATAATGGAAGGCAGCTTGATGATGATATCAGTTCATTCATTGATTCAGATGATAGCAAGTCGTCTGGATTACCAGAGACATTAGCATTAGCTATTGGTTCAAGAGTCATGCTTATCAGAAATGTTGATGTATTACAAGGCCTTACTAATGGATCAATGGGTACAATCCTAGAATTTCATTGGGAAAAAGAAAACAAAAACAGTTATGAAAAGCATGTAAATGCAGATTTGCCAATATCGGTAACAGTACAATTTGATGATATCAAAAATCACACTGACAAAAACAAAAAGTCATTTGATATTGTACCAATCTCAGTAAAATTTTTTGGGAAATATAACACTATCTGGGAAAGGATCCAACTTCCATTAAAGCCATGCTGGGCTACTACAATACACAAATCACAAGGAATGACTCTTGACAAATGTGTAATTAATTTGAGTAATAAAGTATTTCAACCTGGAATGGCATATGTGGCTTTAAGCAGAGCAACATCACTATCTGCTATATCCTTGATATCATTAGACACACAGAAAATATATGCCTCTGAACATGTGATTACTTACTATGAAAATAT
Organism: Diadumene lineata; assembly: GCA_918843875.1. NCBI lineage: Eukaryota > Metazoa > Cnidaria > Anthozoa > Actiniaria > Diadumenidae > Diadumene > Diadumene lineata. The sequence goes on from OU974079.1 coordinate 9,341,753, forward strand.
ACAATCATGTGCAGAACAAAAGTGTTGAAAATTGATTTTGTTTTACACAGATCATCAAAACAAAAACGCCACAAAGGTAAGTCCTAAAATATTAAATAACTATTAGTCTACTGTTGTTGTTGTTGTAGTAGTAGCAGTAGCAGCAGTAGTACCAGTAGTACCAGAAGTAGTAAGGAAAACAAATGATAACTCCTTAACAATCTGCCTGAATCTGCTATTCAGAATTATATATATTGTGGTCATTCTGACATTAAATATTTATTAGTGTTACATTTCATATCATTGATCATAAATCCACAATCTCATATAGAAGGCCACACTGATGTAATTTGAGAAGCAATTTACTGTTGCAAGTACTTCATGTAACCAGTTTCTCTTATTTCTTTTCACAGCCTCAAAAACAAAACAGAGTACAAGTACAGCTCCTAAAGAATGGTTCAACAACAAAACAACAAGCAATGTTGAAAAAGAAAGATCCTTTTCCAGAGGTACTACAACATGTCTTTTAAATAAACAACCCGAGTTAGACTTTTGAAAATTATCATGAGCATGAGACTAAAATTAGATTCTAGATCTATGCATTTTGCAGGTAGAAGAACATACAATCTGATTTTTTTAAATTTTAAATAGACAAAATCAAATTTGGGAAAACAGACCTTTTTCAGAAAAGGTTAATAAAACGTTGTGTGCACACGTGCGCAAGCAATTTGTGATGTTATTTTGATGAAACTTTGTACTCAGTAATAACAATGTATGGTCATTACAAAAATGAAATAAACTTTTGGGGTTACCATCTTTGTGTTTGAGCTGCACGGTGCAGAAAATTACAGTCAACGCACTTCACGCATGAACGGTAAACTTCAAGTTTTGAAATGAATAATCGATTGTTAGAAACGAATACTCGAATCTTCGTTTGAATACACGACTATTAAAATGAATATTCCAACCTTAAATTTTAAGAATCAAATCTTTATTTGGTCTTTTGATTATACATAAACGTTTTCGATGCAGAAAAAAATCTGACAAAAAAAACATGGTCCTTCTGAAATGTGAGTCGTCGAGACGTCAAAACAAACCAGTCGGCCGCTGATCACACAATGTTCGTTGAAATATGGTGAAAAACAAGGAGGGAGGATTCTATCTTTCCGGACGTCCATTGCCTAATTATTTGAGACAAGAAATCATTGATATGTATAATGGTTGTGAAAGTATTTCTAAAATTTCCAAAAAATTGAAAATGTCCAAAGGGACTGTGTCAAAAATACTGAAACACTACCCTCTTCACGGATCGATCGAGCCATTTTCTTGAGGTGGGAAAAATCCATCACTAATTACCGACGACATTCTAGAGCTAATAGAAATATTCAAAATACTTAAGCCAAGCGTTACTGCAACTGAAATTCGTCATAGACTGATAGGAGACGGAGTTTAAATACTACCTCAGTCATTCTTCCCACGATACTAACTGCAAAAACAGACACAGCAGGATAAAACGTGGAGAAGCTAGACAGTTGTCTATTTCGAAATGAAACTGACAAGATATGCAAACTAATCATTTCAGTACGCAATGTATTAAGATAAAACGCGGAGGCTAATAACAGCCTTTATAGTAAAAACGTTTTTGATATTACGAAAAAGAAATAATATTAATCAAATCTTTATTTTGGACATATGTTTCTTCATTTTATTCTTTGAATAATCATTTCGAATTTTTCATTCTTCTGTTTGAATAATGGAATATTCATTTTGAATAATCCAAGAATCGCAAAAAATGTGTTCATGCGTGAAGTGCGTTGACTGTAACCCAAAAAAACATTCATAATTAATGAATGGTATTTTTCCAGAACAAAATTATATTTGATATTGGCAAACAATAATAAACCTCCTTCAAACCTTTATGCAAAAGTTATTTTTAATAAAAACAATTATTGTCTTCAATTCACAAGCATTGATAGAAATGGTTAGTTTTGTCTTAATTTGCAAATAACTAGTTTTTTAATTCAAAGCAATGTTGCTAAATTTTTGCCATCGCAAGGGTCAATTCAGGTTCTTCATTCCCTATGATGTCATTTTTTTTACTCATTCACATAATGTGGAAAACTAACTCAATGATTTCCAACTCAAAACAAGAAATATTCAAATGAAAAAATCTATGAAAAGTATCTAATGTAATATTGACCAACAACCAAGAGCATGTAAGCTCAACCATGTGCAGTAATGATGCGCACAAGCAATACCTAGGAACGTCCTTAATGTATTACATTATAATTTACTTTGTTTTCAACACTAAATTATGGTCAAATTACTTTTAACTAGCAAACCATACAAACAACAGAACATCACATTTTGAAGTTACCCACCGCAAATCTTTCATTGTTATAAAGTTAGTGCTTTACTATATATCACAACGAGATACTTTCCAGCACTTCCTATTATCACTGCTACTCATAAAAATGTCTATTAAGTATCTTCTTTCTATCACCAGGTTCAGGCCATGGAAAAAACTTGAAAAAAGATTCTTGTTCAGATCATGATCATACAGACATACCACTTCAGAGTTTAGAAGGTAAAAAATTAATATGAAGAAAACTATAGTCAATTAGTTGTTTTTTCCACATTTTATTTATGTAGCCAAGCTTTCGCGCGAATCGCGCATCTTCAGGGCAAAAATGGATGTGTTTACAATTTGTTTCACAAAAAAAAAAAAAAAAAAAAAAATTGAAAAACAAATTGTAAACACATCCATTTTTGCCCTGAAGATCCGCAATTAGCACGAAAGCTTGGCTATATAAATAAAACGTGGAAAAAACAACTAACTGACTATATAACAATGCCCACGTACCAACCAATTTTAGACATAAAAAATTATTTGCCATTGATCATAATTTGCTAATTACAGATAATACAGCATAATAACGAATACTGTTAAGTGCATGAACAGCAACTGAATATTATTTTTGAACAAAGTGTGTTTCTTTACCATGATTTTGGAATACCTGTTCATTGTGTGCTTATTGTGTAACTAACAACATTCATAGGCCAATTAAAAATTGTCAACAATCATAAAGACCTTCATATACTTTTTACAAATACAGTGATCACTCGTTTCATTTATCAACTAGCCACCTGACAAGTATATAATGGTAATTAAACTGAGTCAAGTGCATTTTGTTTATTCCAAACAAATTTGAGATCTTTTTCTGTGTTTTGGATATCTTCTTATTTTGAAATTGTTGGAAAATCCTTCCAGAAAACTTCCCTCTGGAAAAAGTGACTGCTTTTCACTCAACAGTAACATTGAAAGGGTTTCCTTTGATTCTCGGCTGTGACTGGTTAAAATGTGGCACATCTCTCCTCTGAAAATCAGCACAGGATGCAATTTAGAGGACACAAATAAAATTTGGGAATTAATTACACCCCTTTGAACCAATCAGATTGCAGGATTACGTAGTGATTACAAAACAAAAATATGATTATAAATCATAGCATTTACCACTCATCTCTTTTATGCGAATTAAATTATAGTAATTCTTCTGTATTTTTATACTATCACAGACGTAACAGGTGAATCAAAAACAGTGTCAGTTGACGTTCTTGTTATCAGCAAAGAGTTAAAAGACCTTACAAACTCAAACCATCTCTTTCAAGCAGATGTTACAAATGGTTCAAAACATGCAAGACTGATAGCTTGGGGCCCAGTTGCCATATTTTTTAACAATAAGATTTTTGTGGGCTCATGCTACAAGTTCTTAAACATCACAATCAAGAAAACCACACCACAATACATAAAAAGTAATAACTATATTCCGTTTGATTTAACTTTAACATCAGGAGTTACTGTAGAAATAAGCTCCACACACATATCTGAGCCAGAGGTAGGCTTCCTCCCAATAGAAGATATCAGCAAATATGTGAACAGGAGAGTTAATACTGTAGGTGTCATCACTGATTATGAGTCTGAAATAACCCCAACAAATACCAACAAGGGCACAACCGTTTCAAGAACATCAATCACAATTGCAGATGAGCATTTCAAAATTAAAGTAACACTATGGGCTGATACAGCCGAACAATTTGTACCACAACATGGACAAACGGTGAAGATTCAAAATGCTCTTGTCAAAGCGTATGGGTCAGAAGTCTCATTATCATGTGGCAAACTATCGTATGCTAATGAAAATGATCCAAAAGCTAAACACTTATCTGATAATTGGCATGAAATTCAAGAAACTGTTAGTTTTTTAACGCTAACTAAGCATCGCCTTGATAGTCAACCATACAAGACTGTTGATTTGGATGAGCTTCCAAACTTACAAACCAACAGTACTGTAGAAATTGTTGCTAAAATTGATAAAGTACAGTACGAAAGCTACCATGCATGTGACAAGTGTAGAACAGCAGTTATAACTATGGATACAGATTCTTTTTGTAGCAAATGTTCCAAAGTGGTTTCTGTATCTGAAAGATACACTTTTACTTTGAGACTTGATGGTGTCTGTCATGAACTTATGCTGTTTCATGATAACGTCTCTACTCTGTGTAAGATTTCTGAATTTGAAGAAAATACACAGGAATCAATCAACGACATTTGCAACAAAACTTATACCATTCTAGTTTTGAAGCGCTTAAACAGAAGACAAGAAATGCAGTTTGTTGCATTGGACTTTGAACTTATGCCAAAAAAGGCAAAGAGACAACTTTTCACAGAATGAGTGTTTACTCATACAGACCAGAACAAAAAGTAGTGCAGTGTGCATACTGTATTTGCCATTATGGTTGAATTTCTCTAAGAAATTTAACTCCCAATATTTTGATGGTTACAAATTCATGCAATTTTGTAACTTGCATTTTCCTTTTCTCATACCATAATCTATCTCACTTTGTGTAACAATGTGTATTTAAAAAATGGTAAATCTAGTATGCATACCAGCACCCTCTTAATAATTTATAAATAAATATCCTGTAATGCACATCGTTCGATTTCCAAGTATTGCACATTTAAAGACCATAAGCATATGAACAAGAAGCCATGATGACTACATATCATGTGTCCTTCTGTGGGATAATAACATCTTCAGAACTTGTCGATCACAATACAGATTTCAACAAAACATTTGCACCTTTAATAGAATTCTTTTCAAACCACAAAATGAAGTGCAAACATTCTCGTCCACATCCCTCAAATTCACATGCTTAATGTCTTTAAATGCCTTCATATTTATTACATTGTTTGAATTTCTTAAAAGTCTCAGTGGTTTTCAAAACCTATCAACACATTACAAAATACATCTGAAAATATAACATTTGGAATGTAGGCCATGCATAAAAGAAGTTTTCAACAGGTTTAACAAACCACTCCAACTGTTCAAAGTTATGAGTTAAAAATTACCTTTCAACTTAACAACTAATACAAAGAGATAATGCTGCACCTATCAATGTTGTTACCCACCAGAGGTGAAGACCATGCAAACACTACAATAGAAGGTAACGATTTTGACATCCAATAACATAATTCGTTTCCGGGCTCATCAACTTTGATAGGTGCAATAGACCTGGTGCAGTTAACAGTCACATGACATAAAATTAGCCATACTGGATGGCAAAAATATTCACTAAGACATTTCAACAAAGAAATGCCAAGCCTGAATGGCTTTGATTCTATTGTTTTCAAGGTTGTGTACATTGGCACTCCAGTGTGACTGCTTTGTAACATGTGACCATTAGCTGCAAAAGGCTTATTTCTATGCTACATATAACTTAAAGTGGTTGCTTACAAGTAGGGTATTCAGCTGAAAGTTACAGACGTTTCTGTTCAAATTTTGTGTGTAGGAATTGATCAAAAAGTTTGACATTATGCTGAAATTATCCATACAATGATCACAATTCTCCTGTCGAATCACAGGCAGCCCAAGCTCATTATCTTCAAGTTCAACACTGAATTGATTTTTATAAAATAAATATTGACAGACTGAGCTTGGGCTTCCTGTGGTCGAATATTTTCATCATCGGAATCAATGCGTTCATTATTTTGCAATCACTACAAACCATTATTGTTTAACATTGTGATAATAAAGAGACGCTATATCTATGAAAATGATGTATTCTTTAGGATTTCATGTAATAAATATGCGAAGTTTACTTGCCTCTTGCATCGCCTCATCTAACAGGCTCCTGAGCCTAATACATCGTATAACCAATGTTTTAACACTTGTTTATCTCCTTGCTCAACTTTATAGCACTGTGTTCACAAGCTTTAATTTTTTTACTGTTTTTCCAGTTGTAGAAAATCTAACACTTTCGATTGCCAGTCCGCCATTTTGAACATCCAAGCTATCCGAGAAGGACTGAGCAGAAATATACTGGAGGGGGCTCCAGGCCATCAGGAGGGGGCTGCATGGCAACGGCGAGTCACTTTCCTATTGCCTCCCAGTTTATGTAAATGCATCGCTATAATTATAATTACCAATTTTATGTTCATATTCTCGAAGCTACAACACAGCGCCTCGCTACTAAGCCGGAGAAAAAATTGCAAACTGATGGGGAGTACAGATCAAGGGTCAATGTAGAAAGAACAATTTAAGAACTTTTCTTTGTCATTTGTCTCTCCATTTGTCTCTCCATTTGTGGATCAATGCCTTTGGTCCGGGAGGGGCAATCCGGATGAAAACGAGAGGGGATGCTTGTCGAAAATTTCCAACATGACCCCCAAACGATACCTCAATTATAGAAAGATGGGCGTGGCGGTATAAGATTTTTACCCCTAAAAGATACAACGACCACCCCCGCTTTTAGATTTAAGCCTTAGCATCCATTTCATTATTTTCATATTCATCCCACAACTATATGGACCGTCCACCGGCAACTTTGTCTACCACACCTCGTAGAAGACATCCTATCTGATACTGCAACATGCTACATTTATTAGGCAAAACCCGAATCCACGTACGGATGTCAATACATCCCAAATGGCCTTTCTGTCTAATTAAAATATCCCATATGCCCAGCACAATTGACACGTTTTCCCGTGTCAAGACTTGTCTTCGCTTGGGAACGTCTTAAACATTCGACGAAATTGAAAAATATGTACTGATATTTAATTATGATTATTCCTCTTAATTCATTTAAATTGTAGATACACTCATTGCAAATAACGTCGAAAAGAAAGGCCAGAACACAGCCGAAAGAATCACGAATTAAAAAAACAAAAAAGAAAGAAACGAAATAAGCAGCATTGATCAATAATGAAAAAAGAATCAAACAAATCAATAATGCTGACTTCATGAAGGGTCCATCGGAGACAGTTGGTTATAGCTTGTACCTGAATTCCAGCAATACATTCATATAAAGAATTAAAAAAACTTTGGAAAAACTTGGAAGCCCATAATTCCTTGCGGTCTTGCATTCTTTCCGACAACATTATTTGAAATAGGTGTATACATATATGGTGGCATACATACCGATGCATTTTCTGTCAAATGCCCGTCCACAGCCATACTGCTGATACGAAGATTTGCTGCATTTTGGGCTACAAGCTAATAACAAACATAGACCATCCAGTGAGCATGCATGTATATAAACGTGAGGAACTGTGAACTAGCAAGTATGAAAACACACATAAAAGTCCATATACAGATAGCATGGTTTTATGGACTAAGTAGACGATTTGCTGTTATGGGATGTGATAGAGCAGTAGCCGATTTAGGGAAAGGGTACAGCGGTTGCGCATCCGCTCTGAAAGTCTTTGCTTTCTCAAATAGCTTTGCAAAATATCCCGGCTCAGTATTTCATGTTAACTGGGTAGTGTACTCCCTCCTGAAGATGGTGCACCCCCTCCTGAAAACAATCCTATGTCCTCTCCTGTAGAACATATCATTGAGTAGAGTATGATATTTATCATATCACATGTAAACAGATTTTGAGTCATAGACGGAAAGCTCACATCAATTTAAGACCTTGTCCTACCAGTTGACTCCCAGTAGGTAGTTCAGAGTGGTCAAAGCGTCGTCCGTCTAGTTATCAGAAGGGGAGGGTATAGGTTACTTGAGAATATTAACATTAACCAAGAAGATTGTTATTTACCGGTGCATTTTCGATCTTCTGTGTTTGTACATGACTTTGATTGATAAAACCCTTCTGGGCATTCTGCACTGGTACAAGCTGTAAAAATAACCTCAAATAATAAATGGGTGTTTGTCGGTTTGTCATTCTGTGCATCTGTGACTACCTGTCAGTACGTGTTTTTACAGTTACAATGCATTCCATCACCCTAGAGACCATAAATGTGTGTTTTCGGTCTGCCAGTCGGCTATGTGCTCATCTATGTGTCTGCATGCCAGTCAGTGTATTTATCATTGCAATGCATACTAGCACTATAGAGACCATTAGACCATTGGTATTGTTAATGTTGTGTATCTGTCTTTCTATTCCAGTGCCTGTCTGTCTGTCTGTATTCCACTGTCTGTTGCTCTGTCTGTCTGTGTGTGTGTGACAGTAGTCTGGTTTTCGCTAGCGACGCAAGCACGAGGATGGAACATTTTAATTTTTCCTTGTGCTTACGCTTGTGCTTGCGCTGCTAGTGAAATTAAACCATATGCATACCTTGACAATGCACACCATCTCCCCACAGACCGTCAGGGCATGTACATTGATACGAGCCATTGGTATTGCGACACAGTGATGTCGTATAACAATTATTACCAGTCACACATTCATCGATATCTACAAACATTGAAATGATGAAACTTTTAGAATCTTATAAAATAAGTCTATACCCATGACAAACAAAGATAAACTTGACAGTAAAAAACAAAGTAGTTTGTTCTGTGTAAATATCTGCCAGTCTGTGCACTCTCATTGTTACGCGTTAAACTAAGAATTCAAGTAACAAAGATTGCAGACCACGCCAAATCATAAAGTTACAAAGCATGCTGGGAAAACAAGGCGGTTTATTTTAGACAGATACATTTCAAAACGGATCCATATTTTCTCCGGCTAGAACTTTCGCTTCCGCTATGATCGCATTAGCCTGTTTCCATAAGTTAGTCCCAGTTCCCTCTCTGCAATGTTCAATTCTTGGTCAATGTTCTGTGAAGATTATAACAAGCGCTACAATTGGTCCATTCCCATTTTTCAGAATGCAGATCAGTTTGACTAACTTTGATTAGTCGGATACCGAGAGCAAAAAACTGTTCAACAGAGAGCGAAATGGGACCGACTTATGGAATCAGACTAAATCGCCATATGAACCATATGATCCGAAGCAATTCTATGTCAATTTCTAATATAGATTGGCACGTATTTGATACAAATTCGTTGTGAAGTTGTATTTTCAAATCTGTATTTAGCTTAATGTAGGCGAGGTTTTATTTTAGTACCTTGACATTTGTTGTTCATCATGCGATATCCTCTTAAGCATATGCACTCGCTAGTTTGACTATCACAATATTTGCAGTTTGACGAACAGACGCTTGGCTTGGCTGAGAAAGCCTGGGTAACAGCTGGAATTGACAATTATATCATATTAATAACTGCGAGCAATGTTGCTGTGTTTGCGGTAGTAGAAATCGGAACTACAGCTCCCGCGCAATAATTATTACTTGGACATGTTTGGACTATTTTGGCCATTCAAAGTAATTATTTAAAAACTGAATTAATTAAATAGCTTGTAATTACTAAGAAGAGCAAAAGCTCTCCAAAACATACCCTAGATTAGCCATGTCGTTATCGAGTTGAATGTAGAGTACAAAAATTAAATGTGCGCAACAGTTATTACTATTTTGTGGTAAATAGAATTAGGATAAACTGTTAAAACAGTGAAATTTAATTGTTTGTACTCTAATACGGTTTCAACTTCGATTGCATTGAGTATCAGTTTAGATATGTTTCAAGACACCAACAGAAAATGAGCTAAGAGAACTTATCCCTTATATTGGGCTTTCCTCACATCATCAGCCCCGTTAAGTCTATTTATTGCCACCGAGTTATTTTAACAACGGGGCGTGATTGGTCTAATGACCAGAGAGGAAATAGACGTATTTTATGCTGGCGTCGAAGATAAAAAAAAGAAGAGCTCTTCAAATTTGCATGCAAAAGAAAAACTTAACAATGCTGGATATATTAACATGATCCCCTTCGTCTTTCTCTTAAGAATAGCGGGACTGGTGTACTGACTAAAAATAGCCTGGTTTCTAAAAATAGCACTAGCAGGGTTCCTAGTTGAGTGCGGGAATAGGTTCTCTTAGCTCATTTTTTCTTGAAGACACTTGATAGACGCAATAGGTAAAGCTTTACCCACCAAACTGTTGGAAAACATCTGCTTTTCCCATCCAATCACGTGACAGAATCAGTCTCCCATGATGCTCTTTGTTGAAGTATATCTTCGAACCCAGTTTAACTACCTTTGAAGGCACGTAAATAACAACGTGAGCCTGCGGTATCGTTTTACTTGTTATTGCCATGACGACAGTGAGTAAAGACATCATAAATAATGGAGTAAATGCCTTGAATTTGCGAAAGTTGAAACGAGGATGATAAGGTATCTGAAACAAATATCGGGATCAATTGTTACTGGGTATGACAAAGCTTAGCTGCCAGCCCACTAAAATTGTTTTTGGACGATTTATATTTTCAAGCACGTCGCAGAGATTTTAGCTAAGGGGAGCTAGCCAAATTGTATCAAAGTCAAATTGTATACAAGTCAAATTGTATCAAAGTTCTGGCGGCAAATCCCTAGGGGGAAATAAGAGTGCTCGAATTTGATCCTAAATTACGAATACGCCGATCCATATCAATATGGGGATCCAATATATAGGACATTGAAACTCCCATCTCCCGGGATTGAGGCGAAAACTTCACAATCAGTCGTTAGTGGTGGGGAATATTTTGAGGAAGATAAATTGCTAAAATAGCCTGGTTTCTGAAAAAAAGCACTAACAGGGTTACTGGTTGAGTCCGGGGATTCTAAACTGATTATATAGGAGACAGCATGGCCGAGTGGTCAGAGCGTTGGTCTCACAATCCGGTGGTCCTAGGTACAATTCCCACTCTGGCCACAGAAATTGTATTTGTCTGGGTTCCAATTTGGTCAAAATATAATTTCTCGGTCATGCTTTGTGTATAGCCAACTGGTTTGTCTCTAGCCAGTTGGGATTCTTAACAATAATATACATGAATACCAACACTGAAAAACCCTGTCAAGGGATGTGTTGCAGACATTATTTATTTAACTTACTTGTTTATTTTCGACACATTCAATTGCCATGTTGTCAAAAGCTTTAATTCGATCTGTCAAAAACAACACAATAGCAAAGTATTAGACTGATTCCAGAAGTCGCAGTTTTCGCTATTTTATATAAGGAGTGACAGGGACCGACTGGAACCGACTTATGCAATCAGTCTTGCAAAGCATGTAGCTTGATTAAACTTAAAAAAATCAACAAGGAGCTTTAGATTGAAGTACGCCAGTAAAGTACAAAGACGACGTACTCTGATATTATTTTCATAAGGATCACAACACCTAATCAAGAGAGCATAAGATGAGAGAAGGAATTGCTGAAGGAATCTCCCGCCCCCGTTTTCTAAGCAGTTATGTCCTCACTATTATCGTTGAAGGTATTAAAATCTCAAGCTAATCAAAGCAACAAATATATACGATTATGATACGTTTTTCGTAATCCAACCATGTTTTGTTAACTTTTTTCATGTTCATTGAACATCAATATTAGAAAAATCCTTATAAAGTCACTTCCGGTGAGAGAAGGGATGGGGGTGTCCAACTACCCTCGTTATAAATCAGTTAGCCTTATTTAGTATCACCCCCATCTTACCTTGTAAGCTGTGTTGTGAGTTCGTATCTGTATCTTTGAACTTTGTGATCATCGTGTCTGTTCGACGTCGTTTAATATAGATTATCATTATTACAACTAGAATCATCACAAGCACTCCAGCAGTAATATATCCGACCAGTGAGCTGATATGCGTCATGTCCTTTTCATTAACCAACTAATTACAAGGAAAACATTGTTTCATTATTTTGTTTGAAAGGATGATAATAATAACAATAATAAACTTTTTTATAGTCTTTAAGTTACTTTAGCGTTTCTACTTATTGATGATACTTTCTCTCACACTCACTACCCCTACATTGACTATTTTATACACATCTTTGCACACAGTTGATTTTTGCAATGAGGTAGGAAAATCAGAGAACCTGGAGAACAAAACACGTGACATGGGAGAGAGAAACAACTCTTTCGAAACTCGTATTACAAACTCTACTCACATATAATTCAGCTCCCGAGTCAACGCTCGAACACGGACCATTGCGGTGAGGCATAACCACTCGGTCAGTCATGTCACCACCATTGCAACAATATTGCTATCGGTCATGCTTACCACTTGTATATCCATAATAGTGCCATTAGACACAAGACTGTAGTAAACTTGAAATCTTTCCCTGTCTTCCTTTTTCCCAGTCAAGAATACTTGCAGAGTAAAATTGGTGCTTTCGCGAAACTCAACATCCCCCTATGTGAGATAAAACGAAAAAGTGCAAATATGTGATAGGAGGTACACCCCCCTCCCCCAAAGAAAAAGCTATTTCCCCCTTCTCTACAAACACACACACGAATAAACATTGATTAATCATTATTTATTTTTTAGGTCCTGACGAAGTCCTGTGATGTGATGTGATGTAATGTAATGTGATGTGATGTAGTGCTTTTCACTAATGTCTCATTGGGCTTTACAATCTTTAGGCATCTGGAAATTGGATACAGATTTGTCCTGATTTGCATAAAGTTTTGAACCTTTAATTTCTCAATTTCAAATGAAGATATTTTCAATTTTCTTTCACAAATTCTGACAGTTGTACTATGTTGGGGGAGTTTCACATCAAAGTAATATATAATATTCGCGCCCGATCTGCATGGAAAATACAATGTGGAGCCGCATATCGGCTGCCCATATTGTATATATTACAAATAGTCTTGCATACGTACCTTGAGGTTATTACGAACATGAAATAACACAGGTTGATCAATGATATCCAGCTTATAGACGCGTTTCTGATTAAACAAATCTTCTGCCATTACACTGATGCCACTCAATGATATCAACAACACCACTATCTTTAATTCCAACATGACACTAGCAAGAATAATCAATACAGCGACTACAAATCAGTCTATATTAACTGCTAAAAGGTACGCGAGGGTAAGCTCATTTCCGACAATGAAAAAAAAAATAAATAAATAAACAAATAAATATTGTGATTATAAAAAAATGAAAAAAAAATAAAATAAAATATTGTGATTATAAAAAAAATAAAACAAGATAAAATTAAATTTTGGAATTCCAAAAAATAATATAAATAATAATAATAAAAAAAATAAACATAAATTAATTAATGAATAAAAAATAATTAAATAAAAATAAAATAAAATATTTGGATAACCACACAATATATTGGGATTATATTGATATTATCACCAAATTATCACCTATTTACAAAATAGACAAGATGATATATTAGAGCGCAAAGTCCATCTTCATATGTAAGGCGCTTGCTTATAATAAGAAAACATGAACTATTATGCTGAAAGAATAACAAAAATTAAAATTATTTGAAAATTGAATTATAAATATGTCAAATATCGATGTAGTGCAAAATATGAATTTCGAACAAGTGAATAGGAATTTTTCACGTTATCAATTGATCATGATCGCTAATTAAAAAAATGTAGATTAGTTCCATTGATTAATTCCATTTTAATTGAAAAAAGGTCAATTCTCCGCCTGATAATCTAGTCTCGTATGTGATTTAATTTTACTGCCGAACATCAAAACGGCGTGTCAAAAAATACTTAATATTGTACAATTGTATGAAGTATCTAAAAATTATTAAAGTTAACTTACCTGTGCCATGCAATTATTTCACTGAAGTTCTTAGGCTGTTCTGATATGATTTGAAATACAATGAACTGTTTTGTACTTTATATTGTTTTTTTTATTACCGGAAACAACAAGCTCTCACATGTGATTACCCAGAGTACAAACCTTATTTAGACACGCTCACTCCACTCCATTCATATGATAATCTTGCATATATGACGTCAAATCAACCCCACCTGGAGGACAACATTAAAATATACACATAGCCTGTGTACATTCGTTCTCAGCCCTCCCCCCCCCCCCCCCCACGGGGAAAAATCAGGGAGGAATTCACAATTTTTTCCCGTAGGGGGAGGGGGATTTGGAGGCTTTGAGAACGGATGTACTCGCTAATTAATTAATTGGCATTGTGGGCCTCGTCACGCGCAGCTAGAAAACTAGCATTGCAAAGGCTGGTACACTGATGATTATTCCCATGTATAACTATGGTAAAGCCAATAATAAAGACATGCGGGTTTGGCAACAGTTTGTGTCTTACAGTTTTCAGTGTGGTTTAGATGCCATTACGCATTTTATGACTCACAACTAACTACTGCGCACACGCTCAATTTACCTACATTTATCATGAGGAAAGTGATAAAATCCATGTTCTGGATATAAAATTGAGTCATAAAAAATATTACCCTTTCCCCTTCCTGACAAAAACATTAGCAATAATTGCTTTTGAGTTTCCCTTGTAAGCACATATGACCTTACTTGGCATGGAGTGGTAATTTCACAGGCTGTTTGAGGTATATATTGCGACTTTATTCTGATTGGACAATAATATATGACGCGCGTTTGACGCGCGCTGTCAAAAGGCGGGAAATTGGAGTGAAGCGAGTGAAGCACTCAGAGAAACAACACATGGAGAATAACAAATACTAGTATCATGGTATCATAGTTAATGGTATGGATTGTCCCTCGTTGGCATTGTCCTGGTCTGCTATATATAAAACCTTTTTGACAAGGTATGCTAACTAAATAGAAGGCTAGAACCAGATATTTATGTGAAACACAAAGGTGAAACTAAGAAACTAAATCAGATTTACGATCCGTAAAGAAAATGAGAGAGAACGACGTCCTAGCCCGTGGCGGCGACCTTATCCAGTGTCAAAAGATAATTTAGCGTTAAATGTACCTTTTGAAATATCAATTTTCTAATTTTAACCAAAAACTGAAATTATTCAATACATGAAATTATTTATATTGCAAGCTTTAACGGGGCTATTTATTTGATGCTATCTAGATCTCTTTGCGTAGTCCATTGAAAAATATCCAAATTTGTATAAAAAAAATGAATTATTTGTGATGCTAAAAATACATAATTTGATGGATCTATCCCGACTAACAATTCGCTTCCTCCGGAAGTTCGAACAGTCAATGACGACATATTGTGCCGCGTTCAATTCAAGGCTTCAGCGAGTTGCTGAGTTGACTTGAGTTGACTACAATGTTGCGTTTCCTCTTGTTATTATGTCTGTCTTTGCTGTTATTGACAACAGCGATAGCAGAGTACAGGCATAATTTGTCAAAATTGACGTGCACTCCTAACAATTGTAGCTTATCAAAGGTATTCAAAGGATTGCGAAACGACAGTAAAGTGGAGCTATTAACAGGCTTGTATCGGCTCGATGAGAACGTTAATCTTTCGTACTACAGAAATGTTTTGATAACTGGTGGTTATAATGTCCAAATTGAATGCAATGGCTACGATATTGGAATAACTTTCATTCGAAGTCAGTCCATAAAGTTACAAAAACTTTCGTTATCAAACTGTGGGGCACCGTTCGTTGGAACGTCGCTGTACAATATCACGTTTCTTTCCGTGTTTAACTTTGTCTACTGTAGAGATATTTTCTTTTATGGAGTTTCTGTTGTGAACAACCAAGCACTGGCGGTTAACCTCTACGATGTTGGAGGGGCAGTCGAGTTTATTTCTAGTATATTTTCGAACAATGTCAGAAGTGTTCAGGACGATAAATGGGGAGGGGGTGGTGTTTATGTCCAGTTCACATACTGTGGTTCTTTTTATGGTGATGGATGTGAAGACACCGATGATGAGGAACATCAGATGTACATTCATAACAATACATATGTATTTCAAAACTGTTCTTTCATTGACAATGTTGCACCAGAACCCCCGGGTGTCCCAGGAAGCAAGTCCAGTGATTTCCTGCCTCCGCAACACACCAATCACATGTCTTTAGGTAGAGGTGGCGGTCTATCATTCTACTTAAGAAGTAATGCAAGCTACAATCACTTTCTTGTCGAGCAGTGTACATTCATTAATAATTATGCTGTGTGGGGAGGAGGATTCTTTACAGAAGTCGTCGACAACTGTTACCAAAACTCTTTTACTATCAAACAATGTACTTTTACTGGAAATGCTGCTCGTTGGGCTGGTGGTGGGGTTCGCTATGGTCTTATTCAAGTATTTGATGGCATTAGTCCTTTTATTAACGGTACATTTATTGATAATGTATTTATTAATAACTCTGCTATGTGGGGTGGTGGTTGTTCTGTTTATTCAACAGAAGAGCCTTTATCATTTAGTGGCAAGTCAACAAGCCAAATAAAATTTATCAATGGTACTTGGTTCAGAAATTCAGCTTCTAATGGTGCAGCGGTTGGTGGAGCATCATGGAAAATTATTAGTGCTGGTGGTGTTGTAGTGCCGATATTTGTCAATACTACTTTCAAGGAGAACATCATTGTTGATTATAAACTGTCATCAGACAATAGCTCTTTTTACTCTTCGGTTATTAAAGGACAAGGGACTATCTGTACCAATGCAATGCCATTCTACTTTGATGGGGATAATTACTTCATGGACAACAAAGGGACTGTGTTTTTGCTTACCGATGTAGTATTGACTGTTGCTGGATTGATGGAGTTTCACAGGAATGAAGGTCATGATGGTGGCGCCATTGCATTGCTTGGTCAGTCTTGGATTAATATTCATCCTGGATCAAAGTTTTTATTTTCAAAGGTTAGTATTACAATGTATGCAACTATTGATTTGAAAAAAATGTCAGAGAGAATGCCAAATGCCCCCAGAGGAAGGACAAAATAATAACTTTTAAATAATAAAATTATGAAGTTAAACTAATAAACTTATAACTTTGAGAAATAAAGGGGATCCAGCTACCACCCCAACATGTTTATATTAAGCAAATGCTGATTTTCTATTGAGTTTGATGGTTTTATTCTCCACATAAACAATAGGTGAAGTCATAGTGAACTTTTGAAAAAGATTATTTTATGCAATGTTTACCCTCTGACAATTTCTTTCCACCATGCTTTTAGCCTCATATGGGTCATTCCACAGTATTTTGATCTCTCACATTTGGTTTTCAAATTTGAGCCAAACTGTCTGTTTTTGGTGTTAAATTAATGTCAGATAGTTGAAGTTAACTTTTTTGAAAAAAAAAAAAAAAAAAAAAATCATAAAGTGTTTTGGAATCTTAGAATAAATAAGAAATTATTATAGAATTTCATGAAATAGCCGTTGAGGAGACTACAAATGATTTATTGAACTAGAATGAAACAAAGAACCAGACAGACCAGAAAGTGACCTGGGCATGCTCCCCTAGTTGAGCAGTTTCATAAAATATATGACTAAAATTGATAGCGTCATTGCACTTATTGGTAATAGCAATATTCAAATTCCATTGGCAAAATCTCCGCAACATTTTTACACCATAAAGTTTTTCCTGTATGCTCCCTGCTAAACCTTGTTGCATGAGTTTTTGAGAAGTTCTAATTCTTAACTAGGGAAAAAATATTCACAAAAAAAATTGTAAGTTTTTACCATTAGTTATTTCTAATTATTTAATTTTGTTGCGGAGACTACAAATCTGTTGTGGAAACTACAAAATTAGATTAATTTCACAACATATTTTGAGAAATCAGTGAACATTAAATGAGTAATCATCAAAGAAAGACAGAAATGTTTGAATATGCATGGTTTAATAAAGTTCTGAAGTATTGCTTCATGATTTATATATATTAATATAATTGTGAAAGATGTAAAAATGCATACCCTAATATTAATAGCGCATTTCATACATCTCAATGCGCTTTACAATTTTTTTTAATTTATTTATATGGGCCACTATTTAAGGCACAATTTTGCTGCCATGCGGCTTACAATCATGAGGAGTTAGTAGTTAGCGTGAATTAGTTTGATAAGGACACACACACCGAGAATTCCGTACTCTTTTAGAACAGTAGTGTGGGTTCTTTAAGGTCCCTCTAATACGGATTAGTGAATGAAATGTAGAGAGATGGGACCTCCGGTTTTACGTCGTTATCCGAGAAAACGTGAAGATCTTTCCATATGTAGATGGAGAAACAAAGGCAGCGACTTCTCCTCAATTATTTTAAGACCCTGAGTGTTGGTCCGGCCACACGGATCGAACCTGTGACCTCCCGCACTGTAGTCCAATGCTCTACCTACTGAGCTAACTGGTTGACAGTATGGTAATATGTTTTCAGTTACAATAAATAATACTTTGATATTTCTTCATATCTTGTAGAATAAAGCTCTAAGAGGTGCTGGGATATTTGTACAATCACCAGGGACACCCAATAGAGTAGCATCAAAAAACTGCTTTATTACATACAATGCTGCCACACCTCTACAAACTCTCATATCTCCTGAGAATTGGAAGACATTCTTTAATTTCTCTCATAACAATGCTTCTGTAGCAGGTAAGCAAATGGTAAAATTTAGTTAAAACTTTCCAGCAGGAACGAAGTAAGGAAAGGTCCCTCCACATTTACTACTTTTTGAAGGAAGAAAATGACTGCTGGCCATATTTTAGAGGGAAAGAAGCTCATCTTTTAAATTTCTATTTTGAAAAGAACTATTTTTCAAATTTTGATATTTCAAAAGTGGTTAATGACCAGGGTTTCTAGCTGGTATTTTCACAGGTGCGGACCTGCATAATCAATCATTTCCTGGCAAAAACACCCTATTATAAAGACAGTTAATTAACAACTAGAAAAAATTGGAACACCAGTATTGATGTCATTTTGTTTTATCCAGGCCACTCTATTTACTGCTCCACTCTAAAATACTGTGCGTGGTATATGGAAGTATATGGTTTCCATGGCAGGCAGCTCTTCAACTGGACCAACTTTGTATATGAGAATGCATCGCCAGTAGGCAGTGAAATAGCCACAGATCCTGTAGAAATAGTGCTTGATCAAGATGACTGGATCAACATAGCACCTAGTGACGTCAAAAACCCCACTGTTAAACTGGTAGACGAACGAGGGCAGATACAACCTGGTAAGACTTTTTTGAGTTGTGACTTCTTAAGCCTGGTTTCCATATGATCGCTGCGATCGCTATGAACGCTGAAAACCTGAAAAAAACTCCAGTTTTTGCTAGAAAAAGCTATGTGTTTAGATGTGCTTGATCACTATGATCGCTGAACTTGATCGCTAAGATTTGAATTTGAGCAATCACAGCGATTTAGATATTAGCTTTTTTTGGCGATCATGCCGATCCCAGCGATCGTAGCGATTATATGGAAACCAGGCTTTAAGGGTCCTGATTACTTAAGCAAAAAGTCATCACGATTTTTTCTTAGAAATATATTTTATAGAGAATTTATCAATTAATCAAAAAATGGATAGAAATATATATGGTCCCGAGCTCGTTTTTGAGATAAAATTTTTTGAACGGAACCATGTTTTGACATTTTTGAAGTACAAATGGCGAAAAATGCATTTTTCACAAAAAAATTAATTACTCAAAAACTAATAAAGCCATTGACGTAGTTTTTACAGGCAATCTCAACCAAACGTTATTTTACACAAATATGGGAAAATAAGTTATATATGTTTTAAAATTTTGTCAAAATTTACTGTTTTTGTTTTCGTCTTTGACTTAAAATCGCTGTGAAAAGTGAAACCCTAAACCACTTACCATCGCGTGTAATGTTGAAAAGTCATCAGGATTTTTTCAAATCTTGCCAAAAGAAAGATTTTTACAAAATCTTTCAGAAAAAATGAAGAAAAATATAGAGTCCCGCGCAAAAAATGAGGGTTTTGGCTGGTTGAAGTATAATTTTCGAAGGCTCCTTGTGTTATTCTTATGTTGGATTTTGGCGGGATTTGGCGTGCGCGCGGCGTTCTCAGCGGTAAATTGCTCGCGGGCACAGGTTTCAAGCGTCGTTGTTGTTCTAAAGTAGTCAGGACCCTTAAGGTAATTCCGTAGAAATAAAACTGCCCGATGAAATTTTTTTATACTCGTTCTAACAAACAATTTTGAGAAAAGCTTTCAGAAAATACAATAAAAAAGGGGGGTCACCGACTTCGTTTTTGTGCGATATGACGTCAAAGTTCATGCATTTTGGTGACTTGAAAACGTAAAGAAATAAGCTCAAAAATCGAAGAGAAACGGAATAAAAACACAGTAATTTGTCTTTTAAGAGCAAAATTCGCGTTTTGTTCAAATGTCTGTATTTAAGTTTATTAAAAAAATATGAACAGATGTATAAAAAATATGTGATCTTGAAGAAATTGACGAAATACCAACGTGCGCACGAGCTGCTAATTCATTCGAAAAAGTCCTAAGCTGAAAGTATTTTGGAAATTTCTCAAAAGTTAGCCCGATGACCTATGCTAAATTTTAGATATATTTGATGTTATGTTATAACAAATAATTTTATCAAATAAAATACATAGGTCACCGAGCTAGTTTGCGAAATATTGCGATAAATATCTTCATTTTATTGTCAAAAAACAGGTTTTCCGAGAAAGGACTTTGTCGAGTTTCAAAACTATCGCGTTTTCTCGCTCGAAAATATCGCAATTCTTCGAATTTTTTATTCAAAGTACTTTACAAACATAATTTGACTAGATTACATGATAAAAGTCCTGAAACCAAAAATTTTGAAACATGCGCAGAACTATGCGCAGTGCAAAACTACGGAATTACCTTAAAGTACACATGCACTAAAAGTGTGCAACATAAATACCACTAAATAGTGATATTTTATGCTATTAAATTCTGACTATTGTTTTCGGTTGTTTAATTAGTGCTATTTACTACTAAATAGTGACAACTGTTGCACACATTTAGTGTTTGCACTCTACATGTATCTCTGTTTATTTAATGTTTACTTATTAATTTACATTCTAATCTAATTATATTTTCAGGAGTTGTGTTTGTTGGTGTTGAAAACAGCAATTATTCTGACACAGAAGTTGATGTGAGTTCAGGGCCATATTTCCCATCTGAGGAAAAAATCTATTCACTACAGATGAGGGGCAAGACTGGTGTTGATTTTTCAGTTGACATCCAAACTACTACTGGATTGGCTATTAAAGCACTAGTACCCAATATCACTCTAAGAAACTGTAGGCCAGGCTACCACCTCCAGGACAACTCAAGGTGTGTCTGTCTCAAGTTGTCAGATAATGATGGAATAACACGTTGCCAAGGCGACCACCATGTATTTGTCAAGAAAGGCTTATGGTCTGGTACAGTGACAAATCACCCAGAATCCTTTGTGACACTACCATGTCCTACATTATATTGTAACTATCACTGTCCAGTTGGTGTGACATGTGCGCCTAATGAATACCTTTACTCAGAAGTACCTCACCATCAATGTGAAGGACACAGAACTGGCTTACTCTGTGGCAAATGTCTTCCTGGTTATAGCGTGGTGTTAGGTAGCGACCACTGTCAGCAGTGCTCTGATAATTATAATTGGGTTGGGTATTTGTTTTTATTTCTTCTAGTTGGTACCATAGTAGTTGTAGGTGTTTTATTTCTAGATGTTGATATCTCAACTAGCTCTTATACTGGGACTTTGTTTTTTTACCAAGTGGTTTATCTGCTAGTTAGAGATGGGTTTATACCAGATCCTGCATTAAGGTTTTTTATGGGATTAGTCAACGCCCAGGTTGGAATGGGTGCATGTATGTGGCATGGTATGACAGACTTACAAAAACTTGCTTTAACCTACCTCTTACCTACTTATATTTTGTTTTTGTGTCTTGTTATTGTTATACTTTCTCGTATACGTAAGACTAGGTTCTCTCAGACGTCAGCTTTAAAGGCTTTTACAAGTTTGTTTTTGGTCTCATATACTACTTTCACTTCAGTTTCTTTAGAGCTTTTGCATTATGCTCAGATACGTGATAAGAAAGTATTGTTTAAAAGTGGTGAAGTGGAATTTTTTCATGGGGATCATGTAGGTTATGGTATTGTTGCTATCATAGTTTGTGTTGTCATAGTTATTCCATTTCCTCTGTGTCTTTGTCTTGTTCAACCACTGTCTTACCTCAAACCTGGCCTTGGCTCTTCTATCAAATCATTTCTGGACATACTTCAAAGCTGTTATAAAGTAGAGTATCGTTGGTTTGCTGGTGTTTATTACCTAGCTCGTATTATTCTACTATTGGTGTATACGTTTGTGCCTGATATTGGCATCAAGCATGGCTTACTGTGTTGCATCTGTATTTCACTGTTAACCCTACAGACTAATATTCGTCCTTATAAATCTAACAATGCCAGCAACAGGAGCAGAAATGACAGCAATAATACTATTAACTATGGCACCAGCAACAATTTAAACAACATCAGCACTAGTGAGCCGAAGTGTGAAAGCACCTGGACCAATATTCTTGACTCTTTGTTATTAATGAATCTAAGTTTCATAGCATTGTTAGGGTCATTCTCCACCAATAGCGATAGCAGGCTGACTAGGTTGTCTTTTTCTTATGGCACTTATTCTGTAGCTGACATTCTTTGTATAATATTAATGTGGCTACCAGCGCCTTATTTTATAGGTTTAATAATAAAAAATGTATATGTGTTTATTAAGAACCGATATAAACGAGCCAAGGCTCTGTCATTAAATAGGCAACAATCTGAGGCTATGTCAGAAACGTCAGATTTGATACGTCATAGCACTCCTGATTATACCTAGATTACTGTGAACAATAGATATGAAGTGAGATGACGTTTTGCCTGGCCCATATATATCATAATAGTTTTAAAAATACTTTCATATTCAATTTTTTTTCATTCCCTCAAGAATACAGGAACAATAGTCTATTAAAAAATCTAAAGCAATGTGAAATGGATTCTGGGCTAGAGACAGGAGTTAAACGCCATCGTGCTTCAGTCTTATTTAGAAAAATATTTATTATAATTATTATTACATTGCTATATAACCCTATATAAAAGCTTAAATTTCTTTATAGTGAAAGCACACTTCAATGTTACATTGTTAGAACATGGACTGTTCTCATAAAATTAACCAATCAAATTAGAGTGATTTAACAATTGTTTTATTTCAACCAATCATTTCACATAAATTTAAAGGTTACCATCAATTTTTGTGAGTGGAGTTTCTCACTGGAACATTGATTGGAGCATCAGTTTACAATCAATTTAGGCTAACTATGTATCACTTTAAAGCTTGAATAATTGAAAAAAAAAACAAAAAAAAACAATGAACATTGTATGGCCATTTACATCTGTACTCGACCATTTAAATCTTTTGAAAAAGATTTTGTAACAGATTATATATCAAAGCAAAGAATGCATCATTTTATTTGAATAATCTAAATAATCTTACCTAAAATCTGATTGGCTAGAGAACAACACAACAAACACTGGTCATTGAAGGCGTTATTACAATGCAAACAAATCAAATCTTAATTACTCTTAGCTTGTAGCTGTATAAGGCCCTAAAAAATACAAATTGATGAGTTTAAACATTTCAGCAAATTTAATCTGCCATTTTATTTATATCAGTTATTTTATCCCTTTCACAGTTAATGGGGAATATTGAGTTTATATGTTTATAATCCTCTCAGGTATTATATTTAAATAAGTCACAGTTTTATTTACATAGAAATTAGTTTGGATTAAATTTTCTAAGACAGTTTGCACAGTAAAAATTAAAATGAAACCAAAATTGACACTGTCTTGATGTCTAGTGAATGCCTTTTAAGACATGATAAACAACTTACTAAATGGCCTTAATAATCTATAGCTAGGACATTAAAATTATGTTAAATTAATAAAAGTACAATTTACCTAGCAATTTTAAGTTTTTGACAAATCATACCTCGTCAGTTAAAAAAATTGCAAATTAAATTTGTTCAAAATAATTTTGGTGTAATAAATATGTTGATCACAACTGCTAGACAAATGATAGGAAAAAAACATGCAATTATCTAAATACCCCTGATATTTGTCAGGATAATAATTGCATTATTTGTTTAATTTTATGTGTTGTGCAAAACATTCATAATTGTATTGTTCAATTAATTGATTTTGTTCCATAAAAAACAGGAAATCATTGAACAATACATCTTTAAATTTGAAAGTCAGCTGTTTTAAAGGAGAATATTTTGAAGTGTCATTTTGAATGAATTAACCCAGTTGTAGAAAAGATTTCAGTATATATTTTACTACTAGATAATTGTTTTTCTACAATATAATTATAGTTTATTATCATGTTTATGTTTAAATAATATTCTAAAAGTTGATATACATGATAATATTATATTTAAGAATTAAATAAGTGAAATTAAAAGGTGTTTTAGTGGCTGCATATACAATGATGATATATTTGAACTTTAATCTGTGTCATTTGATGTGTTGTCTAATGAATCCCTTGTAGAAGACATATAAACATCAAAGGTAACATCTATCTTTAATTCATCTACTCATTTTTTAGTTTTCCGCTTCTGAATTCCCTGTAGAATTCGTTCTGACATATACTGTGAGTAATGGGCAGGTATCATTTGAGAATGACTGTTTAATTAGACTTGGGGAGGACTTTGTTATTTTGGAAAGACTGTGTAGAGTTCTACAAAATGTCCTCATGCAGAAAGACTTTATGTGGTCTTCTGTAATACTTTGTATTGTTGAGAAAGACTCTGTAGTCTTGAAAAAGACTGTGTTCTAAAGACTAGTTTTAAACATTAAAACAAAAACAAAAAAATATTTTTAAAGTAGCCACCAAAGCGAGATTATAATTACACCTGCACATAAAAATCCCACTCAATGATAATAAGGCAAGGTTTTATGCCTCTTCACATTCAGCTGCATTATCGGGCATCAAAAAACACTTGCTGTTATTGTTGAAGTGTACCTCTCAACATTTGATACCTCATTTGAAGACTTGAATTTAGTAGCACAATACTTAACATACAGCTAAAAAGGAAAATTTTATCTGATCATATGTCACAAGCTGACCCGAAACGTTCCCAGCACACTAAATTTTCAATCATATTCTTTTTTTCATCATTTTGTCATAGTTGAGCTGTTTGGTTGACCCCCTCCAGACACAGACATCGATATTGTCTGTTGTAATCTATTAGAGTGTCGACTAAGCACACTGCCATTGATTTAAATCAGTGTTACCTAAGAAATAGTAGAAAGATATTGATTGGGCTGCCATTTAGTTCATCGCATTGAAAATAGTGTATAATACCTGTTGGTTCAATATTATTTTCTGTAAAAAGCACAACAATTTTTTTTTAATGAATATTTTAATCACATCTTTAAAGCTATTAAGACCACTTGGAAATACTATTTACAACTGAAAAAGAAATGTTAAAGATAAGATTTGGCAACTTTTTTAAGTCATGCTGATTGACCTCTGCATCTTGGCAGTGGAAACTGATTAGAACTCGTCTGCCAAACCTGAGTAATCATTTCAATAGACCTATATATGGCCTTATAGAGAGAAAGCATAATAAATTAAAATATTTCGTGTAGACATGTAGTTTACAGTGAAATGTGCATGGACAAGTCAGAACACCCTGTCACAACAAACATGTCATTGACACTTCAAAAATCACTTTAAGACAACAAAAGCATTTTTTTTGTTGAAAAAATGAAAGCTGCCTATATATTCTGAAAGAATCGAATTTTTAATTTTGATTAAATGAGAATGATATCGTAAAAATCCACGAAAAAAGATCAGTAGACAGTCAGTTAAAATGTTGTTTTTTTAATCAAAATGTACAGAGCTTAAAAACACAGGAAGTGTTCAAGTTTTTCGCAATGACGTGAACTTTATGGAAACTATTATTATGATGAGAAATTAAATAAACTTGAATTGCAATAATTCCTTAATCAATCTAAAACTATGCCAATTCTAGATTTATAATGTTTTAGACGTTGTCAACACATTAGCTTAAAAAAAAAATGAATACTAAAATTTGGTCATACAAACAATGACAGTCGATCAAGTATTTTTAATTGGTAGATCACTTCAAAAATCTACATACATTGATCAATGTCTTTTACAATGATTGAGTTTTTTTGTGAATGATTTCAATCAAATTCTTACAGCTGCAAACATGTTGAATAGCGAGGGACGCTTTTGGCTGTACTTTGAATTGAATACATAATTAATTTACGATAAGGCCAGTTGTATTTGATTAACATCTATACAATTCGTGTTTTTTGAGTGTTTCTCACTGCGCTTTTTCTAATTTATTAATTCATTTGTGAAATTCATTATTTGCCGAGCAATAACGAGTAAGTTATTTAGAAGCACAAACATTTACAGCAACAGCACGAAAAGTAACAGCACTTAGCAGGCAAATTGTTTGTATTTCTCCCTTTCAAAACTATCACAGAAGCCGATTTTAAACACCCCCCACCAACTTTGTGACAGTTCGTTGCATTTGTCATGTACGTAAAGAGTAGTCTTTGCAAAGTATGACCATCGAAATAGTTGTTATGGCCAGGGCATACACGTTCCACACTTGGAGCAAGTGATAACAAAGTCTCGCATGATTCTAAGTATTGCGCTACGTTACTAAAAGGCAGCCAATCTATCAACAAGCCATCGTAAATAATATCCCCGCTAAATAACGTCCTTGACGCATCTTCGTAAAGTGCTATACTACCTCGTGAATGCCCAGGAAGATGTAAAACACGAATTGATCGATTACCAAGGTCGATTATATCGCCATCGTCTAATAGCCGAGTTGGTTGGGCTGCAATTACTTTGTAATCTTTGGCAGCCCAATTTTTCTTCGGTGGTTTAGAGATATCAGTTTCGTTCATAAACGAGCAAGTTTCGTAGTTATCCCCTTTTTGTATAGCTTTAGCTTCAGATCGATGAATTGCAAACTGTTCAAACTGATGAAGGCCTCCAGAGTGATCAAAATGAACGTGAGTCGCTACAGCTAGGTATGGCTTATCGCCGATTGCTCCTGCTCGCTTTAAAAATCCAGGCAAATCCCACAGTCCAACTCCAGTATCAATGATTAAATCCATTGCAGAACCTTTAACTATCCATAAGTTAGCCTGGTTACCTGATACATAGAATCTTTCCCTGCAAAGCAGCAAATCTCGATCAATCTCAGTCAAACTAAAATCTTCTTGATCCATTGCTCTGTTTTCAGTTTGTTCGGCGCTCAAGATCGACAGTGTTGTTTTGTATCTGACTAGTGCCAGTCTCTCTCCTGTCCCTCCCAACATCAGCTGTTCATTTTTCAATGCTAATGTATTCATGTGAACCTTATTGCCGGATGCCTTAAAACAAACACACGAAAAGAGCTTATAAATTAAACCAATCTGTACGATAAAGTTATCATTTCATTTCAAGATTTTTGAATAAAGCTTATGTGAATGATATTTTTTCAGCCCACCCGAATGGAAAATCGATAGCGACGGACATAACTTTAATAGGAAGAAACTTCCAATCGGCTTTTTATAATCAACAGCGTTTGTGGTCACTAATAAGTGAAATCAATAATTATGACATCAAATGTTTCCTCTTAAATTTAACTGTATCCATGATATTAAGACGATTGATGACGTCATAGTTGCTAGGTGACGAGGTCGTACAGGTGAACAGTTCCGATTAGATTCCGTAGTTAACAGTATACTAAACTGAAAACAAACAAACAAACAAACAAGCAAACAAACAAAGAAACAAACAAACAAGAAAGCCAATCAACCAAACAAACAAACAAACAATACTTGCACTTCATAACGAGTAATATGGCTGTTGATATTTCTTCATTCATCTCATTCAT
The DNA here is from genome assembly GCA_918843875.1 of Diadumene lineata. Classification (NCBI taxonomy): domain Eukaryota; kingdom Metazoa; phylum Cnidaria; class Anthozoa; order Actiniaria; family Diadumenidae; genus Diadumene; species Diadumene lineata. The sequence goes on from OU974079.1 coordinate 9,369,728, forward strand.
CCATTCATTTGTTCATTCATTCTTTTGTTCATTCATTCATTTCTTCATTCGTTCATTCGTTCATTCATTCATTCAATAACTCATTCATCTTGAATTCAAATCAGCTTGAATTCAGCAGACAAATTTTGTTTTCGACTGGTTATGCTAATTGATCATAAATTGACTTTATTTGTGACGCCCACAACTACAACACAAAATGATCATGAGGATTAAAATCGTTTAGAGTTTTGCATTTTCTTGCACTGCCGTGATGATAAAAACAACCAGACCGAATAAGTTTTTAAAATTTCTCAACGATACGTTTCCCGTTTTCTGTTACCACAATGAATGCCGGAAAATGTCTTTCGAATGAATGAGTGATTGAAAAAATAAATGGAATGAATAAATGAATGACCGAATAAATGCTTGCAGGAATAAATAAATGATCGAATAAATAAGAGTACGCCGAGAGTACGGACGTGTAAACTCGAGCTCCTGCAAAAGTATCTTTTCTATATATTATAATATTACTAAATATGTCTAAAGAACAGCTATCTAAACTAAAGAAAGAAAACGATGAACTCAAGACACTAGTTGACGGTCTATCAAAGCAACTTGAAGAGTTAAAAAAGAATTACAACCCAGCGACAACTGGCCAAAGTATTCAATTCCTGTCAGACGAATATGACGACTTTAAAACTACTATGACAGCTTCAGAGAAAAAACTAAAGGAGATAGAGGAAGCATTGAGCAGTATAAACACAAGATTGGAGAAGTTTGACGAAACCGTTGAAGGATTACTTAAGTACAGTTTCCAATACAATTTGAAGATCGTTGGCATCGAGCAGAAAGGCAAACAAGAGTCAGCCGAAGAAACAGTCCAAATATGTCTAAATCTCTTTAAGGCAATAGGAGCAAAGGTTCAGGAAAGTGATATAGATATAGGACATCGAGTAAAAGCCAGGAATACAAGATTCCCACCACCAATCATTTGCAAGTTCACAAGAAGATTGGCCAAAGAATCAGTTATGAAGAACAAAAAAAACATTGGTTCGATCAACCTAGATGATACGAACTTTTCGGCGAAAGGAAGAATTGGTATTTACGACCATTTGACGCCAAAAACACAAAATTTGTTTCATGAAGCCAAAGTTTTTCAGAAAGACAACAACTATGCTTTCTGCTGGACGAAGAACGGTGAAGTCTTGTTAAGGAAATCTGACGATTCAAGAATTATCAGAGTTACAGATTCGTCTGTATTAGCCGGATTACCAAGTCTTAACAAAGATTCGGTTGGTTCCCCACCCCATTCTTGGAGTGCTCAATCCAGTCAGCTACAGTTCGGAAGAACATATTCTGCCGCGGTAGCTGAAGAACAATACTCTGGTCCAAGATTGAGATCATCAAATCTACGGACACTATAAGAGATAAGTTTGACTTTATTGATAATTTAAGTATGTCTTTGATATATACATTTATATATATTTGTGAAAAGAAATACAGAGTCAAGGCTATAACTATAATCTGGACCGAGTTATCTAAAAAAAAATTATTTTTGTATTATATGAATAATCTCGATGCATATAAGCAGTATGGAAATTTTCTTCAATTTTAAAATTCTTTCATTAAACGTTAGAGGCCTAGGGGAGTTCAAAAAAAATACAAAGATTTTAAATTGGTTGAGTAAGCATGACGGGGACAAAGGAATCTCATTTATGCAAGAAACTCACAGTACAAAAGATGTTATGAATGAATGGTCTAAAAGATCCAAAGGGACTTTTATAATGTCCCACGGTTCATCGCGAAGTAGAGGTGTTGCAATACTTTTTGGGAGCAAACTAAACTATAATCTAAAAGAGAATATAATCGATACAAACGGCAGGTACATTTTTTCACTTTGTGAAATAGAAGGTTGTTGTTTTTTACTAATTAATACATACTTGCCTAATTACGAAAACGATCAAGTATCAGTTTTAAAGGAAATTATTGAAAAATTTCAAACTTTTGACATTCCAGCAGACACGTATATCATTTGGGGAGGAGATTTAAATGTAGTATTTGATTTAGATCTTGAAACCTCTGGAGGTAACCCAGAGAAAAAAATCAAATCGATTGAAATAATTGAAACCATTATGTCTGAATACGATCTTTGTGACATTTGGAGAATTCGAAATCCTTCTGCAAAACGTTTTACTTGGAGAGGCAAAGCGCAAGGAAAAAAAAAGCTCCAGTCAAATATTACATCGAAGGCTTGATTACTTTCTTGTTTCCGACGGACTGCAGCCCTATATCAAAAAATGTGACATCATACCGGCGCCTTCTACAGATCACTCAGCAATCACATTAGAACTAAAATCCTTCGCAAGTGAAAATAGGGGTCCGTCCCTGTGGAAAATAAACAATTCCTTATTAGAAAATGAAGAATTTGTTTCGCTTTTAAAAAAAGAGATAAATAATTTAAAAATCACCATGGATAATGAAGGGACTATCGACCCACAACTGAGGTGGGAACTAATTAAATATAAAGCACGAAAATTTACTATAATATTTTCAAAACAGGTAGCGAAAAAGAAAAAATCAGAATACAAAAAAATAGAAGATGAAATTAAAACAATAGAGGAAGTAGACGGTTGGGAAAATCATGATAGGTTAGTACAGAAACATGATACTTTATCGAAAGAATTGGAATATTTAAGTAACTATGTAACAGCAGGTATGATTATCCGTTCCAGAACTAAGTGGTATGAGTACGGTGAAAAGAATAACAAATATTTTCTGACCTTAGAAAAAAGGAATAAATCAAAAACTCATATAAAAAAACTGCTCGACTCAAACTCCAATGAAATTACCGAGCCGGAGACAATTCGTCAATTGATAAAACAACATTTTTGTAAAATATTTGAAAGTAAATCTAATAAGACTTATAACCAATGTATGGATTTTCTATCAAAACTTGATGTTCCAAAACTGTGTGAAGAAAAGAAGGCGATATGCGAGGGGACACTAACTAGCGAGGAGTGTTTCAAAGCCTTAAAACAAATGGGGAACTCGAAGACACCGGGAAATGACGGTCTATCGAAGGAATTTTACATGTGTTTCTGGGAGGATATCAAAGACGAGTTACAAAAAAGTCTAAATGAAGGTTTTAGGAAAAGGCTCTTTTTCCAACACACAAAATCAGATCACTATTAATTTGTTGGAGAAACAAGGTAAAGATAGCCGTTTTGTTGAGTCTTGGAGACCTATTAGTTTAATTAATGTAGACGTGAAAATCTGCAGCAAAGCATTAAGTAATAGGTTGATTACGGTATTGCCGGAGTTGATTAATGAGGATCAGTTTGCTTTTGTTAAGGGAAGAACCATTGACGAACCCATTAGATTTATCCAGGACATTATTCATTATTGCAACACTAATAATGAAGAGTTAATATTTTTTGCCGCTGACTTTGAAAAAGCCTTTGACAGTATAGAACATAACTTTATCTTTGCCACTCTCAAAAGTTTCGGTTTTGGTGATGACTTTATCTCGTGGATCAAAACGCTTTTAAATAATAATCAAAGTTGCGTGATAAATAACGGTAAAGTAACTGACTTTTTCCAAGTTAGCCGAGGGACAAAGCAGGGTGACCCTATTTCCCCTTATATTTTCATCTTAGTAATTGAAATAATGGCCATAATGATGAGGTCTTGCACAGATATTACTGGTTTTAGCTTGGAAGGTATACAGAAAAAACTAATTCTTTTTGCTGATGACACAACGTTTTTTCTTAAAAATAAAATATCTTTAGACAACGTGTTGAGTACATTGAAGTTTTTTTTCGAGTTTTCATCATTAAAAATAAATCTAACGAAATCAGAAATTGGAGTTATTGCGAGTAGCACTACAAATGTAGAGGACATTCGAGATATGAAAAAAATAGATTTTACGAATGGAGGCATTAGAATTTTAGGGATATTTCACACATTAAATAAATCACTTCATATCAAAAATAATTTTGAGAGAGTTTTATTAAACTTCACCACCACCCTATCAATATGGCGGTCAAGGAATCTTACATTGTATGGGAAAATACAAATTTTGAAATCTCTAGCTCTTCCCAAACTTTATTATATCTGTAATAATTTGCACGTTGAGGAAGAGTTTATAACTTTAGTCGAAAACGTTATGAAAGACTTTATTTGGAATGGTCGTAAACCAAAGATAAAAAGCACAACGTTAATTGGCGACTATTGTGATGGAGGTCTAAGATTGCCCCATTTTGGATCTCATATTAAGGCAAATAGAATCAAATGGGCTATAAGACTGCTGTCTTCTGAAAGGAAAACTTGGAAATATATCCCGTCCAAATACATAAAACGTATCGGCGGTATTTCAAACATTTGTTATGTAAATTTCGACACCTGTAGAATACCATCAGATATCCCACCGTTCTACAACAACATTTTAACCAACTGGGCGGAAATAACTTGTAAGGATATTGCTCACGATCTGGAAAATTTAAATGTACAATATTTGTGGAATAATAGACATATCAAAATTGAAAAAAAGTCTCTTTATGTTGAAAAATTCGCTAAAAAAGGTATCAACTATGTGGTCGATTTGTGCGACAAATGGGGGAGCTTTACCTGGGAACATGCTCTGTCAAAAGGTTTAAATTCTGACGACAAGTTTAAATGGTTTCAATTAGTTCAGTCGATTCCAAAAGAGTGGAAAACTAAGTTAAAAGATGAAAAAAGTGATAAACAGAGAAATATATCAAAGACATTAATATTGCGTGACAAAAAAATAGAATGTGTGAAAATCAAACAAAAAGATGTATACTCTCACTTAGTGAACAAATTATGTATAGCACCCACGGCACAAACGAATTGGGCAAAGAAAATAAATCAGACTATAGACTGGAGAAAGGTTTATGTGAGGATCTATAGAACAACTATAGACTCGTATTTAAGATATTTCCAATATAAAATTGTAAACAATATTCTATATCTCAATCGAGATCTTTATCGCTTTCATAAGGTTGTTTCACCATCGTGCTCCTATTGTTTGCACCATCTCGAAACGATTGAACATTTGTTTGTAGAATGTATACATGCCAAGAATTTATACTTCGAAATGCAAGATTGGCTTAAGAAATATGAGCTGGAAATACCAGTTTTGTCTATTGATGTTGCTATATTAGGTGTGGACGATTTATCTATTAACACAATATTATTATTTTTCAAATTAATGCTATATATAAATAGAGGCAAACGTTCACTTACTCTACCGTTATTTCAAAACCTTTTAAGGTACTATGAAAAAATAGAATTCCAAATAGCTCAAGAAAAAAATCTTATGAGCAGTCATTTAAATAAATGGAGTAAGATAAACAAAGCGCTGTATATAAATAGAACACTTTAAATCTTCATTGTAGTAGAATAGACAATAGTCGAAAATACATGTAAATAGTTCTTTTTTTGACAGTTAGAAATTCTATTTGTAGCATTACGTACATGTAATAGTATCATTAAATCTGATATATGAAATAAAAAAAAAAAAAAAAAAAAAAAAAAAAAAAAAAAAAAAAAAAAAAAAAAAAAAAAACATAAAAAAAAAAAAAAAAAAAAAAAAAAGATCGAATAAATAAGTGAATGAACAAAATAAATGATCGAAGAAATGCTTGAATCAATGAAGAATACGTTACTGAAGAATTACATGTGAGATTTTAATAACTGAAATATAATCTTGTCGTTCCAGGTGAATCAATAACAACTAAAATTGCTCAAGCCTACTTACATACTCCTTTGAAATAGCGTTATTACATACTCATTTCGATCTTGTAATTTTCAATCATTCATTCAATTATTTGTTCTGATCTTCATAAATCATAATAAACTATAAGTAACTCACTCTAAATTAAACTAGACCCTGGAATCCAGGATTACTGGGCTACCTGGTGTACTCAGTGGTTACCTGGGGTAGTCAGTTGGTATAGGCCAGATAAAACATCTTTGTTACAATTGTAATGTCTTTCTCAAAAATTATGATACATTTTACAATACAGCATATAAATTAGGGACTCAGTCAGAAATTAGCAAGGGGGGAGGGGGTGGAAACATAGTAAAGGTCTTAATTTTTTGAGACGCCAAAATGGGAGGGTCAAGAAAAAATAAGCTGTAAGATGGAGGACAGGGTCATTATTTTAACCTAACCACGAGAGGGTTAAAAACTTTCACTGCCACTGCTCTGGTAGGTTCACCATATCCCCCCCCCCCCCCCCTTCTAATTTCTGACAAGCTCCTTATACCAAAACTTCGATCTTGGTTTCGAAAATGAGTATTTTCAACATTATGACCAAGTAAACCCCAAAACAGTCATTATAGAAACATTTGAAAACTTGTATAGATGAGCACTGAAGATATGGGACACCTTTACTGACATTTTAAATTTTGATAGTGGGTAATTCCGCAGTATTCTGCATGTCACGGAGGGGACACTTCATAAGACAAATTCATCAATAACTCTGTATTACTGAGCATGTTTAGCATTTTGAAAACTAATATAAACTTACTAGAAGTAAAGCAAGTTATCACTTATTTGTGACAACAATGTATGAAATATAAGTCTGTTAATCTAATTGATGACTGCAATGTCACGGAGGGGACGAAGAAATTACCCCAAAAATGAAATGTGAATTTGTAAGTCATTTTTATTGGACTTAAACAAGATGTTCACATTTGACGTGTAAAACATTATAGTTTGACAACATACTAATCTGAAACCATAGAGAGAAAAGGGCCAAACACTTTGACTTGCTTTCATGGTGACAATAAGTATTACATGGTATCGTCACGGAGGGGACAGTCACAGAGGGGACATTTTGTCCACTTAACAAATCTTAATATTTACAATATGATAAAACTCACTAAAACTATGTGAATACTTGAATACATGATCTGAATCACTCTGGCACTTATCTGTTTATAGTACTTATTCTGCAATCAAGTCTATATAATGTATAGATGTGTTTATAAGTCCTGTAAAGCATTGAAAACATTGTAAAGTTTGTGTAATTGTAAATTGTGGTTGCATTATCTTTTGTTACACCACAATAGTCTTTAGTAATATCAACCATTCAACTTATTGATAAACAGATGGACTTTAAAAACTTCTTTGTGCAGTGGGATGGTGAAAGGGCCATTTCCTTTTATTTGTACATGGCCATAATACGCAATTTGCATGTACTGTGTCAAAATCATCTCTCCTGGGCCAATCAAATGTACGGAAACTTGCAGCATGTAGAAACTTTAATGTTAAAAAGGTGTTGTTGATGGAAACCACTCTACCATAGTAAAAGTTGTTGATGTAATGTACTGCATAATATGAGCCCACTTCAATACCTGGAGGTGGCAATTCGCTTATACTCTGACAGTGAAGATCGTTAATGATGGACTTACTTGCCTCTGGCATATCAGCATTACGGATGAGTGGGCAACCAAGTGCTAATGATCTTGCATACATGCATACATATACACCACAATCAGCCATTATCTTGCTGTGGAAGATCATCAGGGTTGTTGATAAAGCACATCCACTCAGAAGGATTTACTAGATTACTATCCACTGCTACAAGAGCTCTCCACATCTTCGCTATAGATCTTTCATGGCTTGTCTTGATGCCATCAGTAGCTGCGCTGTCAAGCACTACTATCTCTTTACTCTTTGGCATCAAACACAAGAGAAACCAGTGACTACCTCCAGCTTGGTTACAAGGGACAAATATGCAGTCACGCTTAAAGATGGACTTCATTAGATAATTAGCTGCCAGCTTTTCTTCGCAAAGATTTTCAAATAAATCCCATTTGATGACTTGAAGGTTCTTGTCTGCACATGTTGTTGAAAGAATTTGCAAGTACTCATCAATCACAAAGTTTGCTAACCATTTATCTTCTGAATCTACTGCACTCATGCCAGACACTGCTATCAGATCTTCAATACTAATTGGACTGTTGCCTCTGAAGGCAATGCCTATTTGCAACACAGCAGTGACAACTGCTTCTTGGTGAGATGGAAATGAGTATGAAGCACTTTCTGATAGATGGTTTGTTATAGAAGCTGGCAATCGGCATTCAATCTTTGGTAAAGTAGTTGTATTTCTTTTTTTGCTCTCACTTTTCTTGGGATGAATTGGATTTTTTGTTTCTTGCTATCTCCGTTTAAACAATTAGGTGGTGAATTTATTGCTTTCTTGTCATTTATTCCCTTCTTGTTGGTTGACGATGCTAAGTTTTGAGAGGAAGAGGTATTAGCAATAAGACAGTGTTCTATACATGTATCTTGTAGTTTAAATTGTGAGTTCTTAGCTATATACAATGTGGAGTTTGATTTCCTCTTGACAAAATGAACTGATCGTGTTTGAGGAATAGCTTTAGCAACATCCCATCTATCTTCTTATATCTGGTTATCTTGAGCATTGTTTATTACTGCACGGTTCTGTAATACAGCTCTCCAGATAGCACATTGCAACTGCCCCTACACCATCAACAGCTCCTTTACCATGTGCTGTTTCGAAGAAATTCCATGTGGCTTCACAACCAAAGTCAGTGGGATGATAGATGATGGATGTTAGATTGCAATTTTAAGATTGCTTTATTCTTTGAAGAGCTGGTGGGCTTCGCTAATTTTATACAGCAGTTGTCGTTTCTGTTGGTGTTCTCTTTTGCCTTCTGGTAATTTTACAGACTTGTAGTCCTTCTTCCCCGGCAGCATTCTACTGATATCATTTCTTGTGTAGAAGTTTTGCACCTTTTGGCTTCCTCTGAGAGAGTATCACACCTCTTCTTATGTTGTTCAGTAAACTCTAGCTTTCTTCTTTTCTGACTACTATCACACAACTCTATAACAGACTTTCTTTTTCTTGGAGAGAGATCTTGAACAATCTTTGCAAGAACATGGACTTGGCTGTGTGGTAATCTTGGTAGGTTCTTCTTCGCTCTATTACATACTTGTCCTAAAACTTGAGGACTAATCTTCTTGGTATTCACCACTACTATATTTTTCTTGCTCTCTGCCTTCTTAAGTCTCTGCTTTCTTTTCTTCTCTCTTTCTTTAGCTCTTAGTACTTCAGGTGTCAGTAGTTTTTATTCCTGCCCAGTAGTCAAACATTTTTCTTTCTTTGTCTTTCTCCTTCACTTTCTCATATTTAGGCCTATCTTCTCTCAGTCTTTCTCTGTATTTTCTGGTCCTTTCTTTGCTTGAAATCATTTCTACTCTACAATGGCTGCCAGTATCTCAACTGAAAAGGACATGCTCAGTAAGTAGCAATTTCATAATCCTTCATACTGGTGCTTAGTCTTCCATGTTCGGACTTGACAAAAAAATAGAACTGTAAGTTATGGAAACAACCATAAGACAACATACGAAATCATGGTTCCTTTTCATAAGAATTTAAACAAATCATTTTTAAATTACACCTAGTATGATAATAGAGTAGATTTTTATGTTACCGGGTATTTTAATTTGATAGTAACATAATTTTTTTGTTTTCTTTTGATAAAATGCTGATATGTCCCCTCCGTGACAAAGTGTCCTCTCCGTGACAAATTTATCAATTTATTGAATTTATTTAAACAATGACAAGTACAATTGAAATACATTTACTACTTTTGAGTTGACCTTCACTTACTTCAATAGTTCACAGAATATCAAGTTGTTTCAACTAACATTGTTTGAGAAATCAAAACTTTTGTAACTAATTTTGTCACAGAGGGGACGTGACCTGGAAAAACATAACAGTAAGGTATTTCTTTTACATGGAATTGAGTCTTTTAGCAATTACATGAGAAACACCCACAAATGGGTTTCTGTATATAATGTTAATTAATAGATTTTATCTTGTGACACACCTCCAGTACCTTAGGTAGTATGTCCCCTCCGTGACGCCATTAAATGCATCTTCAATAATTTATGATAATTTATTACAAGCTGATGTTGTAGTAAAATCATAAAAACACATAAATATGAAAATATGACTATCAACCATCATTTAGAAACCTTTAGATTGTTAGTATTCATGAACTGAGATTTTAGCATCTCATGTCACAATACTGTGGAATTACCCTAGTATAACCCTTAAGCAAGATGCAAAAACCAACATTTGTTTCCACATCACTTGTGAAGTGTCATATTGTATTAGATATGGAATATTGCACTATTTGAACAACAATCTTCAAACTTTAGCAAAACGTTTAAAGATTCTTACAATATCAAAATTAAAATCATTTTCAAAAGCATACATTTCCATGAGTGGGCTTTGTTTAACTTTGTCTATTTGTCCCTCTCGAGCACCAAAAAATTCGTAATTTATTACAGAAATTCGGGAAAATTACTATATACATTATACCATCCCCATTATATTAGGTTATTTTGTACAAAAGGCAATATAACGTACGAAGATCAGCACAAAAAAACAAGGTTCAATTACAACTCAATTTATTTTGCAATGATTTCTACAAACACGGAATTTACAAACAATTTCAACTACTTAGTGAGAACAAAATTTAATAGTTTACTTACAAATAATTGTAGAATCTTCCATTAAACTTTGTGCGTAATTTTAACCTTCTTCTTGAAATATTTCCATTATTTAGCTTTATCGTTCTGTCAACTGGGGAAACACGATCGTTCGGCCGGCGCTACTGTCCTGTAATTGTGTCTTTGAAACTTGGCTTTTGAAATTATAAATACATAAACAATCACACAAATATTAATTTCTTCCTTCTAACCATATCTTTTGTGCATCTAAAATAATCAAGAGGAGAACAAACAGTCTTGAATGGTATTTTAACCACAAATGTAGCTTGGCAGTTCCGAAGTAAACAATCTTGAGTGCAGGCGGTACGTCACACCAAACTTGTTCAAAACAGCACAAACAGCAAAATGTTCGATGACATTATCCTGAAAAACCCATCAAGTTTCAACCAAGCTGAATATGAAGCAACTGTTTTGTTGATTTGTACACCAAAAGTTGATAGTTTTCGCTGTCATGTCATTCGGTCAATTCTCTAAGTAAGTCTTTGATCGGAACGGCCGACTGATTTTCACGAATATCCTACATGTGATTTTCAATGAAAAAACTTAGCAATCTCTTTGTTTTTTGGTAGCTGTTACGCCTTCCTCACGAAAAGAAGTTGCAGCTAACGATATAAGTCTTGTTACTTTCTTTTTTATAACTGTATTTCTGCTTTACCGAGCAGTTCATAATGGCGGCTCATTTTAACACTAGGCTGCTTCATATATCTCTAAGACATCTGATTGGTCAATACACGTGGTCGATTGCGCAACTTTGGCCATTTCGCGAGGCGACAGGAAAAAAAAAAAAAAAAAACAAACCGAACTTTAGACTGGGTACCTGTGGTACAGGTAGCCCAGTAATAAGCCAATCAATTTTCAGCCGCACTATAATTAATCTTGTAATTTTCAATCATTCATTCAATTATTTGTTCTGATCTTCATAAATCATAATAAACTATAAGTAACTCACTCTAAATTAAATAAGCCAATCAATTTTCAGCCGCACTATAATTAATCGGTTCTTGGTTTAGATACGATACTTGAGGCAACGCTCATTTCAAACACGTTTTTCCTGCTAGGTCAACTGTATATATCCGAGATATATTCTCTTATAAACGGACACAATTATTGATCCTGGATTACCTCAGAGAACAAAGTTTAATCAGTTATGCAACGTTTTTGGCTGGGTTTGCATCTTTTCGTGACAAGCAGCTCGGCCGCTGTATCCTGTTGATAGCTAACATGTCAAATGAGGGACGAAAGAACACGAAACACGAACAGATTTCATATAAATTCACGTATCTAAATAAATAAGAAAATAGGCTTTTTCACCAAATAAAAGAAAATTAAATATTGAGGGCAAATCACGGATCAGGTGTCCTAGCTGGGAAATCGTATACGATCTTTCATATTATGGATAATTCGTATACGATCTTTACTTCGTATACGATCTTTCAAAAAACGTACACGATCTTTCAACATAGATTTAAAGAACGTACACGATTTTTACAACAACGTACACGATCTTTTTAAAACGTACACGATCTTTCAAAAACGTACACGATCTCCAAACACACACAAAAACAAACGTACACGATCTTACAGGTTTCCCAAAAACGTACACGATCTCGAAAACGTACACGATCTAGAAAACGCGACGATCATTATTTAATTTTAGTAATAGGGGTGGGGAGGGTAGAACACAGGAAGCCCAAAAAGATTGAAAGCATGAAATTGTAATTAAAATGGAAAAATAAAAACAAACAGTAAAAAGTAAAAAATTAAGAAAATAAAAAAAGTTAAAAGTGAAAACGATCAAGCTAGCAAATAAACAAGCAAACAAACTGACACATAAACATCGATACAAACAAACAAAATTAAACGCATGCGCAACAGAAACAAACTAAATAAAATAAATAATTACAAACATCGGAAAAAACTTTATAAATCACAGAGAAAAATTATTTACCTACCCCACCCCGGCCCAACCCGATGAAAAGCAAATTTTTAACTATTAAAAGCGACAAAAATATTTGTCTGCTATTGTTTATTGATTGGGTGAGTGGGAGATGGTGAGTGGAGCCAGTCAAGTTCGGGACTAATTCGCCATAAATGTTATTGAGAAATAAATATATATTAAAAGTTGATTTTATTTAACAAAACATCAGTTTGATCAAATTTAGATTCTACTTTTTTTTTAAAATTTACTGAATAGATTTCATGATCAAATGTAAGCATATGGCCAAAAACTACTATCATCACATTTTATGGTCCTTTTTCTTCATTTTTTTTGCTTTCCTTTTCATTTTTCGTCTGTCCTCCTTTTCTTTTTTTTTTTTCAAATTTTCTTCCCTTCTTCTTTTTTCTAGTTTTCGTTTCCCGTGTTCTTTATGCTGATTTCCTTCACTGCTTTCTCTCTCCTGTCTCTCCTTCTGTTCTTGTTCCTTCTGTTCTCTCTCCTTCTGTTCTCTCTGCCTCTGTTCTCTGTCTTGTCTCTCTTTCTGTTCTCTTTCCTTCTGTTCTCTCTGCCTCTGTTCTCTGTCTTGTCTTTCTTTCTGTTCTCTTTTCTTCTGTTCTCTCTGCCTCTGTTCTCTGTCTTGTCTCTCTTTCTGTTCTCTTTTCTTCTGTTCTCTCTGCCTCTGTTCTCTGTCTTGTCTCTCCTTCCGTTCTCTCTGCCTCTGTTCTCTGTCTTGTCTCTCCTTCTGTTCTCTCTGCCTCTGTTCTCTGTCTTGTCTCTCCTTCTGTTCTCTTTCCTTCTGTTCTCTCTGCCTCTGTTCTATGTCTTGTCTCTCCTTCTGTTCTCTTTCCTTCTGTTCTCTCTGCCTCTGTTCTATGTCTTGTCTCTCCTTCTGCTCTCTGTCTTGTCTCTCTTTCTCTTCTCTATAGGAAAAGTAGGTCGCTTGAGTAAACGTTTCTCCTTTTGACTCCCAATCAAACAGTAAGCAATATTTCTACTTCTAACTACATATACACATGTCTTAGGTGCTGGTTATTGTGCTGTAAAAGCGAGGTCTCAAAAAAATCAAAT